>CM072524.1:35166313-35178813 GCA_036898135.1 Oncomelania hupensis
TGCAGAGGAAAAATTAGACGAACTGGCCCACGAGCTGGACCACTATCGATGAAACGTTTTAGGTATCAGCGAACTGCGCTCAAAAGGCCTAGATGAAATAGCGACCGACAAAGGTCACAAGCTTAATTTCAGTGGGAGAGATGACAGGCACGAATACGGCGTTGGATTCTAGGTCCACAAAACATTCTAACCACTGTCATGGGTTGCCGCCCAGTCTCCAGTAGACTCATTACCATCCGTCTGAGAGCAGCCCCTTTTCAACATCACCATCATCCAGGCCTATGCCCCAACATCAGACTATGACGACAGCGAAGTCGAAAATTTATAATTATGAACATCTGTAGGCTGTCCTTGACCAAGTGCCTTGGAAGGACATAGTCATAGTGCAAGGCGACTGGAATGCCAAGGTTGGCCAAGATGCGCACCACAACTGTGGAGACACATGTGGACCCTACTGCAACAACGAGACAAATGACAGAGGTCTGAGACTCTTGGAGTTGGCCAGATACAACAATCTGATACTGGCAAACCAGCCGGTCACTGTACAATAAAATGCATCCCACGCATGGGACGCTGAGGCTATACTGTAATTTATCGAACCCCTTTACGAAAACAAAATAGAATACAAACATCATTATAAAATATCAACAAAACACATACATATAAAATGCATACATTGCCAAATAATAACATCATAGGAAGCACCAGTGACCACCTGGCAGAAAGCGTCCAATATTTCCAAGCTGATTCAACAGACCTCACACACAAATGAGGAGCTTTATCCCGAAGATTTTTTAAGAAAAAAGGTAGGTGACTGGTCTAGCGAAGAAGATAGTATATAGTAGATTGATAGAACAGAGTAGGAATGAGAAAGAACAAATGAGAAAGACAGCGACAGTGGGAATTTAAAGCACTATATTATAAAGAAACTCCCGGCATCCCAATGGGGGTGGAGAGAGAGAGAGAGAGAGAGAGAGAGAGAGAGAGAGAGAGAGAGAGAGAGAGAGAGAGAGAGTAGTGTATAGAATAATCGAGCCCTACTTGCTATATGCATTCCCGTCCCAGCTCAGCCTACCCCCTGCAACAAAGATTACCTGACTTTTGTTCTGTATACACTGCGGAGCTGAAAGCAATTTTATTGGCGTTAATACAAGTTTATTAGCCAAAAAGATCTTACTTTTTAATCATTTCTGATTCCTTGTCGGCATTCCAGGCCATCTCCACGAGAAAACTATTACATCCGTTCTTAGCAGAAATACGTGACCTCCACTCTAAACTCGTGTCTGACGGGAAAAAGATTGTATTTTTGTGGGCACCAGGTCACATGGGATACGAGGGAACACGATAACAGATCAGGCAGCAAAAGAAGCATTAGATCATGATATGCCATCTCAAATTTTTCAGTTTGTTCCTTATTCTGACCTTCACAGCTTGACTAGATTTTACTGTCAACAAACCTGGCAAGAACGATGGTCCGGCGAAACTAACAATAAACTTTTAAAAATTTTACCAGACCTCATCTGATCCGTTGCCAAACTCCGCTCCCTTATGGGGCCGGGTAGCTCAGTTGGTAAGAGCGTCTTGCTAGTAACCGAAAGGTCGCTGGTTCGAATCCCGGATTGGTCAACGTGTGATCATATTATTTTCCCCTTTACCGACAACTGGCCCGCTGGTGTCAGTATAAATCGGTCCAGTAGTCACATATATGCGAAAGTGTCGTGTGACTATAATCTACAAACAACAACATCCGCTCCCACGCGGAAAGACGAAACTGTGCTGACCCGACTGCACATTGGACACACTTATATGACCCAAGGTTTTCTTCTCAGAGGGGAGGAACCACCTTGGTGTCATGGCTGTGATCAGATATTTTTAGTTTGACATTTTTTAACTGAGTGCTGCGATTTGATTGAAGAAAGAGAACATATTTTTAAAACATCAGATTTAAAGAAGATTTTTAGAGGTTGCCTGTGAACGTTTGTTTGAATATTTAAGAGTGACAGGTTTGTTTTACTGACCTCTTTGATTTCCCTGTAGGCATCGACAACATCTTTAGTCCTTTTCTGCAGCTTTACTGTCAAGGGTTTCCATTTCAACGAAGTTTTTGGACGATTCGGCGATGGTCGTTTCAATGGATGTTCGTTACAACGAATTGTCATAATTATCAGCTTAGCATCTTAATTAATATTTATAAAAAGTCGTTTTTGGTGTATTAGGGCAGTATCAAGGTGAAGGTGCTGGAAGAGGCTTGCGGCCAGAACAAGAAAATATGGCTGCATTTACTAATTTAGGCTTAGGGGTTGGGTTACTTGGTCGTTTCAACGGGAAAACGCTTTGGATGTTTCAACGGATCCCTTGAAATGGATTTCCGTTGAATTGACTAAAAATAACTCTTTGTACTTTGGACCAAAAGTGACTAAAACCTGCAATGTTTTAAAAACAATTAAAAAAATCAAACTCTTTGCATAAAAAATTCAATTTTTTTAACATTTGGAGGGGGGAGGGGGGAAGGTCCGGAATCCAGGTAACCCCCCCCCCTCCCTGGGTCCGGCCCTGGACATTTACTCCAAATAATTTGAACTATTTTCATAGACACTATGTGAGAGAGAAAAAAAAATCATATATTTCTACAACTGTGCATATAAGAGAGAGAGAGAGAGAGAGGGGGGAGGGTAGAGAGAAAGGGAGGAAACTGACCTGACAATGTTGATCCATCACAGTAACAAAAGTCATGCATGTCATTTGGCATGGGAAATTACACCGTTATTTTTCCAAAGTATACCTGACGGCGTTCATTTCTATTGATAAATTCGTAAGCAGTTTGCGCTAGGTCTAGTTGATCTACTTTGTCTTCGAACACATGCATTATAAGACAATTATTTAGACGCTCCTGCGTCATCGTTGCCCGAAGGTATGCTGAAAAACTGCGTTCAGCCGTTGCAGTTGTGGTTGGGATGGTGAAGTACAGTCTGAGAAGTTTATCCACTTCACTAAGCATCCGTCGCACAGTGTCAGAAGCTTTCAGTTCATCCGGCAGGGCTTGGAAGATGGTGATCCTAGAGTTAGCCGCCTTCCTGGTGTCACCCAGTGCATTTGGGAGGAGTTCTAGCTGAGTTTTGAGTCTGTCCAAGTCGATGTCAGCGGAATATGTATCTTTGATTTCTTGAGGAATTTCTGGTTTCTTCCCTGCTGCTCCATCACTTAGAAGAACTTCAATTTTCCTTGGTAAATCAAGAGCTATTTGTTCAAACCGGCTCTTTAAATGTTCTTTGATGTTGTCAATGGCCTCACAGTATTGCTGTCTGTAGTAAGCAAATGGACAAGAGTAGCTGTGACCCTGTGAGCCATCGTCCAGTCTTCGTGGAGGCTGCTTCTGTCTAGGAACGCAGGGCTCATCACACAAATTTGCAGCTTTCGTTGTGATGTCAGCAAAAAATGTCTCATAACAATCTTCATGCCGCATGCTTTCCAGTGTTCTCAGACAAATGTCAGCAGCGTTTACTGCGTCATCACAAGTCGTTTGTTTTCTTTGAAGAACTGTCGCCAGCTCTTCAGTCACAGCAAGGATCTCATCTTTGAATCTTTTTGCAACTCCTGACACATGACCCTGAAAATTACTCGCCCCGTCGTAGGCCTGGCCCCTGCAGTTTTGCACTGGCAAGTCAAGTCTGATCAAGCAGTCCTTCAGTGCTTTGAAAATGGTCTCAGCACAGGTATTGTTAACTTGCATCAGTCCAGAGAAAGGGGGGAAATATTGGTTTGAACCTCCAAATAATGTTTTTTGAGAGGCTGAATATTGGGGGGGGGGGGGGGGGCAAATGTATAGGTTTGCCCCCCCCCAATATTTTTCTGGGGGGGGGGCAGTGCCCCCCTTGCCCCCCCCCCGCTTCCGCCGCCTGTGAGACACTGAAAGCTGGACCACTGTGTCTCACCCTGTGGTATTCTGGTACACGGAACATCCTTTCATCTGCAGACGAGCGGAGAGACCGAGAAGGAACATAGTATTATTACTAAATAGGATTATTACTGTTTAAAATATTATTAAACCTTTGTGTATAATTAATACTTTGTACAAATTAGTTAAATAAGTTACTATTATTCTACAGCCACTTGTGATCTTGAATAGGCTGTATTCTTTTTTTTCTCGTTTTGTTTTCATTATATATAAGTGTGATTGTGGGTGTACGGGGGTGTTTGAAAAGTTATATAAATGTATAGATTCTTTTTTTGTGTGTGAATAAAAATGTTGTAATTGTTCCCTTGTGGTGTTTTATGTGTTAGATTATTTTGGGTGGTTGTTTCTCGTGCGGCTAGCACACACACTGGCGCCAGAGAGGCACGGTGGTCTAATGGTAGTGCTTTGGCTTGCGGATCTGAAGGTCCCGGGTTCGAGCCCTGTCCGGGCCATTGTGTTGTGTCCCTGGGAAAGACACTTTACTCCCGTTTCCTACTCCTTCGGATGAGAGTATAAACCGAGGTCTAGTCTGTGTGTCGCATACATTCCATCATAACGGACTTTAAAGATCCTGACGCTCATGCCCTAGACGGGTGAGTGCCGGTAAAAAGAACACACCCAGCATGCACTTAGTCCTCCTTCCCCATCCCTGGCTGGCCAGGATAGTGCTCAGTTGTCCGGGCGTCAGACCATGCAGCTAGCCCAAAGGCTGCGGGTGGGCGTCTCGGGCGGTTTCAGTTGGATCCTGTATCGGCCAGCGCCTAGAGTCTGGTCAAGTACGGCGAGATAAGTGCGCTATAAAAATCCTCAATAATAATAAAAAATAAATAATACCCACTGTTAAGTCAGTGAATGTGACATGCTCTTTGAACTTCATGTTTGTAAGACTTAATACGAATGGCTCTTAGACTCGTCCAATATCCAGTCAAATCGCACGACAAATCGAACAGTCAAGGAATAAAATCAACAGATTTATTGGAAATGTTAGACTCAAAACGTTGTGTACAGAACAATCAATTAGAAATATACACGAATCAGGTTATGGAATATTGTTGGTAATATACAAAATGATACTAACATACGTACTTCACATACATGTATTAGCTAAAACTGCAATATAGTTATTGAGGAAGGCAATCTGGGCAAGGTAGGTGAACACTATCTCAAGGGAGATGATTGCTGATTAACTTTAAAAGGTGCTCAGTCACTGATTACAGTAACGTTTCTGAAGGCAATATTGTACAGACACACTCGCAGGTGCAAAATATTAGCAGTCCAGTCCTACAGAAAGGGCCTGAGGGAAAAAGGAGTATGTGTGAGATTGTATCATCATCATCATCATCATCATCATCATCATCATCATCATCATCATCATCATCATCATCATCATCATCATCATCATCATCATCATCATCATCATCATCATCTTCTTCTTCTTCTTCTTCTTCTTCTTCTTCTTCTTCTTCTTCTTCTTCTTCTTCTTCTTCTTCTTCTTCTTCTTCTTCTTCTTCTTCTGCGGCAGGTATAGCTCAGTCGTCAGAGTCAGAGCGCTCGACTTGTGTACGTGCGTCTCGGGCGACGTGGGTTCGAATCCTGACTTCAGCAAACTATTTTGTGATTGCTGGATAGTAGTGGCCAGCGCTTTGAGAAGCTCTCTGAGCTTATAAGTGCGCTATATAAGAGTAATCTCTTTCTTTCCTTCTTTCTTCTTCTTCTTTCTTACCGTTCCCCTACTCCTCCTTTTTCTTATTTTTTTGGTCGGATTTCTTTCTTTCTTTCTTTCTTTCTTTCTTTCTTGTTGGTTTGCTTCTTTTTTCCTTTGTTAAAGGTGTGTTTCCTTTTCGTGTTGTTTGTATATTGATGCATCCACAGCTACGTAAATTTGTATTGGCTATTTAAAGGCCCCAAGTCGCCTGCTTTGCTAACTTATGGCGAAAACGACTTTACTCTAAAATTCGCATTTTTATTGCGTCAAACAATGGCAGAGGGGCCTTTCGTTGCTCAGTTCAAACCAACGGCTACAATTAGAATTTTCTATTTCTGTTTTGACAGGGATATCATTGATTTCCCTTGTTTAACGGAACACCAATATGATCTCTACGATCTACTAGAGGATATTTTTAGCGCTAGAGAAGTAGTTAGCGGTTGTTATCATTATACGCAAACATTACTGAATTTATTGATTAAAAAAAAACCAACACAACTATACTTTGGAAAGATTTGCTTTTTGTTGCAAGATAATTTTTTTCGGTGGGGCTACGTTCACTGTGAATGTTAAACGGATCTGTGGATGAGGGGGCTTGGAGATGAATCGTATGGATGACCTGAAGTTTTGGGGAACATACAGTAGAGCTGATCCTGCTGATTGGGACTTAGGGTAAGAGAGTAAGAAGGTACCTTGCACGGCAGCTGGCTTATGGGAATGTGAGGGTTAAACCTCGATCAGTATTAGCACTATTTGCAGAAAGGCCCCAATGTAGGCTTCTGTGGGTTAATCGCCACTTTAGCAATCGCTCTATTTCGTGTGAATCATTCAGATCAAGACTCGACTCTTCATTTTTTCCTATGGTTGTCTGTCTCACTGTTTGTGTCTCGCTCTTTTTGGGTTCTCTGCTTCTCTTTCTGTATTTCTATTCTCACTGCATCTGTCTCTGTCTGACTGTCTCTCTCACTCTGTCTGTCTCTCTCTTCCTTCTCTTCTATGTGGGTCTCTCGCAATTTTCCTTTGTTTCTCTCTGTCTGTCTGCAGACTCTAACTCTGCCGTTTCTGTATGTATGCCCGTCTCTGTATTTCTTTAGTTCTTTGCCTCTCTGATATCTCTCTCTCTGTCTGTCTGCCTCTCTCTTTCTCTCTCTCTGCCTATCCTTTCTCTGTTTTTGCTTTTCTCTGTTTGTCTGCCGCTCTGTGTGTGTGTGTGTGTGTGTGTGTGTTCAAGATGGCGGATGATGTAGTCGAGTCTATCCTACTGAGTACTACCATCGCCCTCCTTGCACGTCCATCGGTCGTGGATGTCGTCGACAATACAGCATCAAAGTAGGGAAAACTTGAAAGTCAACAGGCATCCTCTTCAAGTCCGCGCTATAGACCAGCAAAATCAGGCAAGTCGCCCAGCCATTGCAGACGATTGTAAACAACATGGCGGCGTCCATAGGGACCGAATGTGCATCTACCAAAGCTGGAAACAGCGACACTCTTCACACGACAGCTAGTGAAATCGCTTCACCACAAACCAAGACTTTCCACTGTAATTGTTTTTAACACTAAACTAAAAGACAGCATCATTAGTTTTACCATCAGAGGTACACTACAGTTCCTGCAGTGTGACAGCTTGATGGCACTGTCTACTACCCTCAGGAATGCGGTCGGGGGTGTAGTCTATAATACAACCACTCAACAGATAGGCTTACTGTATCGCAATGACTGAATGGGTGTACACGCTACCTAGCCTCCCAGCAAGCTAGGCATAACAGAATTGTTGTTGTATTTTTTGAACATGTATAATCTGTACTGCATTTAATTTGAATACTCTCTATGTAATCAATAACCCACACTGCATAATAAAATAAAATATGTGCTGTATTGCATACATAATCCACTCCACTTTGTACAAGATTATGTAATCTGTACTGCATTTTGCTGCTCTGTATGTTCTATGTACTTTGTACTTATTGATGTATGGTCTGTGGTCTGCACTGCATAGTTCAGCTAGGAAGAATTTTGTATGATTAATTTCATATTAATTGACTTGCCTTGCTACTTAGCATAATTTTAATAGGAAAAAATTGTTATTGTTCTTCCAATGGCGATTGGGTGTGTGTGTGTATGTGTGCGTGTGTGTGTGTGTGTGTGTTTTGGGGGAGGGTTTGTAATGTGGTATGTAATAAAAATCAAATAATGTGTGTCATTTGTATTTATATATTCCTGTTATAATATTACTTGTTCCTACACATATGTCCAGTTGGTTAGTCAAATCACGCTAAGAAATTTTTATCCCCCAAAAAAGAAAAAAAAAGAAGTGAAAATGCGTACGACATGTTTATATTGCACATATTTTTTTGTGTGGAGTGGGATCTGTAAGGAGTGAGGAACTGTTGTCTGTATTAAATGCTTAGCGTTTACAATAGAATGGAGATGAAGATGCTACAGAAGACTTCTGGGCATTTCCTATACCCAGAACATCACCAACGACGAAGTCCGACAGACCATCACACAAGCCATTGGACAACACGATGACATGCTCACAGTGGTGAAGAAACGGAAACTTCGATGGAAGGCCACGCCACCAGAGCATCAGGCCTTGCAAAGACTATCCTGCAAGGCACGGTGCAACGAGGCAGAAGAAGAGGGAGATAGAAAAAGAGGTAGGAGGACAACATTCGAGAATGGACTGGTTTGACACTCACTGAGCGAAGCCATGAGGGCTGCTGAGGACAGAGAAAGATGGAGTACGCTGGTTAAACGATCATCTTTGGTGCCCCAACGATCTTCGAGTTACGTGATAGGATAGGATAGGTTTAGAATAATTAGCCTACTTCCCGTGTTCGAGAATGCCTTTATTATGAGAACCTGAATACATTTGCAAAATCCTCCCCCCTCCTCCCCCCCCCTCACGCGCCTTTCTCTCTCTCTCTCTCTCTCTCTCTCTCTCTCTCTCTCTCTCTTTCCCTCTGTCTAGTCTTTCTCGGTCATTGCTTATCTCTGTCTTCTTGTGTGTGTGTGTGTGTGTGTGTGTGTGTGTGTGTGTGTGTGTGTGTCCCTCTCTCTCTTCATTTGTGTATGTGAGGGAATATTTGTGTGCATACTACATGTAGGTAAGGCATGTGTGTGGGAGACAGGGATGTACATAGTGAAGGAAATAGAGA
Source organism: Oncomelania hupensis (assembly GCA_036898135.1). Classification (NCBI taxonomy): domain Eukaryota; kingdom Metazoa; phylum Mollusca; class Gastropoda; order Littorinimorpha; family Pomatiopsidae; genus Oncomelania; species Oncomelania hupensis. The sequence goes on from CM072524.1 coordinate 35,175,132, forward strand.
TTGAAAGAGAGACAGACAAGAGACAGAGAAAGCAAGAGAGAGAGAGAGAGAGAGAGAGAGAGAGAGAAAAGGGAAGGGATAAAAATAGGGGAGGAGAGAGAGAGTACATACTGTACGGGATTGGTTATGATGATCAGCTCATCCCAGCAGCTACACAGAGCATGTTACATCAATATAGGGTTTGTAGGATGTGGTTCAAGGTCAAATGTCATCGTCGTCGTCATCATCATCATCACCACCATCGCCAGCATCATCCTCGTCATTATTATCCTCGTCATTATCATCATCGTCGTCATCATCGTCATTATCATCATCATCTTCTTCATCATAACCATCAAAATCATCACCTCTTTATCCCCCCCCCCTCTCACTCTCTCTCTCTCTTTCCCTCCTATTTGAAGCATTACTCAAGTGTAAGTGTCAACCGATTCTGTTTGCTTGTATTTAGATTCAATTAAATTATTCGGCTGACTGATTCGGTGACATGATTGTCAATGTTGAGGTGCAGTCAGTTATAAGGCTAAAAGAATCGTAATCCGATGCACGGCGACCATGAATATTCATGAAGCCTGTGCAGGGATTGGTCCTGTGGTCGTTCTGTAAAGATGGGGAGTAGGAGTGGTGGTGTTAGGTAACAATTGAACGTCTGTTTGTCGCCCCTTAGGGGTCACGCGACTGCGGTGCTATTCTTAGACCATGGGGTGAAGTTTTGCCCACGCGACTGTGGTACTATTCTTAGACCATGGGGTGAAGTTTTACCCACTATAATTTCATCAGGCGCAGTGGACACAGTTCTCAGGTTCAAAGAATTTCCACCTCACGCCCAACCCTGCCGCTACCTCCACCTCCACCTCCACCATTTTCTACACTTGCAAGAATTGCTACACACCTCAAAATACTCGCGCCACTCTCATCCCACGCAACATCTCTGTGTGCTTCCACCCCTGCACTCAGCGGCGACGATGGCATCAACCGCGTGAGTTAGATAACAATGTGTTTATTTATCTATTTATGTATGCACTCGTGCTTATATCGCGCTTTTCCAGTTCAAGATCTGCTCAAGGCGGTGTCCAATATAGGATCTACCTCGATAACAAAGACGCAAGCGATACTTTGTCAAACTGATCACCAACTATGACATTTGGTGATAACCAGTAATGATTATCAGCAGTTGTAATACTTTCATATCAATTAACGAAGCGATCAATCCTTAAATACCCCCAGTTGGGATGCCGGGGGTTTCAGTATAAATAGTATCCCCCCTTTCTGGAAATTTAGTGCTTTAAATTCCAACTGTCACTGTCGTTCTCATTTGTTCTTTCTCATTCCTGCTCTGTTCTATCAATCTGCTATACTATCTTCTTCTTCGCTAGACCAGTCATCTACATTTTTTCTTGAAAACTCTTCCGGGCCAAAACTCCTTATTTGTGTGTGAGGTCTGTTGGGTCAGCTTGGGAATATTAGACGCTCTCTGCCAGGTGGTCACTAGGGCTTCCTATGATGTTATTATTTAGCAATGTAGGCATTTTATATGTATGTGCTTTGTTGATATTTTATAATGATGTTTGTATTCTATTTTGTTTTTGTAAACGGGGGTTCAATAAATTAGAGTATAGCCTCAGCGTCCCCTGCGTGGGATGTCTTTATTGTAAAGTGACTGGCTGGTGGAGTGCCTTACAGTTTTACCACTAGGGTTGTTTCAGCAGATCTTTTATGCGGATCAGGGGTTGTCTGGTCCTAATTTGGCTCGGAAGAGTCCGCTGGACCTAAAGCAATAATCAACTAATGTAATGTAATCATTAAATACAATTAATAGATTGATTCCATCAAGTAATCAATACACCGACCAATCCCAAAGCCCCCAATAGGAGTTGAGGGGTGGAGTGGCGCATGTAAAGAAAGAGACTGAGTGGAGCGAGGTCGACAAGGTCAAGATGGAGAATGAATGGGAGTCTAAACCGAGGCCTAGTCTGTGCGCATACGCATTCCATCGCACAGTCTTTAAAGATTCTGACGCTCATGTCCTACACAAATACACCCAGTCCCTTCTTATTCTACGCCCGGTCGCCCAGGATTGTGTCCAGTGGTCTGGGCGTCAGACAATGCGCCCAAAGGCTGCAGGTGGGCGCCTCTGTCGGCTTGAGGTAGATCCTGTATCGACCAGCGCCTTGAGCACTACTGAGCTGGAAAAGCGCTATATAAGAATGACTAAAACAAACAAACTAAAAATGAAGTCTACGTATATTAATAGGAATTCGTGTGACGTAATGATTGTTAGTGATTAAGGAGTAAAAGGGAAGCGTGCGCCTTGTCAGAAGGGGAAGGGGGTGGAGATGGAGCGTATTAGGTGGGGGGTGGGGGATGGGGGAAAAGGTCTGTATACCATGTTGCTGCATGCTATCATTGCATTTTCCGTTGCGACCATGTCCCTCGGCATGGAGATTGGCCTATTTAAGCGAGTAATACAAGATATTGGAATCATTTTTTCAGACGTCAGTGCAGCCTATGATATTCCACACAAAACAATTAGGGTTGATCAATTACATTTAAATGCTACATGAAGCTGAGGCCTAATTATGCCTTTAGCCACCGTACCCAGCTGCAACGGACGCCACTACCCGTTAAGACTGCCCAGGGCAGTGTCTGCATCGGAGTGACGATGAGACTAAAATGAGTGACACACGATACTCATCACATGGGCCGTGTGAGGACCAAACGATTACGAAGCAAGTCTGTTAACTGTTTTTTGTCAACATTGAAATACTTACATTTTTACAGAGATAACGATGAGACGCATGGTCAGTGTAAATGGCGGGTGTTCGTAGATTGCGAGATCCAGACAAGTAAAGTGAGCCAAACACTGAAACAGTAGGTCACAAAGACACTTCCGTATCTCAGTTCGCCTGGCACACCGATGACCCAGTTTTCAATCCAATGATAGGCAAGATAAAAGCGGCCATTGTTTCACCGTTTGTCTAGCTGTATGATTGCTCTGGTTCAGTGTTGATTTAGGTCCCTAGCCTTTCTTCGCTGGGATGGCGATCCACGTCTGCCGTATCGCCAATGGTGGATGGGTGGTGACGTTACACGTCAATGGTGGGTGGTGACGTTACACTTCAATGGTGGGTGGTGACGTTACACGTCAATGGTGGGTGGTGACGATACACGTCAATGGTGGGTGGTGACGTTACACGTCAATGGTGGGTGGTGACGTTACACGTCAATGGTGGGTGGTGAGGTTACACGTCAATGGTGGGTGGTGACGTTACACTTCAATGATGGGTGGTGACGTTACACGTCAATGGTGGGTGCTGACGTTACACGTCAATGGTGGGTGGTGACGTTATACTTCAGTGGAGGGTGGTGACGTTACACGTCAATGGTGGGTGGTGACGTTATACTTCAATGGTGGGTGGTGACGTTACACTTCAATGGTGGATGGTGACGTTACACTTCAATGGTGGGTGGTGAGGTTATACTTCAATGGTGGGTGGTGAGGTTATACTTCAATGGTGGGTGGTGACGTTACACGTCAATGGTGGGTGGTGACGTTACACTTCAATGGTGGGTGGTGACGTTACTCGTCAATGGTGGGTGGTGACGTTAAACGTCAATGATGGGTGGTGACGTTACACTTCAATGGTGGGTGGTGACGTTACACTTCAATGATGGATGGGTGGTG
>CM072524.1:35181313-35236313 GCA_036898135.1 Oncomelania hupensis
TTTTGCATTTTTTCAACATTTTGACCTTTAATTTGAATTTTTTATTTGACCCTCGACATTTATCTGCATGCAATGTTACAGGGGATATATTTGACTATAAAATTAACATTGTTATGCACCCTTGGACATAATATTTTAATGTTATTTGTTAAGGTTTGCATTTTAATAATTTTCTGCATAAATCACATAATGTGCCACACTGTTTAATTAGGTCAAATAATTTAGCATACTTTAAAATATCGTGATATATTCTTTATATTTCTTTGCATTTGCATACATGGCCTTTTTAAAAAAAAAAAAAACAAAAAAAAACAAACGTTTTGTGTATCGGTGATGGCTCAATATTTGGTGGGCCAGTCCTTGCTCTTGATCACGAGTTTGATGAGGTGATCATGGGTGACAACGTGGTTCCAGGCTGCAATCAGTGACTCAATCAACTCACGCTTTGATGTTGGGTGTCTCTTTGATATCTCCCAGTGCCACCTTGTGCAATGGGATTGAGATCAGGAGACTGGGCGGGCCATTCCATTGACTCGATGTTGTGCAGCCGCTTCCAGTTGATAACCATTTTCGACTGATGGCAGGGCGCATTGTCATCCTGGAAAATGAACTGACCTGGAAACAGTTGCTGAGCTGATGGCAGCATGCATTTGTCGAGTGTGGTGATGTACTTGGCCCCATTGACCATTCCATCGACGATGTGGAGACGTCCAACGCCACTGGCAGCCATGCAACCCCAGACAATGACCTTGAGAGGATGCTTCACTGTTAGGTTAAGACATTCGGGTTTAAACTCCTCTCCAGGAAATCTCCTCACGTCGGGTCTGGCTTGGTTTCCGAACAGGTAGAAGGTGCTTTCGTCGCTAAAAAGCACCGTTTCCCACATTGCACAGGTCCAGGTCGAATGCTTCCGTGCCCACTCAATTCGGCTGTGCCTTTATAAATCAGTCATCAATGGTTTGTTGCGGGCCTTGCAGCCTCGTAGACCAAACTGCAAACACCTGCGACGAACTTACTGTACAAGTGCTGTACAAATACTGACTCACGCAGAAGCTGAGGTGAGGTCAACCTGCGATTGGTCAACGAAATGCGTCGAAGTACACGCGGTCTTCACGTAATGTTGAAGCACGCGTACATCTAGGTTCAACAGAGTGACTCAGCTGTCTCGGACGTTTGACCACGTGCTTGTGAAAGCTGCACGTTGGCATGTTTCGGGCGGATTGAGTTAAGATTGTGATTTTCCACCCGCCTTGAGCAGATGTCTGAGCTGGGAAATACGTTATATATTAACAAATAAGGGAAATAATTTTCAAACATAGGCCTAATATTCCTATATATGGCATCCGAGAAGAGATTCTTATGAAAAATCAGGGGTAGCCTGGTGTCTCAGTGGTTTCCTATGCCAAAGATCGCGGGTTTGAACCCCGCGTGGGACGAACTTATGTGACTTAGGTATGAGACACCGAGGGTTTTATCCGGGTACTTCGGTTTCCTCCTTCCCCTTCAATAATGATTTTGGATGCAGTCAATGTCAATTTAAAAAATAAACATTTATTTTTCTTCCGCCTTCTGTAGTAGTGATCTCTTTAGATCACCACGCTTTGAGTTCGGTTGAAGGAAAAGCGCGTGATAGCATCCTGTGTTATTATTATTATTATTATTATTATTATTATTATTATTATTATTATTATTATTATTATTATTATTATTATTATTATTATCGAAGAGACGGTAGTAGCGCCCTCCGCGTTCACGAAATCCGACTTTCGACGTGGCAATCTTGAATCTGCTTTTCTGTCTTGTTTTGTGTTGAATTCGGTCAGGTTAGGTTGGGATGTATGGTATTGTTTTGTATTGTATTGTAATGTATTGTATTGCAATTTATTGTAATGTAATGTATTGTATTGTAATATAATGTATTGTATTGTAATATAATGTATTGTAATGTATTATATTGTATTGTATTGTTTTTGTATTGTACTCTATTGTATTGTATTGTGTTACTTTGTGCAGTCAAAGACGCCGCTGGGTGCATTGACATGCACGGGATAAGAAGATGGGTGGTCAGGTTTTAGTGGCTAGCGGTGAATTACGGCCAATAACGATGCTGGGATTGCCACAGACTGGGTGTGCGTGGTGGGCTGATAGGGAAGGTGGGGGACAGACGGGGGAGAAAAAGGCGAAAAAGGGAGTGAGGGTGACAGGGTGGGGATGGGAGTTAGGGAGGTGGTGGAGAGGGGGGATGAGTGACAGGGAAAGAGTAGAGGAGAGGGGGGTGGGGCGGGTGTTGCTGAAATGGGACAGAAAGCGAAGGGACAGTCAAATACTGCTCCCAATTTCTCCCTCTCAGCCTGCTGATCCACCTCTAAACCAGCTCCCGTCTTTAAGCCGTTCTTCTTTTTGGTGGCGACCTCAATGAGGTCTGGGCACTTGGATCCACTGCTGAAATATGAGGTCACGTTATAAAACGTTTCTAGTGGTATGTTTGCCATTGTACTAATGGAGTATGGTGCGATGCAAGAATGTATTAAAATAATAGTTAGGATGTCATATTTGAAATAGGACGTAACGTAGGCTTGTCCCACAAACTTCAACTCTTTCCTCTTTCATCTTTCACCGCAATTGTTCTCCCCAAGAAAACTCATATATATATATATTTATAAAAAATCATAAATTTACGTAGATATTATATTTTGTAGGGGAGGTTTATATATAATTTATTAGTTTCAATATATTTTATTTATTTAATTGTTACTTTTGGAAGGGAGTACATTTTTCTTTATTTACATTTCTTTTCTTTTCTTTTTTTAAGAGGGGAGCTTTATTGAATAATTAGTTTACTCTATTTATTTATTTTATTTATTTAGTTTGATTTTTTTAAGGGTGTGAGGGAGAAAGTGTGAGTTGTACCCGCCTACCTCTAATTTCTTCACCTCTTCCCACCTGGCGCAGTGTCATTTGCTTACGGATTGTTATGTTCGCTTGAAGAGTAACTTCCACCTGCAGATGTTCCGCCATTTAATTCTTTTTATGCATGGCCTTCCTACAAGGCCATTTTTTAGTTTGACGCAGTGGTCTCGATGAGGTCAGGGGCTCAAAATCAAAAGTGTGGACAACCTTTTCTTCGTTTTGTTTCGCGGGCTGACCTGATTCCCAACTCTAGCTTCCCTACCCAAGTCCACCATTTGCGCAGTGGCACACCGATGATTCAGGTTCGATTCGGCGGCGGAATATAAGAATGGCCATTTTGGTGTGTTATTTGCGTGATGAGAGAAAATTTTGCTTATAAGGCACTTGATTGAAATACTGTCTTTGTGGGTGCGAATGCAGATGTGATATTTGTGAGAATGGAGATACATTTTGGAAAAGTTGTATAGGTACTATATTTCTATTCCTCTATTTGGCCATTAGTAAGGAGTACGTAAAAAGATGCGTTGGTCCAAATCTCTCTCTCTCTCTCTCTCTCTCTCTCTCTCTCTCTCTCTCTCTCATGGGAATTTGGAAGGAAGGAAAAGGGGGGGGGGAGGGAGGGGGAAAGGGGAAATTGTGGGGGAGAGAAAACAAGAAGAACAATGTTAATTGATAAGTAATTTATTTTCCTATCATAGATAAGAATCGTAGTAAGATGATCTTTAGGTGTTGAAAAATGGGGAGTGTCAAAGAGGTGGAATGGTGGATTGTGAGGTTGTGTTTTGCAAGATGATGGTGAGCAGGTTCGGAGTTGTTTATGTGAGCAGGTCATCGTGGGGTTGTTGTTGGTGATGTGCTGGGTATAGGAAATGCCCAGAATTCTGTAGCACATGTCGTATGCCCTTGCAGATCACGAAGGCACAGTCAGCATAGGGGGAAGAGCAATCTCCCACCTTCGTTTTGCGGATGACATTGATGGATTGGCTGGAGAGGAACAAGAACTTGAACAGCTGATACAGAGGCTTGACACCACCTCCAGAGCCTATGGAATGGAAATAAGTGCAGAGAAGACCAAAATGATGACCAACAACACCAATGGCATGAGCACGGACATCAAAGTCCAAGGCCAATCCCTCAACACAGTGCACAGCTTCAAATATTTAGGAGCCATTGTATCAAACAATGGGCTCCGACAGGAAGTCCTCTCCAGGATCGCACAAAAACTGCTGCCCTGGCGAAGTTGAAGCCCATTTGGAAAGACAGGACTATCAGTCTACATTCCAAGGTAAGACTGCTGCGCTCCCTTGTCATCTCCATCTTCCTATTCACACTTTTCTGCTATCCTATGCACCAACGGGAATCCCCTCAATGAAACATACTTCCGGTTTCTTTCTCCGCGTGTTTTAGTGAGTTATTTCCAAATATTCAACAATAATAACATGTGTCACTGCCACCAGTATCGTACCCTCACATTTTTTTTTGGCTGCAGTTTATTATCCCTTTCTATCGCCAGTGGCGCGCCTAAGCCCTACCTACCTAACATTATTTGTGAATTTTTGAAAAATATTCGGAAAAACATAACGCCCAGATGCTGGCTCGAACCCACACCTGTCAGGCGCCATTGGTTTCTGGCTTGTGGACAAGGCAAGTTATTCCCGCCTTAGCCCACTTGGCCACAACGCTCGCCTAACATAGTCAACTACTTCGTGTTTTGTGAAGGTTGCGACGGCGAAGCTATGGAAAACTACAAGAGTCTTCAGGTCCTGTTTCACTTTCTGTCGATGATCGACGCACCTCCGAAGTCGCCACAAATACAGGCCTCTACTATTGTTTTTTGCATCCTTTCACTGAGCATGTACTTCCTCCACCGTTTTTATACTTATCCCACTCGTTTTCTGGCTCTAACAATCGTCGTTTTCGGCAATTTGCTATATTTAAAAGTCACGCATCAAGCTTTGATAAAAGCAAAACAAGCCAGACCGGAACTTGGTTTCATTTTAACCTCGTTTTAATTTATAATGGCGATACCCACGAGTTTTTATGAGAGGTGCCGGAAAGTTGTGAATATGCTTGCGAAACATGAACCCTCAAAGCACAACGCAGAATACAAAGCATGGAGATGAGGTGCTACAGAATTAATTTTTAGACTTAACAAATAAATAAATAAATAAATAAATAAATAAATAAAACAATGATAAAAATAACACCAATTTAGACATAAATAAAACAATTAAGAACAAAAATAACCACAATTAAGGACCAAAATAACAAGACGAGGAGTAGGAAGACGCCGGCTTTAATCATGCCGTAAATCCAGGAGGGAGGCTGGAATGTAGAAGGTGGTCAAGAGTTAAGGGAGGAGTCACTAAAATGTACTGACACGCACGTGTCTGGACACGCCCTGGCCAAACCACCCCCGTTGTAGGACCCAATGTGCTACAATTAGCGGAAACAGCCTGACGAGTATTCACCTATCAACTAATAAAATCTTGAGAGTAGAATTCTCTTTTACAATTACATCAACAGCACCAACGCGTTAAAAAAAGGGGAGAGAACTACTACATATGGAACGCTGAACAGGTCAGTAGACAGGACATTAGGAGATATATAGTTCCTTTTCTCGTTTAACAAAGTTACTAGACTTTCAGCGTCGAAAAAACAAAGTACAAATGTGTCACAGTTACTTCCCACGCTGTGTGTGTGTGTTTGTGAGAGAGAGAGAGAGAGAGAGAGAGAGAGAGAGAGAGAGAGAGAGAGAGAGAGAGAGAGCGGACTGGCATACCGATCGTGCATGCAGCAGGCGGAGACTCACTGATGCATACAACGCACGTGACGCAGGACTACCATGCTGCACCGCCTGATATAAACGGAAATGTGAAACCGGTTGCCGTTGTGTCGTTCATTGGAGTAGGAAGTCAGCGGAAGTACCTGTGTCGAGTAAAAAAAAACACACACACACACAAAAAAACAACACCTTGGATCAGGTTTTCTACATAAATACAAGTTTTTATTGACTCGTAACAGCACTGCCGGATTTGAAGAAAACGACCAGGTCTAAACTAGGGGAAAAAAGTATACTGATAAAAATCGACAATAACTGTCGTAGGAAAGAAAAAAGTATTAAATAAAAACACTACAGGTTTTGAAAAAAAGACTGCATTGTGATATTTAAAAAAAAAAGAAGATTGTGATACAAATCTAAACGAACTGTTAATACAAAATAATAAAAGTGATTTCTTATGCTCTTTAAATTTGAATCTAAGAATTAATGTCCAATTTTTACAAATAATATAAAGAATGCTCCCATGAAGAAATCAAGGCGCAAGGAAAAGTTCGTTTCTCGCTGTCTGTCTTCGATACAGGTATGTAACCATTTTTCTCTTGTTTTATCCTTTGAAATATTTTGTTTTGCGAAATTCAAGTTGTTTAGGAACTGGCCATTGATCGAATTAAGAAACAGAAAGAAAGAACAAAAAATAGAAGAAAAAAAAGAAGAAGAAGAAGGAGAAGAAGAAGAAGAAGTTCTGTTTAACTTACATCATTCAATTTTTCTTCGAAACGTTTCTTAGTCCCAAGAAAACAATAATAAATAAAATTAATTCTTACAATTAAACGAAAAACGCTCGAATGTGCTTCTTCTTCTTCTTCTTCTTCTTCTTCTTCTTAGTAAGTTTTTGGACGTTAAATTTCAATGATCATTCTTCTTCTTCTTCTTCTTCTTCTTAGTAGTAGTAGTAGTAGTAGTAGTAGTAGTAGTAGTAGTAGTAGTAGTAGTAGTAGTAGTAGTTATATTTAAATGGTCATCAACTATTCATTCATTCATCTTCTTCTTCTTCTAATGAACAATGCGTAGTTTTTACGCGCCTCTGAGGAAACTGAACTAAGCGACGTCTCCACATGGCACTAGCTTCTTCCCAACGCTACTTACTTGTCCTTATTTTATAGAACAGTATAAGAACGATAAGTACCGCTTTTTAATACAAGTACAATCATAACCACAATATTTACCACCCCAACAAACAGCAAGGATGTTTATTCGCATTGCCCAATAGTCGTTGACAAGAACATTGACACAACACAGTCAGTATAGAATAAAACATTAATTCATTAATAAAGCATTAATTCATAAAAGCAGGCAACGTCGGGACCACACCAACCTTTTGTTCTACCATTCATCCTAGCCCAGTAGTCTACACGTAAAGCAATGATATGTTTTAGAAAGAGGGGCTGTGTAAAGAACTGGAGTCGCCTTTGTTTCTCAATCAATTGCAGGGGAGGGGGGAGGGGGGGGGATGAAAACAGCGTTAGTCTTCCAGTAAATGTTAAGGTCTAACCTGAGAAACGCATGTATTCCATAACACGGATTTTAAAATTACTGCCGCTCAGGTCTTCGACGGGTGAGTGCTAGATACCAAAAAAACACTATACTAGCAGTGAGTCCTATTCTCGCGTGTCCTGGTTGGAGGTACTCTGCGGCTACAATGCTTTCCCTGAAATGGATGTCCGTATGTAGCCCACTTTTCTGACAGATAATTATTGTCCAAATTTCAAATCAAACTGAAATAGAATAATCTAAAATAAACTAAACTATTAACCTAATGATTTCCATGTAGGATTTCGCAAAGTCCAAGCAGGGCTAGAAATTAACATTTTTCTTTGGGGGCCACCGGGCCCCTTCATTGAAAAATTTGAGGGCCCACAAGCAACTTTCGGGGCCCAACTTGAAAAATAATGCAATCAAAAAATAAAAGAATTATTGACAATATAATAAGTAGAAAGTACAATTTGTCTGATAATCTAAAATAAAAACAATTGAATTTTCAATTTTGCTGAGTGATGTCATTTTTATTTGCCTTTTCTTTCACTTTCAAACATTACCAACAAAAAAGGGAAAAAAACACACACACACACACATTCAGTGACACACATAATCCAGTGACTAGTGAGCCTGAAATGGCCATTAAACAAAATAGAAAAAAATCAAGTGTGTCTCTTGTATAATACTTTTCAGTTTTGTGACTGAGTATTGCACAATACACATTAAATTAATATGAGTAACCTAACAAAAAATCTGACCTCAATGCACAAAAGTTCAAAACAAAACCATGAAAGGGAACTAAACTTAACAGTACTCTTCCTCGTTCACTTCAAGGCCATGCCATGGAAATCTTTTTTTCCATCCTTCATTGTAGTTCCTTTATCTCTTTTCCTCTTCATACTTCTTTTTTCTCTCTCTTTTTTTGTTCTTTCCTTTCGTCGACGTTTTCTTCTGGCGTCTTTCGCTTCCCAAAAATTGTAAAATACGCCATCGCCGATTGTTTTAGCAACTGTATGGCGACGATATGTAGCCATATTTTCGTACTTGCAAAGATGGACATTTTGCGCTTATGTTGTGCCATAGCCTTTTGTTTATTATATTAAAAAGATATTGAAGTGTATATTAAACTTTTGAGTGCAAAATTAAAGGGTTTTCGCTTCTTTTCTCTGTTTTTTTTCTGTCCAAATTGAGGGCACTGGTGTGGGTTGCTTCCCTTGGCGCAAATACGAAACTGCCGAGTAGAGCTAGCTGTAGCCGACGAATTATTTTGCGGGCCAAGCGGGCCCTTCGTTTTTCAACTTTCCGAGCCCGAAATCAACTTTGCGGGTTTTTGGCCCCGGGCCCCCGCTAATTTCGAGCCCTGCCAAGGTTCTACAAAGCAAACGCTGTCAGGTTCATTTTAGTTCTCATTCCTCCCCGGCACACTAGAATTAAAACTCCACGCTAAAAATCACATTTCCCGAAACGGGCCCCCATTGTTGTGTTGATGACTTCCACTACCGGACGTCCGCGAGCAGGATAGACTGAGCCCAGGGGACGAACGGACCAATCCCGTTTTATTCAATTTTATTGACTCACAGGTCGCTTTCACAGGCTGTCCCAAAATAAAATCAAAATGAATCGTTGTTATATAGCGCACTTCTTTGCTGAATAGATGCTCCAGGCCATCAGGATCTCATTCTAGAAACCAACTTGCAGCGCAGTGGGCACCGTCTAACTTCTCGAAACAACTGAGCCATCTTGTCTGATCACAATGTGTATGTGATTTTTTTTAGCCCGTCACCCACTCCTTTAAAAATAAAATGACCGGGATCTTTAACGTGCCGCTGCAGTAAACTACCGCATAAAGAGTCCGTCTAAAAAGTCCACACCAGTGAGCAATTAAAATATCATCCGTTCCCCATTGGGGTTCGAACCAGCGTCTCTCCCTGCGAGGGTTTTACACTGCGAGCATTTAACACTAAACCACCGTTACTCCTGGTGCGCGCTTCTGCATGCAAGGCGAACATTCGATCACACAGACACTTTTTTTACTGACGCCATTTTTGTTTTGTTTTAATGACTGATGCTAGCCCTGGACATTGTTGAAAGCCCACTTTGTGACGGGTGGACATCTCTAGGGACCTTACGCGTGGACCATTCTCATTGTGCAGCATGATGGAATGAGGTCGATGGTCACTCGTCACTAATAAATATCATTCAATTTATGAGTTACAGTACTTAAAGTCGCCGCCATTAGTCAGTGAAGCTATCCCATGAAAGGCTTATTATTCATTTTGCTACTAACTTCTTCGGACCAGAGTATAAATCGAGGTCTAGGCTTAGTCTATGTACGAATGCATTCCTTCGCGCAGACTTTAAAGATCCTGACGCTCATGTCCTAAACGGGCGAGTGCCAGATACTTGAACACAGCCAACAAGCACTGGATCCTATTTCCCTCTCTTTCAAGACTGCCCAGTTGTCTGGGGCGTTAACCGGTGCACAGCAAGCAGCATGTTATGTTGAAAGCCTTGGCGGCTTTAAATTAGTTCCTGTTTTGGCCCAACGCCTTGAGAACCTCTTTGAGCTGAAAAAAAAGCGCAATTTAAGAACAGTTCAAAATTTTAGAACGTTCGTTGTGAACACGACAGTGTCTGTTTCATTTTGGAGTGCCGTACACGGCATCAAAGCAGATCTAATGCATGTTGAGAGCCACATGAAAATCGTTCCAGAAGCACTGCGATAGTCACCGTTTGATTCACCAACATGAATATTCACCCCTTTCATGCTTTATGGCAAACATCAAACTGCAATGTGTTGTGCAGTGCCACGCGTAGCATTACCAGCAATACGTAACCTTTGACGTCCCGCTTCCATGTTGTCAACCAAGTTGTCCAGTCCAGTAGTTTAATCAGCTACGTCTCGCAGGAACGCAGTCTTCTGAAACCATGTTGCCGTAGGTTTTGGGCAGAGGATGTTGTGTCTCTCAAAGTGTCCCATTGCTGAGGAAACCACGATGTGCTCTGTCACTTTGCAGGCTATACAAACAGGGAAACAGGCCAGTAGTTCGCCGGGTTGTAGTGTTCCCCTTTCTGCTGGTACATGCCGACCAAAGCTGGTGCTACCTACTGGGCTAGCTCCTTCAGGAAGCGAGTGCTGATCCCATCTGGGCCAGAGCTTCAAGAGGATCTTCTTGACGCCCTCTTCAGAGGTGATGAGGCTGTGAAGCGGAGGAACGCCTCTGGACGGCATCTTCCGCTTGCCATAGAACTCCTCTCCTTCATGTACGTCCTGCCATCCACAAACACCGATTGAAACTGTCCGTTCAGCGCATCTTCTATCCCTTTGGGGTCTGAACGAAGGATGCCGTTGACCTTAAGAGGGGTCACTCCGGCGGCTGACGATCTCCGTGTTGTTTTTTTTTTTAAAATAAAGGACAAGAAGCATTTGTACTTAAGGGCTTGCTTTGAAGAGTCATCCGAAGTCAAGGTGCTGGTCACGTAATCCCAGTAGGCTCAGCGGATGTGGCGCTGAGTTTCTTTACTGCGCTTCTTCATTTCATCATGGTGTTCAGGGGAGCCAGTCTTCCTCCCAGGGCTGATGACTTTTGCTGTTAGAAGTCAGTTTGTGCTGGATGTAGGCCTGGGCGGCTTCAAGAAGCTTGGTCAGGAAGTATCCCCACAGCACATAACTGAGGACTCACCCTGGGCACTAAGGTCGCCAATGTAAGTGGGGGTACTGCTGACTGCTACTCAGAGTAACGTAACTGTAGATTATAGTCACACGACACCGAAGCGTATAGGCGACTACTGGTCACATTATTCTGACACCAGCGAACCAGTTGATGGTAAGGGGAAAATAATATGGTCACACATTGGCCAATCCGGGATTCGAACCAGGTACCTTTCGCTTACTAGTAAGACGCTCTACCAACTGAGCTACCCGGCCCCTCTGTGCTACTCGGAGATCTTCCCAATCGGCTTTGTTGTGTAGGGGGACTGACATTGACATTGGCTTTTTTCTCCTGCACACGGATGTTGAACTCCGCGTACACGATGGTGTGGTCTGAAAGTCAAGGCACTGGCTCGACACGTAGGATCTATTCCGGGTCACCAACAAGTCCAGCGTGTTGTCAAGCCCTGTAGGGAACATCACCATCTGCCCGAAGACATGATCATTGATGATGTCCATTAGCTTTTGGTGGAGGTCAGGGTATGGTGACCTGTCAAACTGTGTTACATAGTGTATACAAAACAGCGTGAGTCCTAAACGACCCACGTAGTCGGGCTAGGAATAATCACCAAAACCCTTCTGTCAAAAGTATGGGTCCTAAACGACCCACATCGACGCTTGTGTTTAGTCCAAAGGTTAGCCCGGTGAAGTTTAAAGTGCTTAATAAATGCCCGGCACTAAAATGAGTTAATGCCAAACAGGTTATTATAATTGCAATAGCCGTCATTCATGAGTTAAGTAAAATGCACGTCGGCTTTATTATCATTAAAATACTTTCTTTAGGGTGTTGAGTTAAAACTCAATACAGTCACCATTACTTACCAATGATTACAGTATCATTGTACGAACCAGCCGCCCGTAGTGACACCGACACAAAATCCTTCATTCCCCTTTCCCTCCACCCCAAACACACACACACACACACACA
The DNA here is from genome assembly GCA_036898135.1 of Oncomelania hupensis. Lineage (NCBI taxonomy): Eukaryota > Metazoa > Mollusca > Gastropoda > Littorinimorpha > Pomatiopsidae > Oncomelania > Oncomelania hupensis. Next base: position 35,193,182 of record CM072524.1, read on the forward strand.
CACACCCACACACACACACCATACCTCACCCTCCGTCTCTCTATATCTTTTTAGTTTGCATTTAGCGCAACGTGGCGTACCTCTGAATCAGAATCAGATTAGCCAACCTGCAGATCAGTTTAGAGTTTTGCAGAAAGCACGTGAAAAGCAAGCAGTTGTAGGAGGAAGTAACTTAACTCCGGGGCGCCACACTGTCGTTGCCTCTCGTCTGCTCAAAGCTTTGTTGGTTACACGTTTCTTACTATACTATTTGTGCAGCCCAAATGCGAATTTAAGAGACCAGTAAAGTCTCCGTCTCAGTTTCTCAAACACAGAAAAACCACTGATGGATCTAATTATTCGTGAGAAGTTGGGGGTTGGATTATAAAACCCTTACCCCTAATTCTAATTCAAAATCCTAATCCAAACTATCTAAGATGATGGGGGTGTGTTACGTTGAAACGTGAACGAAAGTATGTCGGAAGCGCGCACGATAGATCTAATCGTTTCGTTTTGCAAAGTATTCAATAATGGTGTTTATTTACCTTTGATTTGAGTTTGCATTGTTGTTAGGAGAGGCTTTGTATAACGTTGATAATTTGCGTTAGTCGATATTATTTGAGAATCTTCTGGATATGCGTGTTTACTCTTGATAGAAATTTCCTGATACATGTAGAAGCAAGAGGTCGTTCTGGAAGATATAAAAATATGTATTGACGTAAGTCAGTGATGACGATCTTTTATTCGATTGGTGGCAGTACGTCATTTTCTACCATGTACGAAATCTTTCCGGAAAAGAGAGAGGTTATTTAATCGTGTGCAGAGTTGCTGTTGAGAGATAGTAAAGTTGTTGATAGTGATTTGGAAAGTTGCTGTGAAAGTTGTTGAGTTGAATTGAGAATTGTATGCAGTTGTTGATGTGTGCTGAATAAAAGTGGAAAACTTCATACGTCGACTTTGTGACTTGTATGCTGTTTGGACGGGCTGTGTGAATAAACGAATCTGAGTTACACCCTATCAGGAATTCAAGCATCGGGGCTGAATCAGATACTGATAGAAAACACCAACATCAAACAGAGTGTAACATTTTGGGGGTCAAGCCGCGATTCACGCCATAGCTAAGGGTTCAACTGCTACAACAAGCGAGTCAACGTTACGAGAGGCAGTCATCGAGGGTAGCCGCCAACGAGTTGCGTCGAGAGGGGCCAACATACTGGGACTACATCCGATAGATTCGGGTTGACTGCAAGGGCGTGTAGTCGCTGAAGAGTTGCTTCGTGAGCGAACAACAGATCGGGACTACGTAGCTGCCGTAAGACTACGTCGAGGGACAGTCTCGGAGCTACATCGCCAGTATTAGAGAGAGCGACGTACGGACGTCGAGTCTACTTCAGCACAGGAGCGTATACATCAACACCAGCGTGGTGCAGCGTCGCATACGACGAGGACAGCGGGGCCTGCGTCAGCGAAGGCGACTAGTGACAAGCATCAGCGCTACTGCAGAAAGCGTGCTGTTCTAGAACAGTCTAGAAAGGTACAGCACAGTCAAGAACTTTCCAGAAAAAAAGAACTCTACAGTCAAGAACTTTCTAGAAAAAGAACTTTCTTGAAAAGAACTTTCCAGAAGCATCAAGATGGCTGACTTCTGGCAGAAAGGGGTTGAACTGAATCTAAAAGGCAAGCAGCTGACGGAGTACGTAAAATCCCAGGAGAGAATACAAGAACGAGAATTAGAAAAGCAGCGTCGCCGCGAAGAAAGAGAATTGGAAGAGAAGCGTCTAGAAAAAGAAATAGAACTAGAACAGAAGCGTCTAGAAGTAGAAGAGCAGCGTCGCCGTGAAGAAAGAGAATTTGAACTGAAGCGTCTGGAAATTGAACAGCAGCGGCAAGAAAGAGAAGATGAGCGCAGGCGTGAGGAAAGAGAAGCTGATCGGCAGTTCCAACTAGAGTTGGCGCGCATCCAGCAACAGCAGCATGCGCCACAAGTTATCAGTGACAACACGGCTCCAAAATTGCCAGCTTTCGTCGACGGGAAGGACCAGATTGACAGTTATCTGGCGAGATTCGAAAGGTTCGCTGAAAGCTCTAACTGGCAACCTCAAGACTGGGCAATTCGACTGAGTGCACTTCTGACGGGGCAAGCTCTCGAAGTTTACACCAGACTGTCGAACGATGACGCCAAAAACTACGACGTCTTGAAAGAGGCCCTGTTGCAGTGCTACAACTTTACAGAGAAGGGCTACCGTAAACGCTTCCGTGAATGCCGGCCTAAGTCAGACGAGACGCCAAAGCAGTTTGTGGAGCGCCTGTCGTCATATCTACACAAGTGGGTGGAGTTATCAGGCGAAATGAAGTCTTACGACAGTCTCCATGACCTGATTGTGAAAGAACAATTTCTCAATGCCTGTCACAAGGACCTAGCGACCCACTTAGAAGAACAAAAGCTGCAGACGCTTAAAGATGTGACTGAGGCTGCTGAAAGATATCTTATCGCTCATGGGAAAACCCTGGGGCCACCCAGCGCGACGAAACATTTTCAGAAGACTGCAAACCATGGGAACCAGATCCAAGGAAGCCAGACGAGCCAGAGACAGACAGACTCCACGCCTCCTCCCAGGGAAGGGCATTCAAGGGGCTGTTTCACCTGCAACGCTACAGACCACAGAGCTTCTAACTGTCCTCAAAACAAAAGTAGCGGACAGCGGAGCAGTACGGACAACGCAGCGGCGGGCAACCGGCAGAGACGTTTCTCCAATCAACGGCAAACCAGTAGATCTGACCATCAAGTGTGCGGCGGGAGCGTCATTCTTCCGAGTGAGACCGAGCGCACAGCTACTCCTGCGGACGTGCAAGAGTGCATGACTGATGGCCAACTTCTCCTTGCCAACGGGAAATCCATCCCCGTCGTCGCTAGCGCAGCTGTGACCGTACAGAACATGCCTGTTTCCAAGGGACGCGTCGGAAATCATGAAGTGACTGTCTTAAGAGACTCTGGCTGTAGTGGGGTCATCGTCAGAGAAGACCTAATCGCTAAAGAACAATTTACTGGCGATTCTAAATGGACACTCATGGCCGACAGCAAATGTGTGAGAGCGCCAGTTGCGAAGATTCAAGTCAGCACCCCTTTCTACATAGGCGAAGTAGAAGCGGTTTGCCTGAAAAAGCCGCTATACGATTTGATGATCGGGAACATCGACGGCGCGAGACGACCCGACGACCCCGATCTAGAGTGGAGTCCTGCCTCAACCCAACGCGTCGAAGTTGTGGAGGAGGATCCATCGCCATTTCCCGATGGAGACCTTACAGAGCTGCTACGGGACAATGTGGTTACTCCGGCTCAGCCCTGCCGACCAGAGATCGTCGGTGCTGCTACTACCAGGGCCCAGGCCAAGAGAGACAAGACGTCTACGCCACTGAAGGTCGCCGACAACTCTAAAGCTGCCATCGTGGACAGAGATAAGCTGATCCAGCTCCAGGAAGATGATAGTACTTTAAACAAGTACAGGAACCGCCAAGACCACGTGACCAAGGGCAGTGGCACGGTCTATTTTGAGGTGAAGGCCAAGATCCTGTACAGAATCTTCCAGCACCCGAGGGTCAACGGAGGTAAACCACTACGTCAAGTACTGGTACCATTACCCCTAAGGCGCCAGGTGATGGAAGTAGCGCATGACTCAATCATGGGAGGTCACCTAGGCATCAAGAAGACGTCAGACAGAATCCAGGCGGTGTTCTACTGGCCAGGACTTCATGCGGACGTCAGCCGTTTCTGTCGATCATGTGACATTTGCCAGAAGACCATACCTCGAAGAAGGGTCCCTAAAGTGCCAATGCAGAGAATGCCTTTGATCGACCGACCTTTCAAGAGGGTGGCCTTAGACTTAATCGGCGAAATAAGACCTCCGAGTGAAGAAGGTCATCGATGGGTACTGACTTTAGTAGACTATGCGACTCGGTACCCAGAAGCAGTGCCACTGAAGAAGATTGACACTGAAACTGTAGCAGAGGCACTGGTGGACATGTTCAGTAGACTTGGAGTGCCTGAAGAAATTCTGACAGACCTCGGGACGCAGTTCGTCTCTGACTGTATGAAGGAGGTCAACAGACTGCTGAGCATCCGGCATTTAACTACGACACCCTACCATCCAATGTGCAACGGGCTTGTCGAAAAGTTCAATGCTACGTTGAAGTCCACCTTGAAGAAACTGTGCAGCGAGCAGCCCAGACAATGGCATCGCTACATCAACGCCTTACTTTTCGCCTACAGAGAAGTACCGCAGGAGTCCACCGGTTTTTCTCCGTTCGAGCTGCTGTACGGAAGAACCATCCGAGGGCCGATGCACATCCTAAAAGAACTGTGGACGAAAGAAGTAGAGACCCCAGAGGTGAAGAACAGCTACCAGTACGTGTTTGAGCTACGGGAGAAGCTGGAGCAGACTCTCGAAATAGCAAGAGAAAACCTGAAGAAGTCCCAAGACTGTGGAAAGCACTACTACGATCGTAGGGCTGTGAACAGGAAGTTCAAACCTGGCAACAAAGTGCTGGTGCTGCTACCTACCGATCATAATAAGTTGCTGATGCAGTGGAAAGGCCCGTACGAAGTGGAGACCGTGGTGGGGATCAACGACTATAAGGTGAAGGTCGGCCAGCATTCCAAGATATACCACGCCAACCTCCTTAAGCTGTACGTGGAGAGGCCGCCAGAGACTGTACATGCAGCAACAGCAGCTGTGACCGACGACAGCTTCGACAGCGAGGAACTGTTGGAACTGGGAGACTTCCATAGCAGAGAAGGCATCGATGATGTTGAGCTAGGACCACGCTTGACAGAAGGTCAAAAGATGGAGCTCAAGGACCTTATGGGCGAATTTCCCCTTAGCTTCAGTGATGTCCCAGGCTCTACGACTTTGGTCGAACATGAAGTCCACACCCAGACCTGGAAGGAGCATCTGCAGACCTTGAGGGAGCTGTTCCACCGTCCCGCAGAAGCCAACCTGATCGTGAGACCCAGCAAGTGCATCCTGGGAGCTGACAACGTCGACTGCGTCGGACATCCGACGGAAGGAGGAGACAACGGAGGATGCACTGACTCCAGGAAAACCCACGTGATCGTCGTCTTTGACCCTGGGCCGATGACAACCGCAACTGACGAGGGCGACGTTTCCTTGCGGATGAAAGATCATTGACTGTGTGGACGAACTAAGAATATTGGTAATGACAGACTTGAAAATGAAAAACGTTGATTGGGTAAATGATCTGTGAACATTGACAGTATCCAGAAAGACTTGCAGATGAGAAACTTTGACTCTGCGTGAATGAACTGTGAATATTGACAATATCCAGACAGATTTGAAGATGAAAACCATTGACTCTGTGTGAATGAACTGAGAACGTTGATAGTGTTCAGACAGGCTGAAATAAGTTTTAATTCTGAACTTTGTTTGTGCATTACGTTTCACGTTGTTGAAAGAAATTAGGTAAATTTCTTCTTGAGTGGGGGGTTATGTTACGTTGAAACGTGAACGAAAGTATGTCGGAAGCGCGCACGATAGATCTAATCGTTTCGTTTTGCAAAGTATTCAATAATGGTGTTTATTTACCTTTGATTTGAGTTTGCATTGTTGTTAGGAGAGGCTTTGTATAACGTTGATAATTTGCGTTAGTCGATATTATTTGAGAATCTTCTGGATATGCGTGTTTACTCTTGATAGAAATTTCCTGATACATGTAGAAGCAAGAGGTCGTTCTGGAAGATATAAAAATATGTATTGACGTAAGTCAGTGATGACGATCTTTTATTCGATTGGTGGCAGTACGTCATTTTCTACCATGTACGAAATCTTTCCGGAAAAGAGAGAGGTTATTTAATCGTGTGCAGAGTTGCTGTTGAGAGATAGTAAAGTTGTTGATAGTGATTTGGAAAGTTGCTGTGAAAGTTGTTGAGTTGAATTGAGAATTGTATGCAGTTGTTGATGTGTGCTGAATAAAAGTGGAAAACTTCATACGTCGACTTTGTGACTTGTATGCTGTTTGGACGGGCTGTGTGAATAAACGAATCTGAGTTACACCCTATCAGGAATTCAAGCATCGGGGCTGAATCAGATACTGATAGAAAACACCAACATCAAACAGAGTGTAACAGGGTGGTGACCTAGAGGTTTGCCTCAGTCAAGTCAACTTGATTCCAAATGTTTTCAAAAGGATTGTGAAGCGGCAAAACAATCACTCACACTTTCAAACCCCTAAAAGACATGATAAACAATGCGTTAAAATGTATACATATTATAGGTTATTTTATTCAGTATTGTCATCAATAACCTTTTGATTAATGGAGATTTGTGTAGTGATGACAGAGGTACTTTACATAGTTACTAATGTGTCTGCAGTTGTCCCCATTGGTCGCAGTAATTGGTCTCAGAGAGCCTCTAGGTTTTACACGTATTGCAAATAGTGTTTACCTTCTCCCTGATTATTTATGTATGACCTATTAGGAGTACATGCAGTTCAATCTATCGAACGTCTCTCCGGGACCAGCGCTTTCAACGTCCTTGTGCACCATTTCCATGAGCACATTGATTCTGAAGAGACATGTATGATGTCTTTTTTTTAATGTGACGTAGAAGTGTCTGATGCAATATTCATATGATGCAAGTACATATGACGCAGTAATCACGTCACATGACGTACACATATATGATGCATTAATATACGTTAATTTCCTGCTAGGACTGGACCGGGTGCTAGGTGATTGGCAATGCATGAACGAATGTGCCAAAGTGAAGGTCACGTGCCATTTAAGATGTCAGTCAATCCAGAGTGCACGTGCAAGAGAGAGAGAGAGAGAGAGAGAGAGAGAGAGAGAGAGAGAGAGAGAGAGAGAGAGAGAGAGAGAGGACGGTAAATATTCATTAAAACTGGCGCAGTCGACGGATGCAAATTCGTTCCCAGCCCACTGTATGTCAATGAAGTTCGTGTCGAAGTCATTTATAATAAACTGTCTTATGGTACAGTGGCAGCAATACTATCGACGTCAAGTTTATATCGCAAAGCAATGTAGCATTCAGCGAAATCGCGCAGAGGCTACGCTGTAATTATTTTTTTTTCTTGAAGGGACAGTTTCAGGTTTCTTGTACTCGAGGGAGATTTGTAGTTTATTTTCACGAAAGAGTTAAACGTTGCAATAAGTTTAAAATAAAACTTTTGTAAGATTCTCCAAAAGTAAGTGATAACTTGAAAAGTCGTGAAGTGAAGTTTATCCATCAGCTAGAAACTGTATCCGTCGCCTCAGGTCGAAGATAACACCTGCCAGTCCTTAGGCCACGCCTTTGCTCAACGGAGAGCTCCTAACTGGAGAAAGGAGGAACAAACAATAACAAAACATTACAACAACCCCCCCCCCCCCCCCCCCAAAAAAAAAAAAAATAAATAAATAAAATAAATAAATAAATAAAATAAAATAAAATTTAAAAAAATAAAAAAAATAAAAGAGAATACAGTATATGTACAGAAAAGGAAGAGCACATTAATATCAGCAAGATTCGAACCCTGGTTTTCCTGCCTGTCTGGGAGTAGTGTAGTCTTTGTTCTACTGAATCACGCTGTTATTTATTGGATTTAAAAAAAAATTGTATTTATGACTGTAGTTACCATATATTAGTATACCATATATAAAACTACAGTCATAAATACTTTTTTTTTTATCGTCAAAATTCTGGTCAGTGAACAATCTCATATCCCAATGCATAAGCCGTAAAACTTAGCCAAATGTGGTCACTACTTCAGGGTTTGGGGGTGACAACATGGCTGATAATATAGCCATGAGGCGAAACGATGTTAATATTATTTTAGCAAGCGTTGGAATGTCAAACCTGCATCATCGCTCTGAATGAAATTGTATGTGAATGCGTGTGTGGCTTTTGCCTGGTCGGATTCCAATCGAGCTGGACGATTACTTGATTTGCGCATGCGCTGGAAGTGTATGCGATTTGATTAGTGACAACACGTGCACGCCTCCACGCCCTTCTTACCCTCCCAAAGCTGGAGATTTGATTGGCTACCACCAAAGAGCTTATGATAGAAATAGGGGGAACTTGGTACAGAACCGCGAGACGAAATGTACGAGTTATGCTCCCTTGTTGACATGCTGAAAATGGCTCGTGGCAGAAAGTCAAAAGGCGACCGAGTGAAACAGGGCGCTGACTTTTGCACAGCTATCAATTGCCATAATGCCAGATACAAGAACAGTTGTGTTGGCAAGTCCTTTTTCAAATTTCTAAGAGACAAAGAAAGATAAATTGCAATTGAAAAACTTTTTTGTGTTTATGTAGGCCTAAACTAAGGCCGCTGCAGTGTTGTTAGTGTTAAAACAATCGGAGAGCGGCTTAAATGATTCATATTATACCTATGTGCTAAATCCAAAACAGTTTGCTTGCTGACAGTTTACGTTCAACAGGCCGCTCACTGTTTACGTTATTGCTAGGCTGACTATATTTGTGCTTATATTTCAAAAGTAGATGTCAGATTGGCAGTTTGGCTTCGTCAAACTGCTTATGTTAACAAGTTAAATAGACTAAGTCTGTTTTCTCCTCGTGATTAAATACTGTGCAAGATAACCCCTTACCTAGGCACAAAAATGGTCCTTGATCTGTTGTAATCCCTTTTCGTTTGAGAGTAAACGGGAAAAAATGTAATGTAGAAACTCAGTCCTTGTTCTGATCTGTGAATTTCTGCGCATTAGATCTATATTGCGTGGAATGTTGTAGTCTAGCCAGTAGGTTCTGATTGTTCTGTCTGATTAATTAATTATTTTCAATGAAGTGACTGATGTTATTAAGCCAGTGATGTGGGAGGTGAGAGGGTTGGGGGGGTAGGGGGACACCTGATATAAATTAAATTCACACTATTAGTGAAACATTTTGTTATTGTGCTTTATTGAGACGGGTGGTCAGGCAGGCGGAGAGGGTGGTGGGGTCGCAACTGCTCAGTATCGAGGAGCTGGAGTGCAGCCGCACTGTTACAAAGGCTCGCAAGATAGCGGAAGACGAGCTGCACCCACTGCATGGCGAGTTCCAGATGCTCCCCTCTGGCCGCAGGTACAGGGTTGCCAAGTGCAGGACCAGCCGTTTCCAGCAGACGTTTGTCCCCTCTGCAATCACGCTACTCAACGAGCAGTTAAAATAAATTTTCATAGCATTTGGGCTGGGTAAAGGGGGTGGGGTGGTGGGTGGGAGTGGGGTAAGACAAACTGTAACCTGTCTCAATAAGAGATACCTTCATCAGTTTCTTTCTATTTACTGTATGCCGTATGAATGTGTGCGAAAATTATCGATTGTGTGCGAATAATGTATACTCACTAGTCATGTAACGTATTATAATATCAATTGCGCATTAGGCATATGTACTTACAAGTCATATTGTGTACTAGTCATGATAATTTAAATGGAATCTTTGTCCATCAAGTATTTTTATTACTACCATGCTGTATGAATGTGTGCAAAAATGTATTGAATGTCTGATTGTTTTACTTTTAATAGCCTATTTTGCGTAAATGTAAGAAAGCGATGTGTCTGCTTGCACTGTGCTGTGCTGTAATGTATTGTGTTTGAACTTATAACCTATATTCTGATGTATTCCCATATGCGCAAAACAAATTCTTCACATGAAGTCAATAAATCTTGAATCTTGAATCTTGAATCTTGAATCTTGAATCTTGTGATTAAATGATTGAATGACAGAGCTCTCTCTCTCTCTCTCTCTCTCTCTCTCTCTCTCTCTCTCTCTCTCTCTCTCTCTCTCTCTCTCTCTCACGATTACGGATTTACAGTTTCGGATAAATGAAACAGTCTGTCATGCATATTTTAATTTTAAAATATCTGTCGTTGATTAAAAAATGATAAATTCCAGGGCAGAAAACGAACCTATGACATACACTTATAAGCAGCATAAAAGCACCTAATAAATGTCAATAAGTAAACATAAACAACAAACAAAAAAGACAGCAGTAGCGGAATGTTAATAATAATGATGGTTAAAAGTTTGGTTTTTGCAAACGTTGCCATAAAAATGTTCTTTTGCAATGGCATAGGCTCAATAAGTTACCACGCACAGATCATTTATATAGCAGATGGTGAAATATAGCCAGCCCGAGCAAAGGGAAATAATCCGTGAGAGCGTCTCGCATTTTTGTATAGGACATAATGGAAGTTCCCTCTCTTTCCGTAATAAGCTCTTTGCTACCACGTTGTTTGTGCAACACACATTTTTCTAGAAAGTTCTGAATCGCGAAACTTTTGTTTCATTAAAATGCACTTAAGATGTTTCAGAGATGAGGAAACCTGAAATGCAGTTAAAACCTGAAAATATTCGTGTGTTTCAAATATGTTTCGTGAATTTTATTGTGTCTTTCCTACGGTGTGGGCGAGAAGTCCGGACCGGACCGTTTAACATTAAGCTTCATGCTTGTCATGTGTATGATTGGGGTCATATTATTCCGCTGCTGGTAAAATTCCTTGAGCAGACCGTTCACGCGATATTTAGAAACCAGTCGTTTAATTTTATCTATATATATAAATTGCTTAGCCGGAAGTCCTTCTTCGCCTCTACTATAAAGTTTGTCCGGTATGGACGCTGATCTGGGCAGGTGCTGGGCGCTGCGGATCGGCCTGCTGTGTGTTCAAAACCAGCAAAATCGTTATAGCCGACATTTCCTTACCGAACGTTTAACCTTTTCTGAGATAAATAAATAAACAAAATGTCCACAAACTGCAATAGCCTCATTCCGCGCGCTTCCATTAAAAATCAACTTGAGGTTTCAGCATGTTTTCCCATATAGACCAAAAAATTGATGGTTTTTCTACGAAGCCTTGGTAGCTTACTTAGTAAAACATTCGCCTACCGTGCAGGGCGACACAAGTTCAAATCTCACGGGGGCCATATTTTTTTTACACTACAATATGGATATTTTTCTTTTTAATTTAGGCTTTTTTCCTTTCATTTATTATTATTATTATTATTATTATTATTATTATTATTATTATTATTATTATTATTATTATTATTACTATTAAACTAATAATAATAATCATCATTATTTATTATTATTATTATTATTATTATTATTATTATTATTATTATTATTATTATTATTATTATTATTATTATTATTATTATTATTATTATATCTTATATCAAATTTTCTATTAAAACTTTGGTGTTTTTTATTATTTCTATTTGTATTATTCTATATTCAATATTAGTAGTAGTAGTAGTAGTAGTAGTAGTAGTAGTAGTACCAAGGATCGGGATGGGGTGGTACGTGTAGGTAAAAGGGGGCTACGGGTAGGTTTAAAGGGGCATGGGTAGGCATAACGGGGATACGGGTATAGAAACGGGGGTATGGTGATGGTCGATTCCTTTTATCCATACCTGCGAAACGATCAACGGGGAAGTATCAAGGAGGGTACAGGTAGGTTACAAGGGGGGTACGGAAGGTATCAAGGAGGTATGAGGAGGTATCAAGTGGGTTCGGGGAGGTATCAAGGGGGTATGGTGAGACATCATGGGGGGGGGGACGGGGAGATATCAGGGGGGGGGGTATGGGGAGGTATTTAGGGGGATATGGGGAGGTATCATCGTCCAAATGAAACTCGCAGACAACAGTTGTCTCTCTTTCTACATTTTAAACAGCAACCTGTGTACTCTGGCTTGCCAGGGTACAAAACCACTAGTTTATTATAATTAAGAACGCAATCTCTTTCTGATTTCAGGTGCTGCTGCTGTCTTCATCTTCCGCGTCAGTCCTGACTCCGTAGATCGACTGTCTGAAACTTGCCTTGACCTCTGGACATTGTGGCCTTCTTGACTTGGAATAACTCGCGACTCCAAGGTCACGTGGTCATACTAACAACAACATATTTATCCAAAAACAGCGAATCCCCCGTGAGCCACCAATAAACCAAGTTTGATCGAGACTGCACTTTTCAGCCACATCGATACCAAAATGGCATCCAAGTTTTCTTCCCTCAACGCTCGCTCTTTTCTACTTATCTCTCTAGTCGTCGTTGCACAGTTGTCGACCTTGGTCTGCTCTTTACCATTAGAGGTAAGAAAATTACATTTCTTTCATTCTTTTCTTTTTGCCATTTTTTTTGTAATTTCATTTTTTAAGGGGTGCTATTTTGTATTAGTTTCTTTCTTTCTTAAAGAATCCTATCTCGCAATTCGTAGGTCGTTGGGGGAACTATAGACGATCGTTTAATTAGGGTACTACATCTTTCTCTGTCCTCAGCAACCCTCATGGCTTCGCTCAGTGTCAAGCCAGTCCATTCTCGAATGAGCCCTCCCACCTCTTTTTCTATATCCCTCTTCTTCTGCCTCCTTTCACCGTGACGTGTAGGATGATCTTTGCAAGGCCTGAGGCTCTGGTGACGAGGCCATACTATCGAAGTTTCCGTTTCTTCACTACTGTGAGCAAGTCATCGTGTTGTCCAATGGCTTGTGTGATGGTCTGTCGGACATCGTCGTTGGTGATGTGCTGGGTATAGGAAATGCCCAGATGTCTTCCGTAGCACCTCATCTCCATGCTTTATATTCTTAGTTGTAGTTCTGCTGTGAGGGTCCATGTTTCGCAAGCGTGTAGAAAGATGGAGATGACAAGGGAGCGCAACAGCCTTACCTTGGAGTGTAGACTGATGGCCCTGTCTTTCCAAACGGGCTTCAACCTTGTCAGGGCAGCAGTTGTTTGTGCGATCCTGGAGAGGACTTTTTGGCGGCACCCATTGTCTGATACAATGGATCTATATACTTGAAGCTATGCGCTGTGTTGAGGGATTGGCCTTGGACTTTAATGTCCGTGTTGATGCCTTTGGTGTTGTTGGTCATCATTTTGGTATTCTCTGCACTTATTTCCACTCCAAAGCCTATCGGGGTGGTGTCGAGCCTCTGTACCATCACCTCTAAATCATTTGATCTTATTTCTTTTCGATTTGTTTCCCTGCCTTGTTCTGAATTTAAGGAAACTACTGGTTTTGTTCTACCTCATTGGGTTTCCCCTTAACACATATGTGTAAGGGTTAAAATTGATGTTTAGAACTACCCATCTCACCGCGCGTGGATGAAATTAAACACAGGGCCCTGTTGGATTTAATATCGACCACGCTACCTGGAGGCTAACGTTGTGTACTATGTATTGTATTGTACTGTGCATGTATACGCACGTACATAACTGTATATCTATTTGTATCCCTGAACTGTATTCAAGCAAGGACCCATAGTCCACAGTGAGTGAGGTGTTTACTTCAACAGCCAAGTTGACGTTCTGGGATAATGCTATGTGACCATGCACACTTGATGACTTGGTGGGGGGCGAGAGAAGAGAGAGCGAGTGCTGGGGTGGAGAGGTGGCGGAGGAAGGATAGAGATAGTTAGAGAGAGAGAGAGAGAGAGAGAGAGAGAGAGAGAGAGAGAGAGAGAGAGAGAGAGAGAGAGAGAGAGAGAGAGAGAGATCAGACACCTTAAGGACGTAAAGCATAGATACAGTCATATATTCACTGAGCTTAGTTTCAGCTGCTGGCTCGAGTTAAGGTGCTACTCTATAATTAAGGAGAGGAAGTGGGGCTATATCAGACAGCTTCTACTATATATTATAGAAGCTGTCTGGCTATATGTAGGTTGGTCTTGGCCAGAGATGAATATTGCCTAATACGACACCACAATAAACATAAAATGCATTAGGTAAACGGGCGTAGCGTAGGGTACAGAGAGGTGATAGGAGCCACCTTGTTCTCAGGGCCAGCTGTATGGAAAAAGGGACAATAAGGTAAATAATGAGTGGTGGCGAAGGCCTTCCCCATTATCACGAAGTGTTACATTCACTTTTTCTAAGTAGTGCCAGCCTCCCTTTGACCCCTGAATGTATGCGGTTTGTTGTGTAGTGTAGCGTAGTGTAGTGTAGAAGTGTAGTGTAGCGCAGTGTAGTGTAGAAGTGTAGTCTAAGATAAGGTAGAGTATTGTAGTGCGGTTTGCAGTGTAGGCTAGGCAAGGTAAGGCATGTTTATTCCAAAAAGACCCATTATGGGCAAATGAACATGGATTAAATGGCATACACAAACATGCGCATTAATGAAATAAATATATAACTAAAAAATAATACTAAAAGTATTTATGTACACAAAAGCGGGAGGGGGAATTAGATTTTTTTTAAAAACCTGTTAATTTAATTGAAGGTAGCAGCTATAAATCCTAACTAACAATAATGTCAATCCACACACATTAATGACAAACTACTAAAATGTTTGTTAACACAACTAGCCAGTATCAGAACTAGATGAATTTTAACATGCAAATAAAACGTTTAAATTGTTTCATTATTAATTTCATTAGGCATTCAAGATTTAATAATACTGACTTTCCGTTAGATGACAACAATTCTTGAAATTTAATGGCATTGGGATGTTTATAATAATATTTATAATGTGGGGTGGCCTCGTGGCGCAGTGGATAAGTCGCCGGTTTCCTATGCCGAAGGTCGCGGGTTCGATTCCCGCAAGGGGCGAACGTATGTGACTTAGGTACGAGACTATTGAGGTCACCGAGGGTTTTCTCCGGGCACTCCGGTTTCCTCCCTCCCTTCAATAATGGTACAAGATGCAGTCAATATAAAAATTTCAAAAATAAAAATTTCTATTTTCTTCCGTCTTCTAATAGCGATCTCCCTGCCTTTAGACCACCTGTTTGAGTGATGTATGTGTATTTGGTGTGTGTGAGGGTAAATGAGACAGGTGAGCGTGTATGTTGGTATAGATCGCCGCGCTTTGAGCCTTGGGGAAAGGCGCGTACATAGCATTATTATTATTATTATTATTATTATTATTATTATTATTATTATTATTATTATTATTATTATTATTATATGATTTTAATAATTCTCTTCTTGAATTACAAAAATGGGAACACAAAAATGAATAATGAAACCGATCGCCGAGATCGTCACTATTACATTTATGCAGGGTTGGAAGATTTAACGATTTAACGATTTAGCGAATTAAATTTTTGGTTAAAGAAAATTTAACGCGTTAATGTTTTTAAAAAGTTAAAGAAAATTCAACGAATTAAAAAAAATAAATGTAACGATTATCGATTTTTTTTCTTTAAAAATTTCGTTACTTCAGTTGGATTTTTCGCCACGAACAACAGGTGCCTGTGCGCGAAGCCGGTTTGACCCAGTTGCAGCCAGTTTGAGGCAGTTTGGATTAGTCTATGTAGACATTGCCACTAGCCTACCATGGATCAGTTCATACATGTATTAAATTTTGAGAGGGTGAAAAGAAGTTGGCTTCCTGCGGTGATTCGAGTGATGAAAGTTTGCCAAAATCTTCTGAAGCGTTTTTGGAATACTACGACTTCGTTGGAGGAAAGTCAGCCGAGATGCTCATTTTTAAATTTAGATTCTTTTTATTCTAGCTGCTGTTTTTGGATGCTTAGCTTCTGTTCTTTGTCTCGTTGGTGTGCGTGGGTTAAAATGCTTGGAAGGGGTGTGAATGAGTGTTGCAAGGACAGATTAGAAAAAAAAAATAATGTAATATCTCTATTCTTGTTGTTAATAAAATATCAAATCAAATCACATTATTTGTTCTTGATTTTATTTTTCAGTGTGTTCAGAGATTACATGGGCTCTAACAACAGTTGTATGTAAATTGTTTTACCTTCATACCACTTTTTTTTTGTATGAGCTGAACAATAAATAATCCTTCATGTATTTAACGCAAATTTATTTCTGTAAAAAAAAAAATTACAGAAAATTTATTTCTGTAATTTTCCAAAAAAATTAAAGAAAATTTATTTTTTTAACGTTTTATTCAAATTAAAGAAAATTTATTTCTTTAAAGAAAAAAAGTAAAGACTATCAACCCTGCATTTATGACATTTCTGACGATCCTGTCTATGAATGTTAAAATATCTGCCTCTCTGCACTGGCATTCTGTGGTTAAGTGTCATACACTTTAGAACA
This sequence comes from Oncomelania hupensis, assembly GCA_036898135.1. Classification (NCBI taxonomy): domain Eukaryota; kingdom Metazoa; phylum Mollusca; class Gastropoda; order Littorinimorpha; family Pomatiopsidae; genus Oncomelania; species Oncomelania hupensis. The sequence continues at coordinate 35,209,167 of CM072524.1, forward strand.
GAGATTACTTAATTAATTAATCGTTCTTTATAGATGCAAGGTTTGCTTACAGTATGCTGAAACTACAGCTTAAAGTGTCATGACAGAAAGTAGACATCAATGAGATGAGAACCCAGGTTCTCTTGCACGCCATATGAGCGTCCTATCTCCAATAGCCATCCAATAGCGTCTAAGCCACTCTGCATACAGCGTAGTAGAGTATCGCCGAGAATCTCTCACAAGTCGATGCGATGACCTAATACTTCAAGAAAACCTGCAACCAGCCGCAGACACTAGTGGGGAGGCGACGTGTGCATGTGTCTCAGCTACGCTGTGTAAGCCATTTGTGCTGTCACGTGGTCTAGGCGCCAGACGCTCTGTATACAGGCGATCTGCTCTGCATGTAGATTACAACCTGTCAGGCAGTATGTACTCCTGACCAGATATTCTGCACACCAGGGCATCGAAAAGTCCGTAGACTAGACACCCCCCCCCCACCTCCCTCCCCCCCCTCTCAAAAAAAAAGTACCCTGCATTAGTCACAGATCGGTCTTAAGAGTGGTGATGTCCAGGGGCTTTAGCGTGCACAAGTGGCACCACGACGTATTTAGTGGCACTCGGGGCCGACTGAAGAGGACATCACTGACCAAGATCAGGCCATACAGAGTATGATGGGCTCTCGTCCTCCTTGTCCGTGAAATTGCCTTTGTGAGTGGCTACAGTTTTGAAAACCTGCTTTTCGTCTTTCTCCAATCAACCGCTTCGGTGACCTTGAGGGGAGCAAGTCTACTTTTTTATCCAGGCCTATGTTCCCCAGGTCTATAACCCCTTAGGTCTATATTCCTCCAGGCTCATGTTCCTCCAGATCTAAATTCCTCAGGTATTATGTTCTCGAAGATCTATAACGCCTCTAGGTGTACATTTCTTCAGGCTCGTGTTTTTCCAGGTCTAAGTTACAATAATATGATAACTGGGATTTGTAACGTTGTCAAGAATCATTGAATTCTCTCCCCTCCTACCCCTTCTCTCATCTTGGTTATATAGTAAGGTTGTAGACAACATAATACATGGGGTTTCCAATTCAGTCAAGCATCTTCTTTCTAATTGCTAGCAGTAGGTGTTTTAGATCTTAGCGTAGGGTAGTGTAGTGTAGAGTAGTGTAGTGTAGTGTAGTGTAGTGTAATGCAGTGTAATGTAGTGTGGTGTAGTGTAGAATAATGTAGTGCAGTGCAGTGTAGTGTAGTGTAGTGTAGTACCGGAGACCTCGTGGCGCAGTTTCCTATGCATAGGTATTGTTCCGCTACAGCGCACTGTTTGTTGTTTTAGTTCAGAGGGCTGCTGAAAGCGCGGGGGCGCGTTGTAAAGACCGAGTTTCTCGCAAGAAAAACGAGGAAAGTAAGGAAGGAGCGTTGTAAATCTCTTATCTCGCGCGAGATTTCTCGAGTGCGGCTCGAGGCAAAGCGAGTGACCTTTGAAGGTACCTTACGAACGAGAACAAGATGGCGGCGTCAGTGAAGAAGCTCAAGTTGTCGTTTATTTTTTCGGACTATTCTTCTCGACTGAACCCTATCTTCTTCGACTGCGAAAGAACACAGTGCAAAGTCATCCTCATCTAATATCGCCAATAAAATTAACTTTTTAGCTTCTCTACTGAGCGCCGCCATTTTGAACTAGCCAAAATCCCACTGTGTCGTTGCAAATCTCTCCTTGCCCGAGGGTTTTCGATAGTAAGGATGAAGCGAGTTTCCTCGCGCGAATGCAACACGGCCCTGGTCTAAATAAGGACAGCTTAGGTTAGATCACAGTGACGAAGGCGTTACATTTTGAACAAATTAGAATATGTATCGATCAGCGCCTTGAGCAGCTCTTGAGCTGGAACAGCGCTATATCAGAATGTTACAAATCAGAATCTAACTCTCGAGCGGCCCAATGGGCTCTATGCACAAGTCGGCGGCATGGTCACGTGGCGCGGGAATAACAAAGTGGTCATGGCTTCTTTTAGCTCGCTCGCGATTACTCCAATCCTGCTTACAAATTTTACATTTACCGACATTTTGGGATATTGTGATGTTTTGAACATAGCACATTCGTGCTATAATGATTACAGACAAATTATTATCAGGGGACAGGCTTTTTTTAAAGAGCGATTTGTCACTGACATTCAGTTTAGAGTTCATCAATATTTCATCTTTCAGTGGAAATCGATGAAAGGAAATGTTATTTTCTTTGCATAAAGGTTTACGTCGGAGTTGGAGCATGCAAACGCAGCACAGTACTTCACCATTTTCAAACTCGAGCACGCTGCGTTATTCCCGCAGCACGTGCAGCCTTTGTGCATAGAGCCCATTAATAGTAGGTTAATGACAAATTCAGCTTTTCCTTCCTTTTTTTTTCTTGGCGCCAGAATGACGTCACTGATGACACATTAAACATCCTCGCTGGTCACGAAGTCATTCCCCTTTCCTTTTTAGTGTATTAAAAAGTTTAATGTGCCAACAGTGTATTCATTACATTATAATATGAAGATGTCGCACTTTTAACTTTATGCAAGGTGAAATTTGATAACTTTTTAATAATATATTTTGTTTCACTGTGGTAAAATCTTGCACATTTCTGTGTTCGCTTTGGTGATTGTATTACACTTTTAGTGTTTGTTGATGGCATAACAATTTTAATGTTTGGTGATTGTAGTAACATTTTTATGTTTGGTGATGGTATTAAAACTTTAATGTTTGATGATAGTATTAGTGATTAGTGGTGAAAAAACGTAAACTCCGATGGTATGGCCACGTCACCAGATCATCAGGTCTTGCAAAGACCATCCTGCAAGGCACAGTGCAAGGAGGTGGAAGAAGAGGGAGACCGAAAAAGAGGTGGGAGGACAACATTCGAGAATGAACTGGTTTGACACTGAGCGAAACAATCAGGGTTGCTGAGGACAGGAAAAGATGGAGTACGCTGGTTAAACGAGTTATGGGATAGGATAGGATAGTATTAAAATTTTAATTTAATGTAAGTTGTACAAGATGATTGTGCAGCGAAAAAAACAAACAACCAAACAAACAGTTCTAATGGTGAAGGAAAAGATGCATTCTGTTTCAGGATTAATAATGTTTTATTTTGGTAGTTTAACTCAGAAATGATAACTTTCAAAAAGAGTAAATCTTTCTACAGGATTCCCCTGTCTTTACCGTACGCATTTCCCTCATTTGCACTGATGAACACTGGCTCGGGGATCCTGTAAGAACGATGTGCTTTTTTTTGTAAGTTGTTGTATCTGAGTTAAAATACAAAAACAGCAAAGAAGACAATACTTATGGTGTTGGATGCAGTCAATCTCAGTTTCACACATAGAGGCATTACACAAGTTTGGTGCATGTAGCTCTTTAACAAACCGGAAGATAGCAAACAAAATGATGAACTACTGAAAGGGACGCAATAGAAGGACTATTGCGCGCAATACAGGTTAATGACAACTACGGAGAACGTTTAGTGCGATATGCGTTTAATGTAACAATGCCATTCATTTATTGGGCTATGCAGCAGGATTTAAAAAAACCAACAAAACAATTATAGTAGAAAGGTGAATTTTGTGAAAAAACTGGGCTTTTGATTAAGTGCTAAGATTTTGGCCAAGTGTGAACGCTGTGAGGAATTCTCTAGCGGTTCCTCGGTTGAACGATGGACACGCCATGAGAACTCTAGCACCTGCTGCATCACTTTCAGAAAAAACAAACAACTGACTTTTTTCTGCGATTGACTAGCTCTCTGCCTGTCGTTTGATGCTTACAATAAGCGGTGGGAAGGATCTTGTAAATAATAATGAATAATAATGTAATAGTAATAATGTATTTTTCATTTCCAATATACATGTATCTTGGACTGAACACACACACACAAACAAACACACACACTAACACACCCACGCACATATACACACACACATACGCGCGCGAAAACACAAACACACATGCAACCAAATTCATTCACATTCAAATACCAGGGGCGGATTATGGGGGGTTTCCTAGTTGCACGGAACCCCCCCCCCCCCCCCCCCCTCGGCTGTTAAAAACACACACACACACACACACACACACACACACACACACACACTCACACAGCTTTATCTCTCTCTCTAAACCTTGAACAAGAATGTGCCAGTGGTAAAACGAGCCATGCAAAATCTAAATTTGTCCTGGGTGAAGAAATCGCAGCAACTTCAACGCCCTCATCCGCTTTCGCATCGAATCTGGTGATACAGTTCTTCAGCAACATTTAGAATCCTCTCAATCTGGCACAGGTCATACATTACATTACATGGTTATTGCTTTAGGTTTAGCGGACTCTTCCGAGCCAAATCAGGACCAGAAGGCACAGGTCATGCTACATGCATCAGCAAGACCACTCAAAACAACATCATAGAGTTGATTGGTGACTACATCAGGGACATTTTGCTGGCAGAAGTCAAAAAGGCAAAACATTTCTCTCTCCTTGCTGATGAAGTATGTGACACAGCCAACTGGAAGCAGCTTGCGATTGTCTTGCGCTTTGTGGACTGGTCCCAGGTCATACGGGAAAAGTTTCTAACTTTTGTTCATTGTGAACGAATCACAGGTGAAGCACTCACAGAAAATATCCTTGATTGCCTTGAAGAATGGGGTCTGCACGTTCAAGACATCAGGGATCAGGGGTATGATGGTGGTTCAAACATAGCTGCCAAATTCAAAGGGGTACATGCTAGGATTACTCAGCTGAATTAAAAGGCTATTTACTTTCATTGTGACGCACATTGCCTCAATTTGTGCATCGTAAAAGCATGTGGTGTGCAGAGCATCCACAACATGTTCTGGACAATGAAGGAACTCTCACTCTTCTTTTCATTGTCTCCCAAAAGTCATCGCTACTTGGAGCAAATCTTGGAAGCTTATGACATCAGATCTTGTATAGGCCAGCGCCTTGAGCAGCTCTTGAGCTGAAAAAGCGCTATATAAGAACGATTAAATAATAAATAAATCACCAACAAGCGAAACCTTGTAGACTTACGTCGGACCCGATGGATTGAAACGCACAATGCGTTTGAAACCATGACTAACTTGTTCACATACGTGTACCGTTGCTTGGGTGACATGGAGAACAAAAGCGAGGACTGGGACAGTGACACTCTAAGTGCCGAGGACTAAGAGCAGCAACCACAAGCAGTGCTTTCATGGTGTCTTTTGTGGTTACAAGAAACTGTCTCAGAAACCTTAAACCTCTCTCAGTGAACCTGCAGAAGAAAACACGGGACATCGTCGAAGCAGATGCTGCTATTGAAGGGACAGCCAGTGCTCTTGCTGATCTTCGAGGCAACCTGGATGACGTCTTTCACTCAGTGGAGCTTGCAGAAAGTGTCCATGAAAATGTGACAATGCCGAGGACAGCATGTGGACAGACACTCAGACAAAATCAGCCAGCAGACACACCAGAACAGTACTTCAGACGCAGCATAGCAGCGCTTTTCTTGGACCACCTACTGTCCGAATTCAGCAGTTGCTTTAAAAATACTGAGTTAGTCTAAGATGGACTACTGCTCGTCGCAGACCTAGCTGCTGGTGTTGAGAATGCATGCAAGGTTCCTGAGGGCATTACATGTCTGTCAGACATGTGGGCATCTGACCTGCCAGATCCTCTAAAAGTTCCAGCAGAGTTCCACCGCTGGTGTGTCAAGTGGAAAGGACAGACATCACAACCACGCCCTTCAACAGTTGCTGCCTCTCTACTGCACTGCAACATAAACTTCTTCCCTAACCTCCATGTCATACTTCGACTGCTTGCAACGCTTCCCGTCACCACTGCTGAGTGTGAGAGGTCGATCAGTGGGCTCAAACTCCTAAAAACCAGCCTGAGGTCAACCATGACAAAAGAGCGCTTGAATGGTCTGGCACTGATGAGACTCCACAGGAAACTTGAAGTGGACGCAATGGCCATAGTAGACGCATTTGCAAGAAATTCAAGACCCGAATGGCGACATCCCCTCTTGCAGCTTTGCTGATTAACTGGAAACCGTAGGATAATCATTTTCATGTACTCACTAGTCAACGGGTCAACAGTTTTTCTTTCACTCCTGTCAATACGGTGCATTACTAATCTCCTTTAGTTATTTAAAGTGACCTGGAAACCCCCCCCCTTTTCAACGCCATAATCCGCCCCTGAAATACCTATACCTTTCCTATCCTATCCCGTAACTCGTAGGTCGTTGGGGTATCACAGATGATCATTTAACCAGCGTACTCCATCTTTCTCTGTCCTCAGCAATCCTCATGGCTTCGCTCAGTGCCAAGCCAGTCCATTCTCGAGTGTTGTTCTCCCACCTCTTTTTCTGTCTCCCTCTTCTTCTGCCTACTTGCACCGTGCCTTGCAGGATAGTCTTTGCAACGCCTGATACTCTGGTGACATGGCCATACCATCGGAGTTTCCGTTTCTTCAACACTGTGAGCAAGTCATCGTGTAGTCCAATGGCTTTTGTGATGGTCTTTCGGATTTCGTCATTGGTGATGTGCTGGTTATAGGAAATGCCCAGAAATCTTCTGTAGCACCTCATCTCCATGCTTTGTATCATTCGTTGTAGGTCTGCTGTGTGGGTCCATGTTTCACAAACGTATAGGAAGATGGTGACAACATTATCTTGGAGTGTAGACTGATGGTCCTGTCTTTCCAAATGGACTTGAACCTTGTCAGTGCAGCAATTGGTTTTGCGATCCTGGAGAGGACTTCTTGTCGGGACCAATTGTCTGATACAATGGCTTCTAAATGTTTGAAGCTATGCACCGTGCTGAGGACTCGCAATGGGCATTGATGTCCTTGTTGGTGTTCTTGGTCATCATTTTAGTCTTCTCTGCACTTTTTTTCATTCCAAAGGCTCTGGAGGTGGTGTCAAGCCTCGGTACCAGCTGTTCAAGTTCGTGTTCCTCTACAGTTAATCCATCACTGTCATCCTCAAAACGGAGGTTGGAGATTGCTCTACCCCCTATGCTGGCTGTGCATTCGTGATCTGCAAGGGATCTGACATGAATGCGCTCTAGGAAGATTTTGAAGAGTGTTGGAGACAGTAGGCATTCCTGACGCACACCGATTGTTATTCTGAACCAGTTCCCGATAGCGCTGTTGTGGAGGACAGCACTGGTAGTCATGTCATACAGGCTTTTGATGACTTCAGTAATGTTAGGACTGATGTTGTACACTCTCATGGTTGCCCACAGAGCTGCATGCTAGACTCAGTCAAACGCTTTCTTGAAGTCGACAAACACATGATATAGATGTTTTTGGTGCTGTGGGTATTTCTCGCAGATTATTCTGAAGTTAAAGGTCTGCTCAGCGGTACTTCGCCCTGCCTTGAATCCTGCTTGTTCTTCAGCTATGATTTGTTCAGCTTGGGGTTTCAATCTGTTGAGTATTATTTTCAGGAGGAACTTGCTGAAATGGCTGATGAGGTTAATGGTGCGGTAGTTTTCACACTCCTGAAGGTTACCATTTTTAGGAAGAGTGATGACAAGCGACTGGATCCATGGTGTTGGCCACTCCACACTCTGCCAGATCTTGTTACAGATAATGGTGAAGACTTCAATCATCGCTTCTCCTCCTGCTTGAAGCAATTCTGCGGGTATGTTGTCCACTCCCGCTGACTTGCCCTTCTTCAGTGATTGCACTCCTGCCTCAACTTCTTCTCGGAGAATTCGGAGGATTTCTTCTTCCTCTCTCATTCTGGGGACATTCAAAAACACATATATTCAAATAAAAATATCATTTCCCTTTAGTAATATCTAATGACCTTGACCTTTATTTCTCTTTCTGTAAGTGACCTTTGTGTATTATTTACTTCTAGAATCTAGGTAAAAAATGTTATAACCTGAGAACTGCATGTAGAAATTCAAAACGGGTTGCTTTTTTATAATGACTGTGCTAGTCACATGTAAGCAATAGTGCGATCTTCTATCAAGACTCAATTCAAGACTCAAATTTTAATTCACTTCAATAGAAGAATACATTTTGCGCAGTGAGATATAAAATTAGTTGAAATTAAATACACATGCAATAACCGCAAATAATGGTAGTTAATAAAGCATGTTTTCATAATATTAAAATGTCAATATTATAATTCATTGCCAAATGCTATGGAAGTTTTCGAAATAATAGTCGATTTTTATTTTTACACAGAGGTAGCTGTCCTTGGCTTTAAACGGAAAAAAATCACCATAGTTTAGTAGAGCTTTTATGACCTTACATTACATGATTATTGCTTTTGATCCAGCGGACTCTTCCGAGCCAAATCAGGACCAGACAACCCCTGATCCGCATAAAAGATCTGCTGAAACAACCCTAGTGGTAAAACTGAAGGCACTCCACCAGCCAGTCACTTTACAATAAAGACATCTCACGCAGGGGAAGCTGAGGCTATACTCTAATTTATCGAACCCCCGTTTACTAAAACAAAATAGAATACAAACATCATTATAAATTATCAACAAAACACATACATAAAAAATGCATACATTGCTAAATAATAACATCATAGGAAGCCCTAGTGACCACCTGCCAGAAAGCGTTCAATATTCCCAAGCTGGTCCAACAGACCTCACACACAAATGAGGAGTTTTGTCCCGGAAGAGTTTTCAAGAAAAAAGGTAGGTGACTGGTCTAGCGAAGAAGAAGATAGTACAGCAGATTGATAGAACAGAGCAGAAATGAGAAAGAACAAATGAGAAAGACAGCGACTGTGGGAATTTAAAGCACTAAATTTCCAGAAAGTGGGGATACTATTTATACTGAAACTCCAGGCACCCCAACGGGGGAGCTGTTATGACCATGACCATGACCTTAAATAAAACAACATTTAAAATGGCAGATGTAGGTTTGCGATGATCTTAGCGAGCCTTGTGGCCAAGTGGTTCAAGGCGGGACTAACTTGCCTTGTCCACAGGCTAGAAAATCAATGGCAACTGACAGGTGTGGGATTGATCCTGCCTCTGGGCGTTATGTTTTTTCCGAATATTATTTACTTTCGACTGGGGCAACGTCTCCGGGGTTTTCTCCGGGTACTCCGGTTTGCTCCCCAGCAAAAATATAGCTAATATTACGTAGGTTGGGTTGGGACGCGCCACAGGCTGCGACTACGCCTTCCCCAGGGGAGGCGACCCAGAAGTTTCCAATAAAAAGGGACAATAAAGTGTCAAAAATAAAATGATCTGGTGGCAATGGGAGCGCTGGTCCACTGTTTCAGCTTAATCTCTCTCTCTCTCTCTCTCTCTCTCTCTCTCTCTCTCTCTCTCTCTCTCTCTCTCTCTCTCTCTCTCCTCTGACCCCTCAGCACTGCATCTCCTACCTTTGAATATGCCAACCCGACCTCCGGACGTTGACATTAATAATAAGGGTATTGATAGATTGTTTGGATTTTTTTTCCTGATGACAGATCAGTTCAAAATGCAGTTCTCACGCATTCCTACTAAACGTTATCCTCTGGATACAGACGAAATGAAATCAGACACAGCACTTAACTAACGAACTACTGAAAGGACACGGAATACCTTGTTTATGTTGTTTTACTGTTAGTGAAATGATCTATTATGTAATTTTATAGTTGCAGTGTAGATGCCACACATATTTCGTGATTTAATGGTCATGTTAAGACAGTAATAAATAAACGTAACAAGATCATACTCACATACGGATAATTTAATGAAATAATAATAATCGTGCCATGCCCACTCGTAATGTGAAATAAATAAAAATAAAAAGAGAGCATATCCAACACACTAGTTTACAGGCAGTACGTCACAGAATAGGAAAGTAAATTGGTCAGCGATTTACCTTGGGACAAAACGAATTACTTATTCTTAATAATTACATTTCTGTAATCGATCTGAATCGAGTAGGTTAATTGATTTTTTTAATCGACATAACGACGAACCAAAGTCACTCCAGTACGTTTGGCTTTCAGGTATACATCGTTCTTGATGTAAAGTTAAAAACAAACAAACAAACAAACAAAAAACAAAAGTAAAATGAAGGACCACCGCTATAAATATAAAACAATGCGGCTTCGCAATGGCGATACGGTCCAGTTCTGTTGACTGACGCAATCAGTCGTGTATCAAATGAACGCGAGGTCTTGCCCAACCGTAAGTATTTCTGATGGGGTTTCTTTGTTTTAGGTTGAAGCTGGAACAATTAACCCGAAGAGACAATTAGCTGGACGTTTTTATATCTGGTGCTTGAAAAGCGTAATCTAGCTATTCTATGCCATTAGTCTACCTTCCATGAGGACTTCCTATTCTTGATCTGCAAAGTCGGTTTTAAAAATTATCCTTTTTAAGAACTGATCAATCCCTTGAAATAATATAAATGATGATAAATTGGAAAAGAATGGGAAAGAAGAAGACGAGGACGACGAAGAGGTTCATGACGATTCGCAAAGCGTCACGAGACACTAATTTAAAAGTATCCCGTACAAAAGATGGATTCTCCCTTTTCTATTGTCGTTCTTCTTTCATTCGTCTTTCTTTCTTTCATTCTTTCTTTCTTTCTTTCTTTCTTTTCTTTTCTTTCTTTCTCTCTTCTTCTTCTTCTTCTTCCTCTTCTTCTTCTTCTTCTTCTTCTTCTTCTTCTTCTTCTTCTTCTTCTTCTTCTTCTTCTTCATCATCATCATCATCATCATCATCATCATCATCATCATCATCATCATCATCATCATCATCATCATCATCATCATCATCTTCTTCTTCTTCTTCTTCTTCTTCTTCTTCTTCTTCTTCTTCTTCTTCTTCTTCTTCTTCTTCATCATCATTACTGTGAAATCCCCGTAGAAGAGTAAATAAATAATATCTACCACTAAACACTCTATCCTATCCTATCCTATCCTATCCCGTAACTCGAAGGTTATTGGGGCACCACAGATGATCGTTTAACCAGCGTACTCCATCTTTCTCTGTCCTCAGCAACCCTCATGGCCTCGCTCACTGTCAGGCCACTAAATAAGTCCTAAATAAATGTTGGGGTGGCCTAGTAGCACACTTGATAGGGTGCTGTTTTCCTATGCCACAGATTGCGGGTGGCCAAGTAGTACACTTGATAGGGTGCTGTTTTCCTATGCCACAGATTGCGGGTGGCCAAGTAGTACACTTGATAGGGTGCTGTTTTCCTATGCCACAGATTGCGGGTGGCCAAGTAGTACACTTGATAGGGTGCTGTTTTCCTATGCCACAGATTGCGGGTGGCCAAGTAGTACACTTGATAGGGTGCTGTTTTCCTATGCCACAGATTGCGGGTGGCCAAGTAGTACACTTGATAGGGTGCTGTGTTCCTATGCCAGAGATTGCGGGTGGACAAGTAGCACACTTGATAGGGTGCTGTTTTCCTATGCCACAGATTGCGGGTGGCCAAGTAGTACACTTGATAGGGTGCTGTGTTCCTATGCCAGAGATTGCGGGTGGACAAGTAGCACACTTGATAGGGTGCTGTTTTCCTATGCCACAGATTGCGGGTGGCCTAGTAGCACACTTGATAGGGTGCTGTTTTCCTATGCCACAGATTGCGGGTGGACAAGTAGCACACTTGATAGGGTGCTGTTTTCCTATGCCACAGATTGCGGGTGGCCTAGTAGCACACTTGATAGGGGTGCTGTTTTCCTATGCCAGAGAATGCGGGTTCCAACCCCATTGGACGAGACTTTTCAGGACACCGAGGGCTTTCTCCGGGTACTACAGTTTCCTCTCTCCCTTCCTTCAATCATGGTATTAGATGCAGTAGCTCTACATTTCTAAAATAAGCATTTACTTCTCTTCCGCCTTTAGTAATAGCGATCTCTTCAGATCGCCGCGCTTTGAGTTCCACTGAAGAACAAGTGCGTGATAGAATCCTGTAATGTAATAATAATAATAATAATAATAATAATAATAATAATAATAATAATAATAATAATAATAATAATAATAATAATAAATATTCAAAAAAATCGTCAATAGTTTACTTGTAAATATTCTTTTTTATGTTTGTATTATGTTCTTGCATAATTAATTAGTGTCTCTTTTTTGTTTAACCTCTTTTTGGATGTGTTTCGATGGTAAAGAAGTATAAATGCGTGAGAACTGCGCTTTGAACTGATATTATTAGGAAAAAAAGTGCTAAATAAATTCCCTTATAATAATAATAATAATAATAATAATAATAATAATAATAATAATAATAATAATAATAATAATAATAATAATACGAATACGAATATTTATTGTCCATAGTTAAAATACAATAACATGGAAATTTGTCTTTAGTAGCACAAAGACTAAGACGGAAAGATTAAAAACTAAAAGAAATATTAACAGTTTTTGTTATATAAAACATTAATTAAGACAATCATACGCATAACAAATAGCTTACTTCATTGCTCAACTCACATCATATTACATTACATCATCACAGTACACAGAAGAAAACTGTAGGTAACTGGGGGGTATTACAGTTTGCTTAAATTTAAGATGCGGATTGCACTTGGTACATAAGAGTGGCCATACAAGTTTCTTTTCCAGGCCGGGGTTCTAAACCTCCGACCTGAGGGCAACAGTTCAAATGATCTACACATGGGATGACTGTTATCAGACATGATCTTTCTAGCTTTACTTTTTACAAAATCTTTATATATTTCTATTATTGGCTTTTGTGTCTTTCCTATCACTCTGCTAGCTAGGTTTACAATGCGGTTGAGTCTGTTCCTATCTATAACGCCAAGATTTCCGAACCAGGTAACAATGTTAAAGCATAGAATACTTTCTACTAGAGATCTGTAAACTATTTCTAAGATATGTACATTGACCCCAAAATTTTAAAACTTTCTTACTAGATACATCCTTTGATTGGCCGTTTTGCAAATAAAACCAACATGATCACTGAACTTCAAGTTCTTGTCTAAAACCGTCCCTAAATACTTAAAAGTTTCAACCTGTTCTACATTTTCTGATGCAATTTTCAGGGGGCGAAGCAGGACAGGATCTCTCGCACGGTGTTCTTCAAAGCAAATATCTTTAGTTTTAGTTACTTTTAGCTTTAAATAACTGTCACTGAACCAGGTAAGATGCGTACAAATAAAATCGAAGTATTGCGAGAGAGATTGTTCATCTTTCAGCCTGCCTATTAAGGCCCTGCCACACATACCGGTTTGAAGGCCGATTCTAGATCGGGTTTCGGATCCGTTTGCGATCGGGCCGGACTCCAAAACCGATAGCACTGCCACACGTTTCCGATCAGGTCGACCCGAAACTTCCACACAATGTGCATTGTTTAAATTCACTTTCACTAGTGTCAGTGTACACGATCCCCAACCCCATCCAAGAGTTTACCATCCCCATCCAACAGCTCATCTAGTCTGAAACCACAGCAGAAATAATGTCTCTACATGCTACAAAAACTATTTAAAAATAAAAACGTAATGGAAAACCAAATCAAAACCATACAAAACATCGCGGGTTGCATCACAGGCTCTGAAGTCTTTTTTTTCGTCTTTGTAAACTCGTGGGCCTCCTACATAGGTACGTAGTATAGTATATATAGTATGTAATTGAGGCCTACGAAAGACGAGACTTCCCAGCCTGTCACCTGTCACCTAGCTGTCATCAGCTTCGTTTGTAACGCCAAGTTGACAATGAACACGGGACGCATTCTGATTGGTTGGAAGTTTACAATCGGGGCCGATTTTGCACAGCAGAATAGAACAAGCTCTAATCGCACGATACCGAGCCGATTGCAAATCGGACGGCAGGCAAGTAGTAGTTCTGACGTCATCACGTAGTAATCGGGATCGGATCGCAAGCAAAATCGTTGCACAATCGGCATGTGTGGCGGGGCCTTTAGAGCCATATCATCCGCAAACTTTATCAAAGTAAAAATGCTGGTGTCGCACGTCAGTTCGTTGGTATAGAGAGAAAACAAAACCGGCGAGAGGATATATAATAATAATATATCTTATCCTATCCTATCCCGTAACTCGAAGGTCGTTGGGGCACCACAGATGATCGTTTAACCAGCGTACTCCATCTTTCTCAGTCCTCAGCAGCCGTCATGGCTTTGCTCAGTGTCAAACCAGTCCATTCTCGAATGTTGTCCGATCCTCCCACCTCTTTTTCGCTCTCCCTCTTCTTCTGCTTCCTCGCACCGTGCCTTGCAGGATGGTCTTTGCAAGACCTTATTATTATTATTATTATTATTATTATTATTATTATTATTATTATTATTATTATTATTATTATTATTATTATTATTAAATTGCACAAGATAGGTTGAGAGAGGGCAAGATGAGTTTAAGGGATTGGTATGGGCCAAACAATAGCTGTAGCTTTTAGATGGGTAGGATACATGTGGAAGTAGGGATTGGTTAGGACCATGCTGGTCTGGTAGGTTCAACGCCCCATTCACAAAGACAGAATAGGCGAGCTAATGCAGGACGGTGTTGCAAAGCGTGGCACTGACCATTGTGTAGAACCTAGCAATCCTTCATCCAAGCAGTCAACTAAACTCATTGACTCGTTCATTCACGCCATGTGGACTGAGCGTGGTGTGCAGTCAGTGGTAACAGAATCAATCAGACTTTTTTTTCTTTTTTTAATTGGTCATCGAATCTCGGCAATCAGTTTTTCATGCCTTGGCGTGTTAGGGAGTATTGACAAAGGCCATTGTCGTAATATTTTTTTAGCGGATCGTGAGTGATGGGTTGATGTTTAAATGACTCACTATTTGTAATTCTGTTACGTCAAATATTGTTTGTTTGTGTGTGCGTGTGTGTGTGTGTATATATATAAAAATGTGTGTGTGTGTGTGTGGGTGTGGGTGTGTAAGCTTGGGTTACTTGTCGTCAAGACTTAAGATGGGAAAGTGATAGCCTACCTGGTTGTTTACATGATTTAAACATTGAGAACAAAATGGCTGGCGAGCTGCGAAAAGTGGGAACAAGATAGTTATCGTGGTGTCAGAATTGGAAACAAGATGGATGACGTGATGTGAGATTTGCGAAGAAGGTGGCTGTCGAGATGTTTGAAAACCTTGTAGCATTGTGATGTTTAGCAAAGTCTTTGATGTTAGGCTACGTCTGTTCTGTTATCGATGATGCCTAGTGTTGCCACTGTGGAGGAGGCTTGCTTTAAACTGATTCTTGTTTGCTGTAGCACCCCCGTTGGAGTGCCGGGGGTTTCAGTATAAATAGTATCCCTACTTTCTGGAAATTTAGTGCTTTAAATTCCCACTGTCGCTGTCTTTCTCATTTGCTCTTTCTCATTCCTGCTCTGTTCTATCAATCTGCTATACTATCGTCTTCTTCGCTAGCCCAGTCTCCTACCTTTTTTCTTGAAAACTCTTCCGGGACAAGACTCCTTATTTGTGTATGAGGTCTGTTGGATCAGCTTGGGAATATTGGACGCTTTCTGCCAGGTGGTCACTGGGGCTTCCTATGATGTTATTATTTAGCAATGTAGGCATTTTATATGCATGTGTTTTTTTGATAATTTATAATGATGCTTGTATTCTATTTTGTTTTTGTAAACGGGGGTTCGATAAGTTGGGGTGAAGCCTCAGCCGTCCCCTGCGTGGGATGTCTTTATTGTAAAGTGACTGGCTGGTGGATGGCATTCAGTTTTCCCACTAGGGTTGTTTCAGCAGATCTTTTATGCGGATTGGGGGTTGTCCGGTCCTGATTTGGCTCGGAAGAGTCCGCTGGACCTAAAGCAACAATTATGTAATGTAATGTAATGTTTGCTGTAGCATTTATCCTGCAGTCGTAATGTATATTTGACTGGCAGATCCCCTTACTTCCCTCCCCCCTCTCCATTGCCTTCAGTCCAGTAACCGATCTGGTCCCATTACCTGTAATAAGCGTGAAAGCTTTGCCAAAGAAATGCACCCAACTAATGGGTGTCGACGTTGTAGAATGAAGTGTGGGTGTGAGTGCGTGTGTGTGTGGTTTGTGTGTGTGTGTGCCGGGTGTAGGTGTGTGTAGGGTGTGTGTGTGTGGATGACGACTATTCATCATTGGAGATTGTTAATAAACAGCACTTACCAACCGTCATTTACAAAAGGCCTCTGTAGTGTCAGTGTTCACAGTTCATTAGTCACGCAAGGACCGTCTGTTAACACTTCACTGAAACTGGACAAATGGTTTTCCGCGTTGGCTAATTCTCTTGGGCTTGTTCTACGACTATGTGATTGATCCAATAAACATTCAATCAACCAGTCCGTCAGGCATCGACTCAGTCTCTCTCAACAATCAACAATGGTATGGGATGAGACAGTCAATATAACCTTTCAAAATACAGAACTCATTTCATTTTCGCCTTCTAAAACTGTCTCCCTGCTTTTTGCATCGCTTGTTTTGGTAATGAATAGTGCTTGTAGTGTATATAAGTGAGTGTGTGTGTGTGTGTGTGTGTGTGCAACATGTGAGCGTGTGTTTGTTACAGATCGCCGCGTTTTGAGTCTGATTTAGGTGTAAAGCGAGTATGCAGCATTCACTGCTATTATTATTATTATTATTATTATTATTATTATTATTATTATTATTATTATTATTATTATTATTGTTGTTGTTGTTGTTGTTGTTGTTGTTATTATTATTATTATTATTATTATTATTATTATTATTATTATTATTATTATTATTATTATTATTGTAGCCGAGCGGAGTATTTGACTCCCGTCTCTCGGCCCCGACCCGGACAGCTAAATTTCATGTATGCCTCGTAAGAGGGACATAAAAATTGTTGCCCTGCAAGGCAGGGAAGCGTGTTGATAGTAAACCGGGTTGCCGGCTACTAGTGCCACGACACTCTCTGCAGGCCACTGCCACTAACCTGCATAAAATGCCTGCCGACAATGTAGTCCTGCCCACCAACAACAGCAGAAGACGAATGGTCAGGCGGGGAGAACATATGTTGTGTCGCCTTGTCCTGCATAACCCAATGGCCACAACAACAGATTCTGCACAGCAGGAGCCTCCCAAGACTAGACTAACAAATGGAAGGTAGACCATCTCACCCAAGCGTGAACAGTCGCCTCCCATATCGCCACAAATCCCACAGCTCAAATCGAATCATGTCCTCATGGTTTCCCGTCTTCTTAAGATGGTGGCCGAGAGAAGGGAGTCAAATACTCCGCTCGGCTACATTATTATTATTATTATTATTATTATTATTATTATTATTATTATTATTATTATTATTAGTATTATTATTATTATTATTTTCATTATTTTTTTAGAAAGGTAAGTTGATAGGTAGCAAAGTGGGTAGATAGGTAAGGAGAGAAAGAGAGACAGAGAGTAAAACAAAGTTCATAAATACGTAGACTAAACAAGTCATAAATAAATAAATAAATAAATAAATAAATAAAGTGAATGAATAACATGAATAAAGAAAAGAAGAGCACGACTTGCAGATTTCAGTGACCCGTTTGCCAGTCACGACATGCTCTTAGCACCAGGGAGTTTAAACATGAAAGTGCAACACCACTAAAGTGACACATTTAAAAGATTACAATAAAACATTCAACAGATTAACAGATGTCCTGAAAGTTGAAACCATTTTGAAGAATGATGAAATTGGTGTTTGACGTCACAGCTGACATTGGCGTATGGCGTCCCATCTGACATTGGCGTATGGCGTCCCATCTTTATTATGTGACCATTTTATTGTGTGTCTCGTCACGCCCAGGGAGGTGTTTGTCTGCAGATATTCCTTTCATGTAAAGGTCTTATATAGCGCTTTTCCCTATCAAGAGCTGCTCAAGGCACTGCTCGGTACTATTATCTAACTCAAGCGGTCCGGGGTGCCCTGTATTCTTTCTAGCAATTGTTTCTGCATTAGTAAGTGAGAGAGAGGGAGAGAGAGAGAGAGAGAGAGAGAGAGAGAGAGAGAGAGAGAGAGAGAGGATAAGATAAGATAAGATAAGATAACAATTTTATCTAACAAGTGTAAAAGAATAAGAACTGGGTATGCTTTTGTACAACTTGCCTTTTGGACTTGTAACAAACATACAAACAAAATAAATAAATAATATTTAATTATTATTTAATTATTAATAAAATAATAATGTGTTAGAGAGAAAGAGAGGGGGGGGAGAGAGCTAGAGAGAGAGAGAATGTGTGTGTGTGAGGGCGTAAAAGAGAGAGTATGTGTGTGTGTGAAAGAGAGTTTCTGTAATGACTCTTTATGCGCTGTTTCACTTCCACTTTAATCCCATAGCGACCTAGTCCTCCAGTCAAAGAGGCAGAGGACAGGTTCTAATAAACGCACTTAATACATTGAGGTCGTTGAGGTTTGTACGAAGAGATGCACATCCAGCTGCTTGTTGGATTCTTGGGCGGTTGATTCGGCTCTTTGCAGTCCGCTGGACCCTGTAAACAATGACTAACTTGGGCGGCTTGAATGAGATTGTGCTTTCGGCCTGCACTTTGAGTCGGTGAATTCGCTAAATAAAGAAAAATCTTTTTTTGTTGTTGTTGACAAGAGATGGTGGTCTGTGAAGTCCAACGACCGTGTTGTGACGAAAGACGCCATTTTGGTTTTAAACGATCATCAGTGTCTGAAACTTCTTTTCATTTTGTAGTAATGAAAGACCCCATTTTAATCGTTCAGACAACTCGCAGCCATGACTCGTTGACCTTAATAAATTACTGCACCACTTTGCTGTTGTAGGCTAGGGTCAACGTTTTCAAGACGCCATTTTAATATCTTTCGATCATCCACGTCTCAAACGTCGTTGTAACTATAGGCACCATTTTAATCGTTGTCATCATTATTTTGCTGATAGCATTTCTTTTCACGTTTTGTGTGAGTTCTTATAGCATCTGAGTTAGTTGCTTTTTCTTCTCCTTTATAAAACTAAGTCATCATGTTTAATATCATATGATAACTCGCGCGTCCCCTTGGTCATGTGAGACGTGACGGCCTGAGGATGTTTTTCTCATCCACTTTAATGCGGAACGTTCCAGACAATTCACGGCGCATGCGTTAGCAATCTCTTACGGCAGCACCTCGCACCACGCAGCATGCATTGATTATTGTTTAAAACGTTACTTGTCATCAGCACCTGCAACTTTCACTTTCTTTGAGAATATTTTTTGTTTCGTTTGTCATTGACTTTGTCGTTTCTCACTGGTCATTTGCGGTTTTGTGAATTGTCACGTGTCACTCGTGATTTCGCTTCTCACTTGGAACTTGTCACGTGTCACTTGTGATTCCGTTTTTCACTTGGAAATTTGTCAGTTGTAATTGACTCTGTGGTTTTTCAGTTGCCGGTCGTGCTTGTCATGCGTACGCATCTGGCCATCTCTACATGCAATGCCGATGTGTCGGCGAGTGAGTGTGTATCTGTGAAGAGATGAAACAGCCCACACTTGTGTTACGAGTCACGAATTGTCCTCTTAGTAAAAATCCTTTTTTTTCTTCTACAATATTATTAACTGACCAATGAGTTTGTGTGTGTCTGTGTGGGTATGAGTGAGTGTGTGTTAGTTTGTGTGTGTGCCTATATTTGTGAGAGTGCAAGTGAGAGTGTGTGTGTTTGTTTGTCAGCGTGTGCAAGTGTGTGTGTGTGTATGTGTGTGTGTGTGTGTTTGCGTGTGTGTAAGGTAGTAATATGTCAAGCTAAACACAGTGCACGCGCGAGTGACGTGCGAACTGTTAATAAAGTCTGGTTTCAACGTGAGACCTGTATCGATTTAAACGAGCTTGCCTTCTTTACCTCCCTTTAGCCTGTGTGTGTATGTGTTAATGTGTGTCAGGGTACCCACAAAAACGCACAAATGGGTTTCAGACCTTGTCTTTTCTAGTAACAAATGGGTTCACTTGCTTGGAACCCACTTTTTTCCAGGACCCCACTTTTTTCTAAGTGCGCGGGAGTGCTCTTTTAGTGCATGGGAGTGCAGTTGTAGTGTATGAGAGTGTTTTAAGTACACAGGAGTGCTCTATCCGGGACGGAGAAAATACAGTCCATTTTCGGAGAAATTTTGAAGAAAATTCGACCTATTTCGTCGCCTATAGGAGACGAACTAGGTCAACTTTTTAGACGGAAAGAGCCAATTTTGTATTAGATTCTTACATTTTTAGAAGAAGTTTGCGTTCCTTCCGTCAAAAAATCACTTTCCGATTCCTACATTCTTAAATAAACCCAGTTGTGATGTATTGCAAGTATGTAGGTGTGTAAGTGTGTTTGTGTGTGTGTGTGTGTGGGAGTGTGTGAGTGTGTGTGTGTGAGTGTGTATGTATGCAACACTGATTGTGCTTGCTTCTTGTCATGTTTATAATTCTTTAAGTGCATGTGTTCATGCGATGTTATGGAGATGACAATCTTGTAATGAATGTTTGCATCTGGAGGAAGCGGAGTAGGGTGCGTGTGTGTTAGAGAGAGAGAGAGGGAGAGAGAGAGAGGGAAAGAGAGAGACAGGTGTTGGAGGGAAGTAAAGAGATAGGGAGGGGGTAGGGAGATAGAAATTGAAAGAGAGAGAGAGAGAGAGAGAGAGAGAGAGAGAGAGAGAGAGAGAGAGAGAGAGAGAGAGAGAGAGCGTGTGACGTAAGCGTGTGGGTGAATATGTATATGTGTGTGTTTGCGTGTGTTGGTGTGGGTTGTGAGTGGGTGTGGTTGTGTGTGTGAGAGTGTGTGTTAGAGATAGAGGTGACAGAGAGAGGGAGAGAGAGAAAGAGAGAGAAAGAGAGAGAAAGTGAGAGAGAAAGAGAGGGAGAGAGAGAAAGAAAGAAAGAGAGAGAGTGAGTGAGAGAGAGAGAGAGAGAGAGAGAGAGAGAAGTCGAAGTCGAAGTCGAAACCTTTAATAGGATAATAGCATTAGGTCCTTTGGACCTGTCTTACAGCTAGTCCTTAAGAAACAATGCAAAAGAGAAAATGAGAGAGAGGGAGAGAGAGAGAGAGAGAGAGAGAGAGAGAGAGAGAGAGAGAGAGAGAGAGAGAGAGAGAGAGAGAGGGGACGGGAAAAAAGGGGGGAGGAAGTGAGATGGAGAAAGGAGAGACAAAAAAGAGAAGAGATGAGAGTGACAGAGGAGAGGGAGAGAGAATCTGAGAAAAAAAAGAGAGAGAATGAGAGATGGCGAAGGGGATGGAAAGAGAGTAATTAAAAGAGGGGTGGGTAGAAAGGTAGAAGGAGAGAGGGTGGGGAGGGAAAGAGAGAGAGAGAGTAATTAAAAGAAAAAGAGAGTTAATGACTTAATGAAGGTAATATTGGAGTTGAGGATGCTGTCGTGCCATGAGGGTTTTATAGAGCGTAGACGTCGTGTCCTTAGACTTGTCTTTTGTCTTTTACTGAAACCTCACACACTACTGTCCGCACTTCATCTGACCACACACCCAAACACACCCACGCATGTACGCTTTCCCTCCCTGCATGTCAGTTTGTGTGCGGCTCTCTTTCTCCGTCTGTCTGTCTGTCTGTCTGTCTGTCTGTCTCTCTGTCTCTCTCTCTGTCTCTCTCTCTCTGTTTATTATGTAGCCGAGCGGAGTATTTGACTCCCGTCTCTCGGCCACGACCTTGAGAACATTGCTCCACCCGAGCTGTTATCTTCATTTTATCCCTCAAAATAGTGACATAAAAATATTTGCCCTGCAAGGCGGTGAAGCGTTGTTGGTATGTTTGTATGTAGATTATAGTTACACGACACTTTCGCATATAGGTGACTACTGGACCGATTTATACTGACACCAGCGGGCCAGTTGTTGGTAAAGGGGAAAATAATATGATCACACGTTGACCAATCGGGGATTCGAACCAGCGACCTTGCGGTTACTAGCAAGACGCTCTTACCAACTGAGCTACCCGGCCCCTCCTCGTTTTTGGTATGTATGTATGTATGTATGTGTATCAGTTTATAGTCCCCTCTCTTCCCAAAAGGATTTTCAGAGAGGAGACTTACATTAGCGTAGTACCGGGTTGCCGGCTACTAGTGCCACGCACTCTTCTGCAAAGTCGCTGCCACCGACCTGCATAAAATGCCTGCCGACAATGTAGTCCCGCTCACCACCAAAAGCAAAAGGCGAATGGTCAGCCGGGGATAACAAATGTCGTGTCCCCTTGTCCTGCATAACCCAATGGCATCCCCAAAGGATTTTGCAAAGCAGGAGCCACCCAAGGCTCGTCTAACCAAGAAATTCAAGGTAGACAATTTCTCTCCCAAGCCTCAACCAGTCGCCTCCCTTTCCGCTACAATTATCTGCCTTTTTTTTCTTCTTTCTCTCCCTCGTCTCTCCCTCGTCTCTCTCTCTCTCTCTCTCTCTCTCTCTCTCTCTCTCTCTCTCTCTCTCTCTCTCTCGTAGACCTCAGTCTCAAATCGTCATTCCATGGAAACGTGTCAGTTAAAGTTTCATCTTTTACTGGTGGTAGGGTCAGCTTGAAAGCTTAACTTAACACTGCTGTCTAACGACACCGTTTCATAACTCTTATCCCAAATAAGTTCTCAGGTTCCAGTATTGCTGCTGTACGTTACTTAAATTACGCGTTTGATAAAGTCATGTCATTAAGTCTTTTCCTGTGTGTTTATTACAGACTGTGGTAAGTATAGTCCACTACGGCAGTGTGTGTGTGTGTGTGTGTGTGTGTGTGTGTGTGTATGGGTGTGTGTGTCTGTGGGTGTGTGTCTGTGTGTATGAGTGTGCTGTCTGTCGTCTGTCTGTCTGCCCCCGTTGGGGTGCCGGGGGTTTCAGTATAAATAGTATCCCCACTTTCTGGAAATTTAGTGCTTTAAATTCCCACTGTCGCTGTCTTTCTCATTTGCTCTTTCTCATTCCTGCTCTGTTCTATCAATCTGCTATACTATCATCTTCTTCGCTAGCCCAGTCTCCTACCTTTTTTCTTGAAAACTCTTCTGGGATAAGACTCCTTATTTGTGTATGAGGTCTGTTGGATCAGCTTGGGAATATTGGACGCTTTCTGCCAGGTGGTCACTAGGGCTTCCTATGATATTATTCTTTAGCAATGTAGGCATTTTATATGTATGTGTTTTGTTGATAATTTATAATGATGTTTGTATTCTATTTTGTTTTTGTAAACGGGGGTTCGATAAGTTGGGGTGAAGCCTCAGCCGTCCCCTGCGTGGGATGTCTTTATTGTAAAGTGACTGGCTGGTGGAGAGCTTTCGGTTTTACCACTAAGGTTGTTTCAGCAGATCTTTTATGCGGATCGGGGGTTGTCCGGTCCTGAATTGGCTCGGAAGAGTCCGCTGGACCTAAAGCAATAATAATGTAAATGTAAATATGTCGTCTGTCTGTTTCTATGTCAGTGTCTATACGACGCACACCTAACTGTGTGTGTGTTGTTGTTTTTTTCAGACATCAGCGGGTACGGAGGAAGACGGCAGCGTTGCAACGGCGCTGATGCTGCATGACATTGATGACGTCAGCCACGACCTTGACACCATCTTGGATCACGCTGCCTTGACGTCTGACGCTGCCATGACGCCTTACTTTCCCGAGGACACAGCCAGAGTTGCGTCCCTTAAAACGCTATCGCTCATCAACCTGCTCCGCTCCGTGGTGGAGAAGGAACTAGGGGACGTCACTAACCGGAAGCCGTTCTGGCAACGGGGGCTAAAGTACAACAAGCGGAGCTTCGATTCCATCTCACGAGGCAACGGATTTGGCGGCATGCACAGGGGGTCTTGGGGCGGAGCTTCCAACCGAGGATCAGACAACTTGACTTTTACCTTTGAGTCTCTATTTCCCGCCATCGCGCGAGGACTCCGAAGCGGCACCAACTAACAGCAAACAATTACAACCAGTTAATAGTTAATAATCAACATTAACATTTAAACAGTTGCCGTCGGCAGTGACCAGTTAACGGTTAACGATTATTGACATGTAAAAAAATTATCCGGAAACAATTTCGGTGAACAACAGTGAATAGTTAATGTTAACAGAGAACAATTGACAGGTACCATTTGTCGACAGTAACCATACAACAGTGTGAACGATTAACGGCCAAAAGTTAACAGTTATCTTCATGGTTACCAGCTAACAGTTACTTATTATTGTCAGTGAAAATCTAACGGTGAGCAATTAATAGTGGACAAGTAACGCTGAAACGTAAACGTTGAAGGCTTTTTTGGCAAGTATTGCCATCCAAATTCTAACAGTTAGCACATACCATGTATTGCCATTGAAAATCTAACAGTTAATCTCTTGCCAAGTAATGCCATTGGAAATCTAACAGTTAACCTCTTGCCAAGTAATGCAATTGGAAATCTAACAGCTAACCTCTTGCCAAGTAATGCCATTGGAAATCTAACAGTTAACCTCTTGCCAAGTAATGCCATTGGAAACCTAACAGTTAACTTCTTGCCAAGTAATGTCATTGGAAATCTAACAGTTAACCTCTTGCCTAGTAATGCCATTCAAAATCTAACGGCGGTCAATTAGCAGCGAACAGTTAAAGTGAACAATTGACAATCACCGATTATTGACAATTATTATACCCAATTAGCAGTTAACCTTTAACAGTTAAAACGTTTCAAAGGTTTCAGTTAACTGAAGATAAACAGTGAATGAAGGTTTCAGCTGCATCATTTAGCATCAAGTGGAACACTCCAATGAAACGTCATCACCAGTTGGAACATTAAAACAAACGTCACCTGTTTCCGCACACCTAGGCTTACTTGCTCTTCGTAATGGGACGAATCTATCATCGAATCTCAATACTTCATGTGGAAACAATCATACTTCAACGATGAACACTTGTTCTCCCATGTGTTTTATCTATCTTATTTTATGTTATTTGATTTTGCTTTGTCTTCATTTTTTGTTTTCATTTAATTTCATTTTATTGTGTTTTGTGTTGTTTTATTGTATTGCTTAATGTAGTTAATGTATTTCATTTTCTTTAATTTTTATTAGTTTAGTTTAGTTTGGGTTATTATATTATTTTATTTATTTTTAAAATGTATTTTTATATTATTTACTGCGTCGAAGCAATTGTGCTCGAACACTGATGAATTATTGTACGTTGTGTTTTGCCGATTTATTTTAATTTACTTTTATTTTATCTCATGTTTGTTCTTTCTTTTGTTTGTTTATTCTTCATTTATCATACTGTAGCACAGGGGTGTGCTGTTCCTATGATATTCCTCACTCATCGCTCTTACTTATTTAAACTTCGAATTATGTCTCACACAGATTCGCCCACACTTCCACAACAATATCGAAGAGATGGAAATAATCCAAGAATTTATGATGATGATGATGATGATGATGATGATGATGATGATGATGATGATGATGATGATGATGATGATGATGATGATGATGATGATGTTGATGATGATGCAGTCTTGTACAGCGCAGGTATCCAAGGAAAAAGTTCATGCTCATTGCGTTTTAAAATGGAAAAGAGAGTGGGAATTAAAACAAGAACAAGCTACTAAATTGTAACTTAAATGCAAAGTTATTGATCTCTCTAAGAGGGTGGGGAGACTTGGAAATACAATTACATACAATTCTCAACTATTACCCTTTATTTTACCACCAATAGATACAAAATACACTCACAATATTATTCTCAAACCTAAACTAATACTATGAATGACCCTCAAAACTAAAAGACTCTGATCTACAGACCCACTAAAGACTCTCTAAACTAAATAAATACCCACTGTGCAGCGGTTTCCGCCAATTTTCCTCGAGACGAATTTACAACACTTGCTTCTCACTGAAGCGAAAATGGGGGACACGGCAAACCCATTAGAAAGTGTCTGAAGGAAAATAATATTCAGCTAATAAATAACGATTGTAATGATATAAATTATAGTAAAATCTATGGCGCATTGTTAAGGGCTCCAAGAGGAGCAACATATTTTTATGAAATACTTTTGGGTAAACCATTGCAGTCTAATGCCTCTAAAAACTTGGAGAAAATTTTGGGAACTGATATTGAATGGTCGAAGGTATTCATGGCAACAAAACAAATTAAAGAAGTAAATCTGAAGTGGTTTCAGATGAAAATCAACTATCGAATTATTGTAATTAACTCCGTTTTGAAACCGATGGGAGTGATACCAAACAATTTGTGTAATTTTTGTAATTAAGAAAAAGATTCAGCAATTCATTATTTGTGGAACTGCGTGCATGTACAAATGTTTTGGAATGACTTCGTAAGAATTCTGAAGGACAAATGTTGTAATTGTGACAGACTTGCACTGAGTCCAATCTTAGTACTTTTTGGACAGGATGGCAAAACGAAAGTTGATGAAGGTTTTTAACATATTTTATTGCTTGCAAAATTTTTTATACAAATGCAAAATAAACAAAACCAAACCATTATTGCAAGTATTTTTACGAGTTATTATTCAAACATATAAAGTAGATAAATATGTTTTTCAGATTAACATGAATTATGACAAGTTCACACAAAAATGGGCAACTTACAAACAATGTATAGAAGAGATAGACCATGGAACATGCATAGAGTGTACAATTGAACGTAAGACTAAGAAGGAATGTGTATCATGCTTTGGAACTATTCGCATATGCTTTTGTATAATCGGTTCATTGCTTTTATTTTTTTTTATCCTCAAGTTTACTGTATGTTAAACTTCTGCCAATGTTTGAAACACAATTTTCCAATAATCGGTTCATTGCTTTGTTGTTGTTGGTTTTTTTATCCACAAGTTCACTGTATGTTAAACTTCTGCCAATGTTTGAAACACAATTTTCCAATACTGCATGTGAGCTAACAATGTACTTTCTGTAGCAACATAACACTATGTAACCTTTGTCTGAATAAAAACATTTTGAAGAAGAAAAAAAAAGAACTATCCAGCACCTCAAACTCCAAAATTCAAGAAAAAAAAGTGTATTAAAATCTAAACACAAAACAAGAGACCCCAAAAAGAAGAACATATTGTTAATTTTAAAAAAAGAAAAAAAAAAGTATATGGTTTCTACTAAGCCAAAGTCAACTTTTAAGGGGCACAACTCCAGAATTTTCGTCACAAAACTAACAAAGTTATTGCTTTCCTTTCATAGTGTAAAATGTCCTCTCCCAGGATATATTGTATTTATTATTAGTTTATTAATTTATTCGTGATGATGACAGAAATAAATTACAAAAAAACACCTCCCCCCAAATAATAAAAAAAAAAAATCGCTGTCCACAAGTTGAAGGAACTG
>CM072524.1:35241313-35301821 GCA_036898135.1 Oncomelania hupensis
AAAGTGTTGTTGTGTGGTGTGTGTGTATATGTGTGGGTGTGCGGAGACATAAGCCTTGAAATGGGTGACTAACCTTGCTTTTTATGCAGGAAATGGGTGAGTGTATTAGCCACCCAGTGTTTTCCAGCCACCCACTTTTTTCTAAGTACACAGGAGAATATAGTGCATGGGAGTGCAGTTGTAGTGCATGAGTGTTTTAAGTACACAGGAGTGCTCTATCCGGGGACGGAGAAAATACAGTCAACGTTCGGAGAAATTTTGAAGAAAATTCGACCTATTTCGTCGCCTATAGGAGACGAACTAGGTCAACTTTTGTAGACAAGGGTTCGGGTAAGGGTTAGTTGTAGATCTATCCCTAGCCCTTGCCCTAACCCTTTTCTCTACAAAAATCACTTTCCGATTCCTACATTCTTAATAAAAACCCAGTCTTGGTGTTTTACATACTTGTGTGTGTGTATGTGTGTGTGTGTGTGTGTGTGTGTGTGTGTGTTCGCGTGTGTGTGTGTGTGTGTGTGTGTGTGTGTGCGTGTTGCGGTGTTTTGACTGGATGTTATTCTAACAAAGCAATAGGAAAACATGCAATGTTAGGCCAGGGAATACAATTTAGAAAACATGGTACTCCAACGGGAGGGGAGGGAGGGAGCGAAGGAGGAGGGGGATGGGGGCGGTCGCTGCCGCTCCGCGCGCCTTTTTGTCATTTGGATACCCAACTTTAATGCGCCATTGCTGCTTTTTTTTCCCCCAGGGGCATTTCTGATTCCCTACTTGGTGGCCATGGTTGTGTGCGGGGTACCCATGTTTTTCCTGGAGTTGGCCGTCTGCCAGTTCTCTAACCTTGGACCTGGCAGAATTTGGGTTATCTGCCCCCTTTTTAGAGGTAAACGTCATCACCTTTTCGCTTTCAGCATCACTAGTTTTACGTCATTATAGTCACAAAAAAATGTCCTTCTGCTCTTTGGGTGTTAAACGTTCCTAGTTTGCGAAGTAGGCGTCATTGGCTTGGGTGAGTGGAGGAGGGGGGTTTTGAGTAATGACGATAACTACCAGTGATGTAACACTGATGTAAGATCTGTTTTGACAGTACATGTTATCATCATCATTATCATCGTCATCGTCATCGTCATCGTCATTATCATCATCATCATCACAATCCCGTTCACCAACACCACTGCTATACAGAACATCACCACTACAGCAACCACAGCCACTACATCTCCTCTCTTCTTGTGGGCAGGCCTGGGCTACGGCATGGTGGTACTGACGTCGGTGGTGGCTTTGTACTACAACGTCATCATAGCCTGGGCTTTGTACTACGTGGCAAGCTCCTTCAGCTCCGTCCTGCCGTGGTCGACGTGCGGCAACGAATGGAACGACGACGCCTGTATACCCAGCGGGTTCCACAATGACGTCATTGGCAACGCGACGGTTTATGACGTCATCCACAACGCGACCAGTTATGACGCCATCCGCAACACGACGAGTTATGATGTCATCAGCAACGCGACTAGACATGGCATCTCTGCAACTCCTCGTGACGTCATGTTGGCCAACTTGACTTTGACAAGAGTGTTCTCTGTAGAACAGTTCTGGACGTAAGAGCTTCATTATGGATTTTTTGTAGCTGCATTGGTATTTATTCATTTATTTATTTATTTATTTATGTGAGTCTCTCTGTTAAGCCCGAATTTAACCGACACATATCAATTCACGGTTCCATTGTACTGTCTCCAACCCCGGCCGTTGGGATGCTGGCGTTTTCTGTATAAATAGTATCCCCACTTTCTGGAAATGTAGTGCTTTAAATTCCCACTGTCGCTATCATTCTCATTTGATCTTTATCATTCCTACTCTGTTTTTATCAATCTACAATACAATCTTCTTCGTTAGACCAGTCATCTACCTTTTTTCTTGAAAACTCTTCCAAAACTCCTCACTTATGTATGGGGTCTGTTGGGTCAACTTGGGAATATTGGACGCTTTTTGCCAAATGGTCACTAGGGCTCCCTATGATACTATCATTAGCAATGTTGCCATCTATCTATCTATCTATCTATCTATCTATCTATCTATCTATCTATATATATATATAAATTGCTTAGCCGGAAGTCCTTCTTCGCCTCTACTGTAAAGTTTGTCCGGTATGGACGCTGATCTGGGCAGGTGCTGGGCGCTGCGGATCGGCCTGCTGTGCGCTCAAAACCCGCGAAATTGTTATAGCCGACATTTCCTTACCGAACGTTTAACCGTTTCTGAGATAAATAAATAAACAAAATGTCCACAAACTGCAATAGCCTCATTCCGCGCGCGGTTTCGATTCAACCCGTGTCAAGAACGTGCCGTTCGGTAATACCGCAAATTTTGTTTTATTTCCATTCAAAACACTTTTGCACTCATGTCACCAATCTTAACAAATTTTGTGTTTAACTAATTAAATTTGATTAATTAAAAATCGAATCGAGGTTTCAGCATGTTTTCCCATATAGACCAAAAAATTGATGGTCTTAATGTGAAGCCTTGATAGCTCACTTAGTAAGACATTCGCCTACCGTGCAGGTGACCCAAGTTCAAATCTCCCGCGTGCCATATTTTTTTTATGTTACTTTTTTTTTACACTACAATATGGATATATTTTTTTTAATTTAGGCTTTTTACTTTTAACTTATTATTATTATTATTATTATTATTATTATTATTATTATTATTATTAATAATAATAATAATAATAATAATAATAATAATAATAATAATAATAATAATAATAATAATAATAATTATTATTATTATTATTATTATTATTATTATTATTATTATTGTTATTATTATTATATCTTATATCAATTTTTTAAATTTTAAAACCTTGGTGTTTTTTATGATTGCTATTTGTATTATTCTATATTCAATATTATTATTATTATTATTATTATTATTATTATTATAATAATAATAATTATTATTATTATTATTATTATTATTACCAAGGATCGGGATGGGGTGGTATGTGTAGGTAAAAGGGGGTCTACGGGTAGGTTTAAAGGGGCATGGGTAGGCATAACGGTGATACGGGTATATATAAGGGGGTATGGTGATGGTCGATTCCTTTCATCCATACCTGCGAAACGATCAACGGGGAAGTATCAAGGAGGGTACAGGTAGGTTACAAGTGGGGTACGGAAGGTATCAAGGGGGTATGGGGAGGTATCAAGTGGGTTCGGGGAGGTATCAAGGGGGTATGGTGAGGCATCATGGAGGGGGACGGGGAGATATCAGGGGGGGGGGTATGGTGAGGTATCAAGGGAGATATGGGGAGGTATCATCGTCCAAATGAAACTCGCAAACAACAGTTGTCTCTCTGTCTACATTTTAAACAGCAACATGTGTACCCTGGCAAGGTACAAAAACCACTAGTTTTATATGTATGTGTTTTGCTAATATTTTATAATGATGTTTATATTTTATTTTGCTTGTGTAAACGGGGGTTCGATCGATAAATTAGAAAACAGCCTCAACGTCCCTGCATGGGATGCCTTTATTGTAAGTGACCGGCTGGTGGAGTGCCTTCAGTGTTAAGATTAGGGTTGTTTTAGCTGATCTTTTATACGGATCGGGGTGAGTTTTCTTTCAACCAAGATGTGAACCTGATTCGGCTCTTTGCAGTCCGCTGGACCCTATAAACAATGAATAACTAACCGTGCTGTCTCCACGGGATTTTTTTTAAAATACATTTTTTATGCCTGGTGCATCTTCATAGGAGCAGTAACAATTTATCACGGAATGCACGAATAGGAATCAAATTTATAGCACGTGCGTGGAATTAGTGAGCACAATCAGGACAGTTTTATTTTTCCAGGTTTGCAGTAAAGTAAAAGTATTATACTATCAGAACATGATTGCATAAAGAATCAGCAGGCTGTAGACTTTAGCAGCATCCAAGCACAGTTAGGTATGGACACTGGGGCCCAGCGAATGACAGCGTCCAACGATCGTGAATTTCTATGATTATTTGTTGGATTATCTTGTTGCCTTCTTTTTTTTTCTTTTTTTTTTTTTAATGCTGGATTGATTGATTTCTTGCTTGCTTGCTTGATTGACGGATTGTGTGGGCAGGAGACACGTCTTGCAAGAAAGCGACAGCATAGAACATCTGGGAGCCATTCGCTGGCAGCTGTTACTATGTCTGCTGGCTACTTGGGTCATCATTTTCTTCTGCCTCTTCAAAGATATCAAGACTTCAGGAAAGGTATAGTCTTCTTTCTAGGCTTTCTTCTCATTTAAGTGAGAGTATAAAACGATGTCTAGTCTGTGACCTGCACACGTACATTCCCCTGCAAGGACTTTAAAGATCCTGATGCTCATGAATAGGCGAGCGAGTACAGGTACATAAAACACTCCTAGCAAACTCTAGGACCCAATTTGTTTAGGACTGCTCAGTTGCCCGGGGCGTTTCTAGCTCTGTACGTGGCGCCGCCCTAGTCAGGACAAGGAGGACTAGTGCTGATGGCTACATGTTGTGTGTGCAGGTGGTGTACGTAGCCGCGGTTTTACCATACGTCGTGTTGCTCGCTCTGCTGATCCGCGGTGCTCTGTTACCTGGAGCGATGGATGGAATCAAGTTCTTCCTCGTCCCACAGTGGCATCGCTTGCTGGATTGGCAGGTAAAGGTGCGGTCTGACGTGAAGTGAAACAAAAGCAAAGCGGTAAACAAAGCAAAGCATCTGCTGCTAGAAGCAAGGGCTTTGCTTTGTGAAGCGGTCACACGATGAGAAGTTTTGCGTAAGCAGTCTGCGTGGAAGCAATGCGCAATAAGTTGTAAATCAGTTACCTCCCTTTCCGTCGGATTGACCCTCACAGAAGAAGTCCATGATGCCTTTTCCAGGGTTTGGTTTATGTAATTTTGACTTCTAACATTCCATTATGCCTCGTGGCTTTGAATTAGATCGAGGAGAATAAACGTATCGTCTTGTTTCAGATTTGCTATGGCCCAGTAGCTTTTGATGCCGTCATGATCGCTGAAATGATAACCTAGTTTTCGTACGTCGGCTCTTCTGATTGGCTGGCAATCAAATGCTTCAGCGAAGCAACCCAAAATTTTAGAGCACGCTCTAAACTGAAAACATTCGCTTTGCTTCACTTCGGCGCTTAGCTGCTGTTATGCTTTAGGTCTAGGCACACGATAAACATAATCAAAACTACGATGTTTCGTGTTTTACTGGCTGTTTTGCTTCTTGTTTCACTTCCCGTCAGGCCGCACCTTAAGGAATCATCATCGTCGTCGTCGTTGTTGTCGTCATCATCATCATCATCATCATCATCATCATCATCATTATCATATCTTATCCTATTCCGTAATTCGGAGGCCGTAGGGGCACCACAGATGATCGTTTAACCAGCGTACCCCATCTTTCCCTGTCCTCAGCTACCTTGATGGTTTCGCTCAGTGTCAAACCAGTCCATTCTCGAATGTTGTCCTCCTACCTCTTTTTCGGTCTTCCTCTTCTTCTACCTCCTTGCACTGTGCCTTGCAGGATGGTCTTTGCAAGACCTGATGATCTGGTGACGTGGCCATACCATCGGAGTTTTCGTTTTTTCACCACTGTGAGCAGGTCATCGTGTTGTCCAATGGCTTGTGTGATGGTCTGTCGGACTTCGTCGTTGGTGATGTGCTGGGTATAGGAAATGCCCAGAAGTCTTCTGTAGCACCTCATCTCCATGCTTTGTATTCTTCGTTGTAGCTATAATAATAATAATAATAATAATAATAATAATAATAATAATAATAATAATAATAATAATAATAACTATTATTATTATTATTATTATTATTATTATTATTATTACAATAACAATAATAATAATAACCATCATCATCATCATCATTATCATCATCTACAATAACAACATTAACACCCCTTCCATTGCCAATCACCTTGACATATTAATATAGATATTTTCTCGAATTTTATGTTGACCTTGAATGGCTTTGGTGTCGATACCATCATCATCATCATCATCATCATCGTCATCGTCATTATCATCATCATCACACCACTACCATTGTCAATCACACATTGACATACGGATAGTTCCCGTGACCTTGACTTTGGCCTTGAGTGACTTTGGTTTTTGTTGGCAGGTGTGGCTGGCCGCGTCATCCCAGGTGTTCTACTCTGCTGGAATAGCGTGGGGAGGCGTGGCCACGCTGGCTAGCTTCAACAAGTTCCATAACAATTGCTACAGGTTCGACACTTTTTACTGACCTCTCTCTCGTCGGACAACAGGGTAGGTTTGTGCATGGACTTAATAATTGAGAGAAGAAAAAAAAATGATAATAATAATAATAGGAGTATCTGTATAGCGCATTTTCCTAGCAATAGATAAGTTTATTTATTTATTTAGCTGGAAAGCTGCTCAAGGCGCGTGGCTCCAACGCGTCGAGGACATGAGCGTCAGCATCTTTAAAGTCTAAGCTATGGAATGCGTGCGTGCACAGACTAGATGTTGGTTTATACTCTCATCAGAAGAAGTAGTACAGTTAATTCAAAGCGCAGAAAGATCCTGACGCTCATATTCTAGGCGGGTGAGTGCCAGAAAGACTGCGCCCTTAGCAGTCACTACCGCTTTGAGCTGCTTCTTGAGCCGGTAAATGCGCTATACAAGACCAATTGATAATAATAATAATAATAATAATAATAATAATAATAATAATAATAGTCTTACGTCATTTTCGCCAAATAGAGACGCCATTCTCTTGCCAATTCTGGACGCTGTGACGTCAGTGTTTGCTGGTTTCGTCATCTTCGTATTTCTGGGGTACATGGCGCACGTGAAGAAGACGACCGTTGACAAGGTCGTAAGTCAAGGTTAGTGAATTGAGGGAAATGGCCCCAAAACAAATGAGTAAAATGAATAAATAAACTAACAATGGTAGCCCATTGGATGCTGTCTATTTAACATTACGAAAATAACATTCGGTTTCTATTTCTGTCTTTTAATAGCGACCTGCCTCTTACACCACATATTTGAATAAAGAATAAGTGTTTGTTGTGTATGTAGGTGAAAAATAGCACTTTGGAAAATGCCTATTTTGGGGCTATGTGTGCAAATACATTTAAATGGCTTGATATATTGTTGTTGTTGTGTGTCGTGATAACATCCAATCGTAAAGCTTGATACATAGCCAATCCTGTAGCCTTTTACAGGCTGAACTATGTCAAGCACATTTAATAGGTGTGTACATGATTATGAGTGCGTGTGTTTGTGCGCGCGTATGTGTAATGCATGAGAGCTTAATTAAAAGCTGTAGCAGACTAACTATTCAAATAATCCAATCGGGAGGTATAGGCGTCAATGCTTCGATTTGACTATGCAGATTCAGTGACCACAGTAAAAAGGGGGCAATCCGGTTTCAGGAACCAGTTTGGCGTTCATCGCGTATCCAGATGCCCTGGCCACTATGCCTGTTCCACAGCTGTGGGCGGTGCTCTTCTTTCTCGTCCTCTTCACCGTGGGCCTTGACAGTCAGGTAAGTGACGTCATTCCTTTGCGTAATTTCTTGACGTTATTTATCTACGTCATACACTTAGCACGTTGTTTAGAGAAAACGCACCCACATACACACAGCAAAGAGACCAACGTCGCCACCACAATCAAATCGAGCTTCTGGACAATGAAGCAAGACTTTTGCTAACCTAACGCTCAAATCAAAATTTTATTATATTATCAATAAATCTCATAGTTTGTAAATCAGTTGGCCAAATAAATAAATAAATAAAAATAAATAAAAATAAAGGAGGAATATGACTGCATTCGAGTAATACATGCTTTAATGATATAGGTTCATTACATATACAATTAACATTTTAACAATATTTGATTTTAATTGAGTTTAGTATTATTTTATGTGCCATGCTGATCTATCAATTCCACAAGGTTTTTCTTTACTTAAATTGAATATAATTTTAAAAAATAAAAATAAAAGAAATTTAAAAAAAGAGTTTTAGTTTGTATAGAAGACAACGGTACTGTTATTGTCCGAGAGATAACATTTGAAGCACCAAGTGACTAATACACACCTTCTGTAGCCTAAAGCCTCTGCAAAACAGGCACCCAAATCATGTAATGCTCCTGTGGGATCTGTAGGATAGAGACGGGTACAATTTGTGCACGTGCAAATCGTGAAACTGCAGACACAATAAACTGTAACAGAAAGATTTCTTCTTCGTGTGCAGTTTGTTCACGGTCAAACCGTGAAACTGTAGACAAAAGCAGCTGTAACACAACCATTGTTTTCTTACATGGCAGTTTGTTCACGTGCAAACCGTGAAACTGCAGACACAAGCTGCTGTAACATAACGATTGTTTTCTTACATGGCAGTTTGTTCACGTGCAAACCGTGAAACTGTAGACACAAGCTGCTGTAACATAACGATTGTTTTCTTACATGGCAGTTTGTTCACGTGCAAACCGTGACGAGTGCCATTGCAGACAGCGCGCCCAATCTTTTTGTGAAGCGAAAGCGCTGGGTCACTCTGGGTGTCTGTGTTGTCGGTATGCTGCTTGGTGTCCCGTTTGTTACCCAGGTATGAGTACACATCTTTATCTCTCTGTCGGTTTTTTCTGACTAGCTCTATCTGTCTGATGTCTCTGTCTATCTGCCTGGCTATCTCTCTCTCTCTCTCTCTCCCTCCCTCTCTTCTCTCGTCATACAAATATAAAGATAAATACAAAGTAAACTTTCGTAAACCTAGAATTTAAAACTAGATAAATGCAAATCAAACAATCAATTATCAATAGTTTACATACGGTCCTTTAACAGATATTACACACACACACACACACACACACACACACACACACACACACACACATCCCTATCCTATCCTATCCCGTAACTCGGAGGTCGTAGGGGCATTACAGATGATCGTTTAACCAGCGTACTCCATCATTTTCTGTCCTCAGCAACCTTGATGGCTTCAAACCAGTCCATTCTCGAATGTTGTCCTCCCACCCCTTTTTCGGTCTCCCTCTTCTTCTGCCTCCTTGCACCGTGCCTTGCAAGATGGTCTTTGCAAGGCCTGATGCTCTGGAGATGTAGCCATACCATCAGAGTTTCCGTTTCTTCACCACTGTGAGCAGGTCATCGTGTTGTCCAATGGCTTGTGTGATGGTCTGTCGGACGTCGTCGTTGGTGATGTGCCGGGTATAGGAAATGCCCAGAAAGTCTTCTGTAGCACCTCATCTCCATGCTTTATATTCTTCGTTGTAGATCTGCTGTGATGGTCCAAGTTTCACAAGTGTATAGGAAGATAGAGATGACAAGGGAGCGCAGCAGCCTTACTTTGGAATGTAGACTGATAGGTCTATCTTTCCAAATCGGTTTCAACCTCGCCAGGGCAGCAGTTGTTTGTGCAATCCTGGAGAGGACTTCCCGTCTGGACGCATTGTCTGATACAAGGCTCCTAACTATTTGAAGCTATGCACCGTGTTGAGAGATTGGACTTGGACTTTGATGTGTTGTTGTTGGTCATAATTTCGGTCTTCTCTGCACTTATTTCCATTCCATAGGCTCTGGAGGTGGTGTCAAGCCTCTGTACCAGCTGTTCAAGTTCTTGTTCCTCTCCAGCCAATCCATCAATGTCATCCGCAAAACGGAGGTTGGATATTGCTTCACCCCTATGCTGACTGTGCCTTCGTGATCTGCAAGGGCATCTGACATGATTCGCTCCAGGAAGATGTTAAAGAGTGTTGGAGAGAAAAGTCATCCCTGACGCACAACGTTTGTTGTTCTGAGCCAGTTTCCGATGGCGATGTTGTGGAGGACTGCACTGGTAGCTTTCTCATACAGGCTTTTGATGGCTTCAGTAATTTTAGGGCTGATGTTGTACACTCTCACAGTTGCCCACAGAGCTGCATACCAGACTCGGTCAAACGCTTTTTTTGAAGACTACAAACACATGATATAGATGTTGTTGGTGCTGTAGGTACTTCTCGCAGATTATTCTGAGGTTGAAAATCTGTTCAGTGGTACTTCTCCTTGCCCTGAATCCTGCTTGTTCTTCGGCTATGATTTGTTGAGCTTAGGGTTTTAACTTATTTTCAGGAGGACCTTGCTGGGATGGCTAATGAGACTGATGGTGCGGTAATTTTCACACTCATGAAGTTCACCCTTTTTGGGAAGAGTGAGCACAAGCGACTGGGTCCATGGTGTAGGCCACTCCCTACTCTGCCAGATCTCGTTACAAATAATGGTAAGAGCGTCAATCATCGATTCTCCTGCTTGAAACGATTCCGCGGGGTATGTTGTCCACTCCCGCTGACTTCCCTTTCTTCAGCGATTGCACAGCTGCCTCAACTTCTTCAACTTCCTATACTTGATGCGATGTTTTTTTAATACATGGCTTGATAAAGATTTGAATAAAAATCGAAATATTGCCTCGGACCTCAACTTGGGTGTTGCTGTTTGTTTTGTTCACCTCAACTTCTTCTCTGAGAATTGGGAGGATTAATTTCTTGTTCTTCTTTGTTCTTGGGCCATGCTAGAACTGATTGGTCGTTGAGTGTGTGGTTGTAAAGGTCAGAGCAGTACTCTGTCCATCTATCCAAGACTTTTTGTTCTTCTGTAAGTATATATCACACACATACACGCACGCACAAACATAACCACGCACGCGCACTCACACACACGAGCGGCGCTCTCTCTCTCTCTCTCTCTCTTTACACTCGCACGCACTCAAAAAAGTATAAACCTCAATGCCCTTGGGAGAAAATGTTATTTTTTGTTGAAATGCATTTTGTTATTTCAGGGTGGTTTGTACGTTCTGACGTTGTGCGACCATTACGTAGCCACCATCTCCGTCATGCTGTTGGCAGTATTGGAATGTCTACTGCTGGCCTGGGTCTATGGTAAGTAGGAGAAAGTGGAAGTGGAAACATAGGACAGGAGATATGATGGGATGAGTAGGAGTAGGACTGTTAGGAGGAACAAGAAGAAGAGGAAGATGGTGCAGAAGAGGATTGTTTGATGTTGTTGTTGTAAATGATGATTTATGTACCCATCATGCACTAAGTAGATTTTTTGGTTTGTTACCGTACTTACGTACTTAAACGACTAGTAAGCGTGCGTATGGACCGTTGGATGAATTGATATATTAATTAAGTTTAATTCATTGATTGGGCATTTAATAGATGATTAATTTATTGATTTGTTTATTTATTGACTGACTGATTTATGAATGGCAGGTTCACAGCGTCTGTACGATGACATCGCCTTGATGATTGGCTACCGTCCCAATCCGATGTGGCACGTTCTGTGGTGAGTTGTTTCCCCTGCATTTGTTCTGGCGAGTCTTGGACCGTACATTTCTTATAATTATGATTTAGTCTTGTGACGTGACACAGCGCGCTTTCACACTCGAAAACAGCTTGCCCAAGCTGATGAAGGCTAGGATATCCAGCATGTGCAGAATATTTGAAGGCTTGAAGCTTTATTACAGGGACCCGGACCCATTTCCATCCCCTTTGAACATTCACAGTGAGCGTTTCAGGAAAAATAAGCTTACCACAAACAATAACTCTTTGCAAAGTATAGCTGCCTTTACAATGAAAACCTTCCGTAGTTTGTGTGCCTATTAATAGCTACGGCCAGCCAACATTCGTGACCTAAAAATAACATCTACCAAAGCCGGTAAGAGACAGAACCCATAAAAACAAATAGCTCGTAATGTATTTTTGTTTCTAGGTTGACAGAACACACTATACCCTACACACCAAAAACACACTCTTCAAGCCGTGTGGTTCACTCAGAAGTAGGATCAAAGGTCACACGGCTGTGGTATTGATGTACCGTTAAACCAGGGGAAATCACTCCCTGTCACAATCGACATGGAAATTTCCAACGTTAGCGGTTGGTTGGAGCAAGGAAAACCCCATTTTATCATTGTTGCCAATTTTTACCACCACCGAGGCACACTTGCATAAGGTTCAGCCATCCCTGTGGTCAACACTGCCCAATGTCCAGGTACTGAAGTCGCATGCCACCACACCCTCCTTCATTTGCAGCAGAATCGGATTGCTTGGTGACTCAGAGGGTGGGGCAAGATGAAGGCTCTTGATAGGCTTGATAAAATCATATCTATCTATCTATCTATCTATCTATCTATCTATCTATCTATCTATCTATCTATCTATCTATCTGTCTGTCTGTATATGGCTGCCTGTTCGCCTGTCTATCATTCTGTGGGGGTGATCTGGTAGCAAGTTGGACAGTGAGATGGTGTCCTATGCCGAAGGTCGCAAGTTCGAATCCCGCATGGGACAAACTTCCGTCACTCAGCTAAGAGATTTTTTTTAAGGACAGAGAGGATTTTCTCCGGGTACTTTGGTTCCCTCCCTCCCTTCAATAATGGTACTGCATGCAGTCAATCTAAATTTCAAATTAAAAATTGATTTCTCTTTCGCCTTGTGTAATAGCGATCTCTTCAGATCGCCGCGCTTTGAGTTCGATTGAAGAAAAAAACGCGTGATGTCATCCTTTATTATTATTTATCTAACTATCGGTCGGTCGGTCTGTGATTTCTTGGATTTATTTAATAGTAAATTGACGCATTAATTAATTCTTGCAGTCAACTTGGGTACTGGGTATGGTGGGGTGGGGGCACCTGCCAACGTACCCCGAATGGAGTCAGTATGTGGGCATCCTGATCGCAGTGCTGCCTTTACTGCCCGTCCCTGTCACAGCTTCGGTACAACTGGCTTTTCTCTCTTCTGGAACCTTCCTGCAGGTACTTTCTAAATCAATGTATTAGTCGTTGAAATTCTTGAGTTGGAGATTTCAACGTGTAGGTTATTCTGCTTTTTATTATTCTTGAAAATATAGAAAAAGATAATTTGTGTGTTTATGGCAGTGTTTGTATGTGTGTGTGTGTGTGTGTGTGTGTGCATGCCTCTGTATGTTTGTGGGTGCGAGTATGCGTGTGTGCATATATGTGGGTGCGTGTTTGTGTGTGTGAAAGTTAGAGATATGTGTGTAGAGCAGTTGTTGGGCTTTGATGGTAAATTTCCGTTCTTTTATATCTGTTGTTTGATGGACTGGTTTCCATTAAACAGGAGAACTTGACGCTAGCCGAGTGTCAGAGATCTATCAAGCATAGGACGTGTGTAGTTGTTTACTCTCAGCAGTCTCTGGCACTGAAATTGGGGTCAGTGACTTTCGGGCTGACTGCCTGTATAACCTTACGTTAACAGGTCTATTGTCACTGGGTGTAGTTTGTTTTTCTCCAGAGACTACGAGCATCGCTGAGACCTGGACTAGAGTGGAAACCAGCCCTGTCCCACACTGCGATGGACCAAGGGTTGGAGTTGGAGGCCCAACATCTAAAACCTGGTTTTGTAACCCAATGACAGTGAACATACTTGATACATAAACGCGTTGACACTTCTTTCAATGTTTTTATTTATTTATTTCTTTGTTTATTTATTTATTTTTAATATAATTCTTTTCATGTACATATATTATATATTTATATATTATTTATTTAGTAAGTTATAATATATTGTACTTGTATATAAAATGTATTTTCTAATTTATGTTCTTATTTAGTCAGTATTATTTTATTCAATTTAAAGAGAATATGAGGTGTACTTATTTACGAGACACTGTAACCCATGCAGCAATGCGCATTATCTGTTGCGCTTAATCGCGTATTCTGCTTTTGTTTAATAAAATTCATGTATAAACCAATAGCCAGGTCAAGGAATCCATAATGGAAAATTCACACAGCACACATTTCAGCAAGTTTTTATATTATAAATAAAAACAAGTGCTGGAGCATAGCGGGTGCAGAGTTCCCTCGCGTGCTGTCTCTCTCACACACACACGCCTACCTGTATTTTAGACAATAAAGAAGAAGGACAAAAAGGGAGAAGAATTCGAGCGAGGAAGAGGGAGGATTATGAAGATAATATTGCCGGATTTTAAAGATACTGACGCTCATGTACTAGGCGGGTGAGTGCCAGCTACATAAATACGACGATTGAGTCATTCGACGATGTGCTTCGGACGATCAGCTGGTGCTTCGGACGATCAGCTGGTGCTTCGGACGATCAGCTGGTGCTTCGGACGATCAGCTGGTGCTTCGGACGGCTTGAGTTAGACCAGTGCTTAGGAGCAGCTGCAGCCGAACTGGAAAAGCTATTAAAACATTAATAATAATAATAATAATAATAATAATAATAATAATAATAATAATAATAAAACAAACTTGGCAGGCGAGTGCCAGTTACATAAAAGCGAGGATTGAGGCGTTAGACGATGGGCCTAACAATGTAAGCTGGTGCCTTGGATTGTTGTATCGACCAGTGCTTAGAGCAGCTCTTAATAGATGGAGATCCCTCCAGTAGTTTTGGAGAAAATAGGATTAGAAAAAACGCAACAAATTATTACATCACCATGATTCCGTCACTCGATATGCATAATGTTTTGTCAACTGGTAGGGATCACTATTTTTTAAACTAAATACCAAGTTTCAAAGAAATCCGTGCATTAGTTTCAGAGAACAGTGCGCAAAATATATAATTAAATGAAACTATAAATATTACGTCAACACGATTACTCATTCGATATTCCTACGTTTCGACTAAGGCTCAACGCATCTGTATTCTCTCATAACATATAAAGTTTAAAGGAAATATCACACCACATGTTTGAGTGATAGATGTGTATTTTGTATTTGTTGTGTGTGTAAGAGTAAGTGAAACATGTGAGCGTGTATGTTGCTACAGATCGCCGCGCTTTGAACCTGATTAGAAATGTGGTGAAAGCGCGTACATAGCATCCATTATTATTATTATTATTATTATTATTATTATTATTATTATAAAAACAAGGGGAAAAAAGGTGACGCCATCATGATTAGGTCACTCGATTTGCATGCGTCTTTTTTAAACCTTGGAGGCATAGGTAAAGTCTAAGTATATACAGTAAAACCTCAGTTTTACGACCTTTAAATTGCCATTAAAACGAGATCTTAAATTGGAGAGTCTTAAAAAGGAGTTAGGACATTTTCGAAAAAGACATGATTTAGAAAATTAATTAAGTAAAATAAATACATGTACAAAAAGTACACATACCATTAAGTATAGGGAACATCTACCATCTTTCATAAATATAGATTAAATTCTGTATCACAACCAATACAGTCAATATCTTCCTGTTCCTCATTATTTACAAAATAAAAAATCAATGTTGGCATGATAGTTGTTTAAAAGTGTATGTAAGTGCTGAGTGCATGTTTGGAGTTATAACTATTTATAAGATAATCCCATTATTATTGCTGTAATTATTTTTATTCAATCATTAAATAGTTTGGTGTTGTTGTTGTTGTTTTTTTTAAAGAAAGCGGTTATTTCTGTTTGTTTTCATGATCCCCCACCCCACCCCACCTGTGCATGTTCTCTTAGTATGTCACTTTGAAAACCAGACATGGTGTCAGCAAGATCTGACAGGCCCCTGCTCAGGGCAAATCTGGTCAGCTCCTTAGAGTATTTAATGCACCGTCTGCTGTTAAAAGTTGTAAACGAAACTGTTTTCTTCAAGCGCACTGTTACGTTGAGACGCGCATGATGGTGCGTGTAAAATGCGCACGATATTATGTGTGAAGCGCGTGCTATGGTAGGCTTGCGTGTGTGACGCGCTCGATAGATATGTTCATTTTATTTTGCAACGCATGCAGTAATAGAGTGTATTTATATTTGATTTGATTTTGCGTTGTTATTAGAAAAGGCTTTGTATAACGTTGGTGTTTTTAGTTGGTCGATATTATCTGAGAATTT
Source organism: Oncomelania hupensis (assembly GCA_036898135.1). Classification (NCBI taxonomy): domain Eukaryota; kingdom Metazoa; phylum Mollusca; class Gastropoda; order Littorinimorpha; family Pomatiopsidae; genus Oncomelania; species Oncomelania hupensis. The sequence goes on from CM072524.1 coordinate 35,257,139, forward strand.
TCTCTAGTCAGTTGTTTACTATCGATCGAAGCGTATGGATAGTTCTAGTCGTAACCATGGAAGCTTCCATTCCAAATAAGGTTGTATGACGCGAGACAGTGATGATGAAATTAATTTTGATTGGTTGTGGTGTTTCATGTGGGATATTCTCGTTTGTTCTTGAGTATGTAGAGACTATAATTATAAGTGCCGCACTGTTTCAAAATATGAGAGTGTTGATAATTGAGAGAGTGTTGAAAGTAAAAAGTTGAGAGTGGAAAAGGCGATTGTATGCAGTTGATGTGTGCTGAATAAAAGTGGAAAACCTCATACGACGACTCCTGACTTGTTGATGAGTGAGCAGGCTGCGTGGATAAACGAATCAAAGTTACACCTATCAGGATTTCAAGCATCGGGGCTGAATCAAATACTGATAGAAAAACACCACCATCATATCGAGTGTAACACGCACAAATATAGTATTGCTTTGGAATCTGAATTTTTAGATGCTAGGTCGTAAAATTTAATTATTTGAAGGTCGCAAGTCGCGTTTTAGAGGTAGTCGTTTAAGAGAGATCGTTTATATAGTACAAACCATCGGTGAATTTTTTTTTTCGGTCGAAGGCTATGTTGAAGGAAGTCGTTTAAGAGAGGGTCACAAAACGGAGGTTATACTGTATCAAATTTGAACTAAATCCCTCCAGTAGTTTGGGAGAAAATAGAATGAGGGAAAAAAAACATACAAATTGTGACGTCACTATGATGACATTTTAAAACACAAAAAAAAAAAAAAAAAAAAAACCGATGACGTCACTCGATATGCCATAGTTTCCTTTAAGGCTCAAGGCATGTACAGTACTCCTCTTTTAACGTCACTACCGTTTAAGGTCACAACGCGGATAAGATCAATCAGGCTGTTGGTCCCGGCCAAACACCTTCTTTGTACCATTTAGAATTCATCGCTTAGCGTCACCTCGCATAAGGGAAAACCTCGGATAACGTCAACCCCGTTTTGGTTCCCAAATGGAGAAGACTACTGCTTAAGAGAAATTGATGTCACAGATGACGTCATTTATGAATTCACTTCCTGTTTTGAGATGGAATTCCATTCCAGAACACCTGTCACGTCCAGCCAGCATCCGTTATGCGACACTCTGCAATATACACGGGAACCACTTTGACAGAGTGCGACCCATGGGCGGTGTAGACAGGTGTAACTGTGATCTGCCGTGTCCCCTCCTAGCGGGACGTATTGCCACAGTGGACCTTACCCTGAATTGACTTCATTCACTAGCGATAAAGCATGTGCCGTGGCGTAGACAAAGTGAACAATTCGTTAAACTTGTGTAAGGTTTTCTGCAAATACACCCAGTAACTGTCTTGGTGCATACTTTTTATTTTTTATTCTCATTTGCGTGCGTGCTCGTCAATGTGTTTGTGTGCATGTGTGAGAGTGTGTGTATGTGTATGCATGCTTGCATCCGTTCGTTTGAGTGTTTGAGTTTGTGCTTATGCATCATACACACGCACAAAAAAATACATATACAGTAATGCATACATGCATACGCGCGCACCAACGTGCACACATATACACACACACACGCACACACACAACTGTCACACGACACAAAAATTTAGCACCTCGTATAAGATCAAGTTTTTTACTGGTAGTTGATCTTATCAGAGGACTGTTTAGGGTGCCCCTCGGATAAGATCATCAAGTTTGGTTTAACCTGGGAGTCACAGGTAAAGTCCAAGTACAAACCAAACTTGAACCAAATCCCTCAAGTAGTTTAGGAGAAAATAGTTTGTTTTGTTTTTTAAACCACACAAATTATGAAGCCACCATGATGATGCCATCCGGCATGCATACCTTATTTTGTCATCTGGCAGGGTTTTGTATTTTGTAACTAAATAACAAGTTTCACATAAATATGTCTTATTAGTTTCAGAGAACAGTGCGCAAATATCACCTGCGCACTGACGTCGGCCGGCCGGACGGACAAAGCCCAAAGGAATAGTTCCCAGAGCTTTACAGCTCGGGAATTAAGAAAAGTACTGCCTAAAATCACAAGATAACAACTACCAAACCTACATTACCACAACAGTTCTACTTTATGCTTTCCTCTATAGTTTGGGAGACAATAGTATTAGAAATAAAGCTCAACAAATTATAACGTCACCGTGATGACGTCACCCGATATGCATTTAAAACAAATAAAGATCTGGAAGGGTTCCATATTTCCTAATATCAAGTTTCACAGAAATCCGTCCATTGGTTTCACAGAAAGGTGCGCAAATGTCACCTCCGGACGGTCTCAGGATGGACAACGCCAAAAACAATACTTACCGAGCTTTACAGCTCGGGAACTATAATAATAATAATAATAATAATAATAATAATAATAATAATAATAATAATAATAATAATAATAATAATAATAATAATCTACAGGCTGTCCTTGACCAAATGCCGAAGAAGGACATAGTCATTAGTGGAAGGCGACTGGAATGCCAAGGTTGGCCAAGATGCGCACCACAACTGGGGAGACACATGTGGACCCCACTGCTGAACAAACTGCAAGACCCGGAGGTGGCAGAAATATTTCAGCCCACAATTGGAGGGAAATTTGCACCACTGCTCATTTTGGGAGCTGGTGAAGTAGATGTCAACACCATGACCACCACCTTCAACAGCTGTGACAGATGCCGCCATGGAGATCCTTGGAAAGCACCGGCCAAAGAAGAAGCTGTGGATCACACCTGAACTTTTGGACCTGTGTGATAAACGAAGAGAGATAAAAAAGAAAAAGAACACCTCACAGAGAGCTGATGCCTACCGAAAAATCAACAATGACATCCGAAAAGGCATGCGCACAGCAAAGGAGAACTGGATAGAAGAGCAATGCCAGGAAATAGAAAACAGTCTGAGCAAGAACAACAGCAACAAGGCCTACCAGACTGTGAAGCGGCACGGCTGACAAGTGTTAACAGCCCAAGGTCTCCACGATCCAAAGCAAGTCTGGCCTTACAGAAGAACAAGAAGCCTTGGACAGATGGACAGAGTTCTGCTCTGACCTTTACAACCACACACCAAACGGAGACCCATCAGTTCTAGCATGTCCAGATAAAAGAGAAGAAGAAGAAATCCTCCCAATTCTCCGAGAAGAAGTTGAGGCAGCAGTGCAATCGCTGAAAAAGGGGAAGTCAGCGGGAGTGGGCAACATACCCGCGGTACTGCTTCAAGCAGGAGGAGAAGCCATGATTGAGGCACTCATCATTATCTGTAACAAGATGTGGAAGAGTGGGGAGTGGCGTACATCATGGACCCAGTCGCTTGTCATCACTCTTCCCAAAAAAGGTAACCTTAAGAAATGTGAAAATTACCGCACCATCAGCCATCCCAGCAAGGTCCTCCTGAAAATAATACTCAACAGGTTGAAACCCCAAGCTGAACAAATCATAGCTGAAGAACAAGCAGGATTCAGGGCAGGGCGAAGTACCACTGAACAGATTTTCAACCTCAGAATAATCTGCGAGAAATACCTACAGCACCAACAACATCTATATTATGTGTTCGTAGACTTCAAAAAGGCCTTTGACCTAGCCTGGCATGCAGCTCTGTGGGCAACCATGAGAGTGTACAACATCAGTCCTAAAATTATTGAAGTCATCAAAAGCCTGTATGACAAGGCTACCACTGCAGTCCTCCACAACAGCGCCATCGGAAACTGGTTGAGAACAACAATGGTGTGCGTCAGGGATGCATACTTTCTCCAACACTCTTCAACATCTTCCTAGAGTGCATCATGTCAGATGCCCTTGCAGATCACGAAGGCACAGTCAGCATAGAGGGAAGAGCAATCTCCAACCTTCGTTTTGCGGATGACATTGATGGGTTGGCTGGAGAAAAACAAGAGCTTGAACAGCTGGTACAGAGGCTTGACACCACCTCCAGAGCCTATGGAATGGAAATTAGTGCAGAGAAGACCAAAATGGCAAAGATCACGTGGTGAGGGGCGATCCTGCATCTTGCCGACTATCGCCTCTCTTCCACTGCCCGTTACTATGGCTAACAACTGCCGAGGGCACCATTTATGCAGGCACGATCTTTTTTTTAAAATTTTAATTTAATTAAGGATGTATCACATTGATACCCATGTACATTATCCTTGTAAGATACACGCTTTTAATTATAATACTTTTACGTATCTCTTAATATAGTTAGTTAGACGCTTGGGCTCCGATGGCTCACACTGGGGTTGACCGCCCTAAATGGCCACGTTGCCGTGGGGTGTCCCCCGGCTGTGGCTATTATGCCTGCACTGTCTCAGTGCTTTTACCATTTTAACTTACCTACCTTCTTGACATGGAATTTACTCCGTTTTTGTTTTTTAAATTATAAACTACATTTTACTTGGTGACCTATGTCTATCACCACCCTTTTTTTTAATCCCGTTTTATTGACTTCTTAACTCTTACGCTATTTTTGTTACTTGCGTGTGTATGGTGTGTGGCGCCTGCTTGGTCCCACCCTTTTCCCGTCCTGTTCCTTTTATCGTCCGGTAGTACTATTTCCTCCCTGGTTTTAATAGTGGTCCTGAAATTTTAATCGTAACATTTTACCTTCCCCTCTCTGGGGTACCCATATTCCCGCAATCTTAATATCGAGTCCCCTATAGGCCTAGGTGTGCGGGGACGGAAAATTTGCTCTCCTTTTGAGCGGTCGAACCCGGCCTATATTACGTAAATTGGCAAGATTTGTGAAATTAGAAAGAAGAAGTTTGAAATAATACGTAGAAATGTTAATGAGAATTATATGAAAATCAAAGGATATTGTTAACCAATTAATGACATCAGTTTCAAAAATAAAGTGTGAAAGGAGAACAAGTGGTGTTTAAATGTCACCAGATAGATCCCCACCTATAATAAGGTTTAGGACAGTCCAGACACTGTAGTGTAAAGATGAACATTGTCTGCAACAGCACATCACAAGTCAAAAACTGTACATTTCACAGTGCCATTCTCTTACTAGTGTGCACTACGGTTTTTGAAAACATGCCTCAGTGCTATTCTTTAGCCAACCTGACCAGACAGCTGTTTCTACTCTGGGAGCATCTCCAGTTATCAAGAGGCTGATGAGACACGGAAAACTTGGCTCTTGTGCCACCACAAGACCATCTTTGAATATTTCAGTTTGCCTCCCTTGTTAATAGTTTCGCTTGTTATTTTGGGGTGTTGTGGAGAGTATTGACAATGAACAGTTCACTACTGGCAATGGATATAACAGTAATTAGGGAAGTATTAGGCTGAGACTGGGTGTCGCAGTAGAGCAGTCGTTGGGCACACGCTAGCAATGGTTCATGTTAAGCAACGTCAGGCAGGGTTGGTACTTGGATTGATCACCCCACTTTTAAAGCAACTACCAAACGACACCAAAAAAGAACAAAAAACACTCACATACATACTCACAACACACACACAACACACACTCACACAACACACACACATACACACCCACACAACACACCCATACATATACACACACACTACACACACTCACACACACACCTACACACAAAACTGAAACAAGCGCATGACACACCCCAGTCCACCCAGCTGTGAATGGGTACCCAGACCAGTTTACAACTGGGAAAGATAAAGCAGAGATGGAAAGGAGATGGACACCACCTTCATTAAGGTGGCCAAGAGAAAAGAGAGATCTAAAATGCCCCTTTCCCCAACGACCGAAAATGTTGCGGGAACACCTTTACACTTTTACATTGAGAACGAACCGAATAAAGAATCAAATTGTAATTATTGTGATTTCCCGACTATGATTTTATGGTTGAAATACAAATTGTGTAGTCGTCATAGGTCTAAATATTTGATTAGACAGTAACGGAGCTGACATTGGAAGTTAGAATGAAATCAGTGCCTATTGTAAGGAAATCAATATTTTAATTGACATTATTCATGTGAAATAGGGTACTCTGTCACAATGTTAGGTCCCAAATCAATTTCGTGAAGTTCAATTGGGCACTGTTTTAAAATTATATTAATAGGGGACAGCAGGGGTGGTACACTGGAATTTCTTATATTAAAATAACCAATATTAACATAACCATAAACTAAGAAAATAACTTGTGTTTCCTATTCTATTTCTATTCCTGTCTTTACTTTCTGTGTCCTCAAAAATACCACAATTAATAATCCAAACAAATTAAGCCAACACTAAGACTAAGACTAAGAGTAAGACTAAACCCCAAAATGAAACTTAACTACTTACAAACTAAAACGCCTAACAAAACTAAAACCAAAGCAACCCAAAGCTAACAAAAAACTAACAAAAACCCGCTGCTTAGGCGAAACCTGTAAATGCAACCAAAATCTAGCATCAGTTAAAAATACATGACGAAACTTCTAGATTCTGAGCACAGCACATGGTCTGTTATCAACATTTTCAACAACAAATTATGCAGATATACCGTCAATTACACAATCAAAAATGTTATTTTTGCATATCTGGCACTTTCAACTATAAAATGCAATAATTATACACCATGTCTCAATTAAAAAAAAAAAATTAAAAAAAAAATTACTTTTTTGTGAGCAGGGACGGAACTGCTAATTATTTTACCATCGCCATTAAGAAGAGAAGCGGAAGTCTCTAAAGCGTGCCCAAAATGTTAACAGACCAATCATAAAAACAACTGTTATTATAATCAACATACCGCACCATATCTAATCTTAAAAATAACAAATATTTTCATGTAAGCAATACAAAAATAACTAGTTTATTGTCGCCGAAACTAAAATTATAGAGCGAGAGTAATATCCAAGAAACATATCTCTTGCCAACTATAAAATAAGAAAGGCTGCGGTTAATTCCCATATCCATTTTCATTTTGGTAGATACCAGGTCATCTACCACATTAAAATTAAATTAATTAATAACACGAGTTTAGGCAAAGTGTGTGGATAGCATCGGAAGAGTCGCAATCTTTTCATAAAGTAAAATACAAACGCATCTGACAGTTTCGTTTATTTCGAATTGCCTCCCTTATTGATTTCTTAATTCCCTTGTTATAGTTGGGAGCTGTGGAGTGTATTTGTTTGTTACTGATAATTTTCTGTAAACGGTCCGAAAGAAACAATTAATATAACAAATATTAATGAAGTATTACACTGCGAATGAATTGGGACACAGATCAAATGTATCATTACTATATTTGTATAGTTAATTTCACAGGTATGCTTTTATTTATAAATTACAGATAAGCAAAATTATGGAAGTTATTTGTCCAAACCCCCACAAATTTGTAAGCGTTAGGAGAGTGTTCAACTCTCGATATTACGAATTTTGGGAGGTCGATCACGGCCTAAATAATTATTGTTTAATGCGATGTGATTTGGTGAGGTTTAAAACATACTTTGGGGACGGGTATCTCAGTTGGTAGAGCGGCTTACTAGTAACCGAAAGGAATCTGGTTCGAATCCCGAATTGGCCAACGTGTGACCACATTATTTTACCCTTACCGTCAACTGGTTCGCTGGTGTCAGAATCCTATCCTATCCTGTCCCGTAACCCGAAGGTCGTAGGGGCACCACAGATGATCGTTTAACCAGCATACTCCATCTTTCTCTGTCCTCAGCAGCCCTGATGGCTTCGCTTAGTGTCAAACCAGTCCATTCTCGAATGTTGTCCTCCCACCTCTTTTTCGGTCTCCCTCTTCTTCTACCTCCTTGCACTGTGCCTTGCAGAATAGTCTTTGCAAGGCCTGATGATCTGGTGACGTGGCCATACCACCGAAGTTTCCGTTTCTTCACCACTGTTAGCAGGTCATCGTGCTGTCCAATGGCTTGTGTGATGGTCTGTCGGACTTCGTCGTTGGTGATGTGTTGGGTATAGGAAATGCCCAGAAGTCTTCTGTAGCACCTCATCTCCATGCTTTGTATTCTTCGTTGGAGATCTGCTGTGAGGGTCCATGCTTCGCAAGCATATAGGAAGATGGAGATGACAAGGGAGCGCAGCAGTCTTACTTTGGAATGTAGACTGATGGTCCTGTCTTTCCAAATGGGCTTCAACCTTGTCAGGGCAGCAGTTGTTTGTGCGATCCTGGAGAGGACTTCCTGTCGGGACCCATTGTCTGATACAATGGCTCCTAAATATTTGAAGCTATGCACTGTGTCGAGGGATTGGCCTTGGACTTTGATGTCCGTATTGATGCCATTGGTGTTGTTGGTCATCATTTTGGTCTTCTCTGCACTTATTTCCATTCCATAGGCTTTGGAGGTGGTGTCAAGCCTCTGTACCAGCTGTTCAAGTTCTTGTTCCTCTCCAGCCAATCCATCAATGTCATCTGCAAAACGAAGATTGGAGATTGCTCTACCCCCTATGCTGACTGTGCCTTCATGGTCTGCAAGAGCATCCGACATGATGCGCTCTAGGAAGATGTTGAAGAGTGTTGGAGAGAGTAGGCATCCTTGACGCACGCCGATTGTTGTTCTGAACCAATTCCCGATGGCTCTGTTGTGGAGGACTGCACTGGTAGCCTTGTCATACAGGCTTTTGATGACTTCAATAATTTTAGGGCTGATGTTGTACACTTTCATTGTTGCCCATAGAGCTGCATGCCAGACTCGGTCAAACGCCTTCTTGAAGTCTATGAACACATGATATAGATGTTGTTGGTGCTGTAGGTATTTCTCACAGATTATTCTGAGGTTGAAAATCTGCTCAGTGGTACTTCGCCCTGCCCTGAATCCTGCTTGTTCTTCAGCTATGATTTGTTCAGCTTGGGGTTTCAACCTGTTGAGTATTATTTTCAGGAGGACCTTGCTGGGATGGCTGATGAGGCTGATGGTCCGGTAATTTTCACACTCCTGAAGGTTACCTTTTTTGGGAAGAGTGATGACAAGCGACTGGGTCCATGGTATAGGCCACTCCCCACTCTGCCAGATCTTGTTACAGATAATGGTGAGGGCATCAATCATCGCTTCTCCTCCTGCTTGTAGCAGTTCCGCGGGTATGTTGTCCACTCCCGCTGACTTCCCTTTCTTTAGCGCTTGCACTGCTGCCTCAACTTCTTCCCGGAGAATTGGGAGGATTTCTTCTTCTTCTCTGTTCTCGGGACATGCTAGAACTGATGGGTCTCCATTTGGTGTATGGCTGTAAAGGTCAGAGCAGTACTCTGTCCATCTGTCCAAGACTTCTTGTTCTTCTGTAAGGCATATGCCAGACTTGCTTTGGATAGTGGAGACTTTGGGCTGTGTGACACTTGTCAGCCGCTTCACAGTCTGGTAGGCCTTCTTGCTGTTGTTCTTGTTCAGACTGTTAAAATTATATAATATAAATATAAGCTTACTGTAGTTCTTAGTCTTACCAATCAGTGGAAGACAGCCGTTAATTTTCTACTCCAATTTCCTGTGACTGTGAGTCATTGATTGATTCAGTTTCTTTAGATTCTGGCTCAAACTGATATGGCAGCAATCCGAGATCTGGATCAGGATTATAATCGTCGAAGTCGGAGCTTTCACATGAAAGATCAAGTTCGATGGAGCTTGTTTCACTGTCAGCACCAGCCATTTCTGCTTCTAAACATGTGACGTAAAAACGAAGGGAGGGAACTAATTCCATAGTTCTGAACATTGCCTCCCTTGATAAAAGCTGTCTGCAAATTTCTACCGCTTTAATAATTAATATCTTATGATTTAAAATAAAATGTATGCTTTACAAATCACAGAAATTAAGCTTTAGGTGATCAACTTTAATAAAATAAAATAAATATTATTTTGTTTCGCTTGGCTTTTAATATAGTTAGATGCTTGGGCTCCGATGGCTCACACTGGGGTTGACCGCCCTAATGGCCACGTTGCCGTGGGGTGTCCCCCGGCTGTGGCTATTATGCCTGCACTGTCTCAGTGCTTTTACCATTTTAACTTACCTACCTTCTTGAAATGGAATTTACTCCGTTTTTGTTTTTTAAATTATAAACTACATTTTACTTGGTGACCTATGTCTATCACCACCCTTTTTTTTAAAATCCCGTTTTATTGACTTCTTAACTCTTACGCTATTTTTGTTACTTGCGTGTGTATGGTGTGTGGCGCCTGCTTGGTCCCACCCTTTTCCCGTCCTGTTCCTTTTATCGTCCGGTAGTACTATTTCCTCCCTGCTTTTAATAGTGGTCCTGAAATTTTAATCGTAACATTTACCTTCCCCTTCCCTGGGGTACCCATATTCCCGCAATCTTAATATCGAGTCCCCTATAGGCCTAGGTGTGCGGGGATGGAAAATTTACTCTCCTTTTGAGCGGTCGAACCCGGCCTATATTACGTAAATTGGCAAGGTTTGTGAAATAAGAAAGAAGAAGTTTGTAATAATATGTAGGAATGTTAATGAGAATTATATGAAAATCAAAGGATATTGTTAACCAATTAATGACATCAGTTTCAAAAATAAAGTGTTAAAGGAGAACAAGTGGTGTTTAAATGTCACCTGATAGATCCCAACCTATAATAAGGTTTAGGACAGTCCAGACACCGTACTGTAAAGATGATCATTGTCTGCAACAGCACACCACCAGATAGATCCCAACCTATAATAAGGTTTAGGACAGTCCAGACACTGTAGTGTAAAGATGAACATTGTCTGCAACAGCACATCACCAGTCAAAAACTGTACATTTCACAGTGCCATTCTCTTACTAGTGTGCACTACGGTTTTTGAAAACATGCCTCAGTGGTATTCTGTAGCCAACCTGACCAGACAGCTGTTTCTACTCTGGGAGCGTCTTCAGTTATCAAGGGGCTGATGAGACACTGCGCTCCCTTGTCATCTCCATCTTCCTATATGCTTGCGAAGCATGGACCCTCACAGCAGATCTCCAACGAAGAATACAAAGCATGGAGATGAGGTGCTACAGAAGACTTCTGGGCATTTCCTATACCCAACACATCACCAACGACGAAGTCCGACAGACCATCACACAAGCTATTGGACAACATGATGACCTGCTAACAGTGGTGAAGAAACGGAAACTTCGGTGGTATGGCCACGTCACCAGATCATCAGGCCTTGCAAAGACTATTCTGCAAGGCACAGTGCAAGGAGGTAGAAGAAAAGGGAGACCGAAAAAGAGGTGGGAGGACAACATTCGAGAATGGACTGGTTTGACACTGAGCGAAGCCATCAGGGCTGCTGAGGACAGAGAAAGATGGAGTATGCTGGTTAAACGATCATCTGTGGTGCCCCTACGACCTTCGGGTTACGGGACAGGATAGGATAGGAAGGATGAGACACAGAAAACTTGGCTCTTGTGCCACCACAAGACCATCTTTGAATATTTCAGTTTGCCTCCCTTGTTGATAGTTTCCCTTGTTATTTTGGGGTGTTGTGGAGAGTATTGACAATGAACAGTTCACTACTGGCAATGAATATAACAGATATTAAGGAAGTATTAGGCTGAGACTGGGTGTCGCAGTAGAGCAGTCGTTGGGCACACGCTAGCAATGGTTCATGTTAGGCAACGTCAGGCAGGGTTGGTACTTGGATTGATCACCCCACTTTTAAAGCAACTACCAAACGACACCAAAAAAGAACAAAAAACACTCACATACACACACACACAACACACACTCACACAACACACACTCACACAACACACACACATACACACCCACACATACACACACTACACACACTCACACACACATATACACACAAGACTGAAACAAGCGCAAGACACACCCCAGTCCACCCAGCTGTGAATGGATACCTGAACCTGTTTACAACCAGGAAAGATAAAGCAGGGATGGAAAGGAGATGGACACCGCCCTCATTAAGGTGGCCAAGAGAAAAGAGAGATCTAAAATGCCCCTTTCCCCAACGCCCGAAAATGTTGCGGGAACACCTTTACCCTTTTACATTGAGAATGAACGGTATAAAGAATCAAATTGTAATTATTGTGATTTCCCGACTATGATTTTATGGTTGAAATACAAATTGTGTAGTCGTCATAGGTCTAAATATTCGATTAGAGTTTAGACAGTGACGGATCGGAGCTGACATTGGAAGTTAGAATGAAATCAGTGCCTATTGTAAGGAAATCAATATTTTAATTGACATTATTCATGTGAAATAGGGTACTCTGTCACAATGTTAGGTCCCAAATCCATTTCGTGAAGTTCAATTGGGCACTACTTTAAAATTATATTAATTGGGAACAGCAGGGGTGGTACACTGGAATTTCTTATAATATTAAAATAAACAATATTAACATAACCATAAACTAAGAAAATAACTTGTGTTTCCTATTCTATTTCTATTCCTGTCTTTACTTTCTGTGTCCTCAAAAATACCACAATTAATAATCCAAACAAATTAGGCCAACACTAAGACTGAGTAAGACTAAACCCCAAAATGAAACTTAACTACTTACAAACTAAAACGCCTAACAAAACTAAACCCAAAGCAACCCAAAGCTAACAAAAAACTAACAAAAACCCGCTGCTTAGTCGAAACCTGTAATTTCAACCAAAATCTAGCATCAGTTACAAATACATGACGAAACTACTAGATTCAGATTTCTGAACACAGCACATGTTCTGTTATCAACATCTTCAACAACAAATTATGCTGAAATACCGTCAATTACACAATCAAAACTGTTATTTTTGCATATCAGGCACTTTCAACTATAAAATGCAATAATTATACACCATGTCTCAATAAAAAAAAAAAACACAAAAAAAAAATTACTTTTTTGTGAGCAGGGGCGGAACTGCTAATTATTTTACCATTCACTGGACCTAAAGCAATAATCTTGTATTGTATTTTACCATCGCCATTAAGAAAAGAGGAAGTCTCTAACTAAAGCGTGCCCAAAATGTTAACAGACCAATCATAAAAACAAATGTTATTATAATCAACATACCGCACCATATCTAATCTTAAAAATAACAAATATTTTCATATAAGCAATACAAAAATAACTAGTTTATTGTCGCCAAAACTAAAATTATAGAGCGAGAGTAATATCCAAGAAACATATCTCTTGCCAACTATAAAATAAGAAAGGCTGCGGTTAACTCCCATATCCATTTTGGTAGATACCAGGTCATCTACCACATTAAAATTAAACTAATTAAAAAGATGAGTTCAGGCAAAGTGTGTGGATAGCATCGGAAGAGTCGCAATCTTTTCATAAAGTAAAATACAAACGCATCTGACAGTTTCGTTTATTTCGAATTGCCTCCCTTATTGATTTCTTAATTCCCTTGTTATAGTTGGGAGCTGTGGAGTGTATTTGTTTGTTAATGATAATTTTTTGTAAACGGTCCGAAAGAAACAATTAATATAACAAATATTAATGAAGTATTACACTGCGAATGAAATGGGACACAGATCAAATGTATCATTACTATATTTGTATTGTTAATTTCACAGGTATGCTTTTATTTATACATTACAGATAAGCAAAATTATGGAAGTTATTTGTCCAAACCCCCATATTTTGTTGTGTTTTTCCGGAGGGTAGCTCTTTCCGATATTACGAATTTTGGGAGGTCAATCACGGCCTAAAAATTGTTTAATGTGATGAGATTTGGTGAGGGTTAAAACCACAGGCGCTTGTATCTGGGCACGCGAGCGCCTATGACGCGTCTCCCTTTGGTATTATAGTTATTAAAGGGAGACGCGTCATAGGCGCTCGCGTGCCCAGATACAAGCGCCTGTGGTTAAAACATACCGGCCTATACTATGTAAATTGGCAAGGTTTGTAAAATAAGAAGAAAGAAGTTTGTAATAATACTTATGAATGTTAATGAGAATTATATGAAAATCAAAGGATATTGTTAACCAATTAATGAAAGAACTGAAGACCATCTGCTATGATTAAAACTAATAAAAATAAACCCATTGTTGATAAACTGTTATTAAATGATAATATACTTTAAACAATATACACCAGAGACCAAAATATAACTGTAGGCTACACATACTAAATACTTGGGTTATTTTAATTCTGAAAATCCTTACGGGAAGAGAGGGGACTATAAACTGATAAACAAACAAAAATACGTTCTTATCTTAAAATGACAGATTTGAGAAGTATGCATGCGAATTGTTATCATTTGGAGAGAGGACACGAGTTTCAATTATTTCAGATTGCTTCCCATGTGGATTCCTTCCCTAGTTATTTTTTGGACGTTGTGGAGTGTATTCTTTTGTTGCTAATAAATTACAGTGAATAGTTTGCTAAAAAGCATCTCATTAATATATGCTGTGTTCTTTTTAATTTATTATTTGCTTGTAACCTGTAAGTTCAACTTTTACTTGTTTATTTGATGATCCCTGCGCCTGTCCAATTTCCTTGACGACGTAATAAAAACAACAACAACAAGCAGTCAAAGTGTTATCATTTGGAGAGTGGCCATGCTTCAAACAAAAGCATACACATGTAAAAGTATTACCTGACATCAGTTTCCAATATAAAGTGGGACAGGAGAACAAGTGGTGTTTAAATGTCACCAGATAGATCCCAACCTATAATAAGGCTTAGGACAGTCCAGACACTGTAGTGTAAAGATGAACATTGTCTGCAACAGCACATCACCTGATAGATCCCAACCTATATAAGGTTTAGGACAGTCCAGACACTGTAGTGTAAAGATGAAAATTGTCTGCAACAGCACATCACCAGATAGATCCCAACCTATAATAAGGTTTAGGACAGTCCAGACACTGTAGTGTAAAGATGAACATTGTCTGCAACAGCGCATCACCAGATAGATCCCAACCTATAATAAGGTTTAGGACAGTCCAGACACTGTAGTGTAAAGATGAACATTGTCTGCAACAGCACATCACAAGTCAAAAACTGTACCTTTCACAGTGCCATTCTCTTACTAGTGTGCACTACGGTTTTTGAAAACATGCCTCAGTGGTATTCTGTAGCCAACCTGACCTGACAGGTGTTTCTACTCTGGGAGCGTCTTCAGTTATCAAAGGGCTGATGAGACACAGAAAACTTGGCTCTTGTGCCACCACAAGACCATCTTTGAATATTTCAGTTTGCCTCCCTTGTTGATAGTTTCCCTTGTTATTTTGGGGTGTTGTGGAGAGTATTGACAATGAACAGCTCACTACTTGCAATGGATATAACAGATATTAAGGAAGTATTAGGCTGAGACTGGGTGTCGCAGTAGAGCAGTCGTTGGGCACACGCTAGCAATGGTTCATGTTAAGCAACGTCAGGCAGGGTTGGTACTTGGATTGATCACCCCACTTCTAAAGCAACTACCAAACAACACCAAAAAAGAACAAAAAAACACTCACATACACACACACACAACACACTCACACAACACACACACATACACACCCACACAACACACACCTACATATACACACTCACACTACACACACTCACACACACATATACACACAAGACTGAAACAAGCGCATGACACACCCCAGTCCAACCAGCTGTGAATGGGTACCCAGACCAGCAGGGATGGAAAGGAGATGGACATCACCCTCATTAAGGTGGCCAAGAGAAAGGAGAGATCTAAAATGCCTCTTTCCCCAACGACCGAAAATGTTGCGGGAACACCTTTACACTTTTACATTGAGAATGAACGGTATAAAGAATCAAATTATAATTATTGTGATTTCCCGACTATGATTTTATGGTTGAAATACAAATTGTGTAGTCTTCATAGGTCTAAATATTCGATTAGACAGTGACGGAGCTGACATTGGAAGTTAGAATGAAATTAGTGCCTATTGTAAGGAAATCAATATTTTAATTGACATTATTCATGTGAAATATACTAAGGTACTCTGTCACAATGTTAGGTCCCAAATCAATTTCGTGAAGTTCAATTGGGCACTGTTTTAAAATTATATTAATAGGGGACAGCAGGGGTGGTACACTGGAATTTCTTATATTAAAATAAACAATATTAACATAACCATAAACTAAGAAAATAACTTGTGTTTCCTATTCTATTTCTATTCCTGTCTTTACTTTCTGTGTCCTCAAAAGTACCACAATTAATAATCCAAACAAATTAGGCCAACACTAAGACTGAGTAAGACTAAACCCCAAAATGAAACTTAACTACTTACAAACTAAAACGCCTAACAAAACTAAAACCAAAGCAACCCAAAGCTAACAAAAAAACTAACAAAAACCCGCTGCTTAGGCGAAACCTGTAAATGCAACCAAAATCTAGCATCAGTTACAAATACATGACGAAACTACTAGATTCTGAGCACAGCACATGGTCTGTTATCAACATTTTCAACAACAAATTTTGCAGAAATACCGTCAATTACACAATCAAAACTGTTGTTACACTCCGTTTGATGTTGGTGTTTTTCTATCAGTGTTGATTCAGCCCCCATGCTTGAAATCCTGTTAGGCGTAACTGATTCGTTTATCCACGCAGCCTGCTCACTCAGCAGCAACAAGGCAAAGTCTTCGTATGAAGTTTTCCACTTTTATTCAGCACACATCAACAACTGCATACAATCGCTCAATCGCCTTTCCACTTTCAACTTTTTACTTTCCAACTCACTATCAACAGCACCTTTTTTGAAACAGTGCGACACTTATATAGTATCAACAACAACTTTTCACAACACAGTGTGTCCATTATATATATTTTTTTCTCTCAACTCGAGATGACCTCAGGACGTTCTAGAATAACGCGTTACAACCAATCAGAATTAATTTCGTCATCACTGTTTTACGTCATACAACCTGCCTTTCTGTCAAAAGAATGTTCTCAAATATCCCGAAACTTCGATCGATAGTAAACAAGCAGATCTAGAGAATTCTCCAATAATATCGACTAACGAAAATTATCAACGTTATACAAAGCTTCTTCTAACAACAATGCAAACTCAAATCAAAGGTAAATACACTCTATTATTGCTTGCTTTGCCAAATAAAACGAAACAGATCTATCGCGCGCGCTTCACACATAATATCGTGCACATTTCACACGCACCATCATGCGCGTTTCAACGTAACAACTGTTATTTTTGCATATCTGGCACTTTCAACTATAAAATGCAATAATTATACACCATGTCTCAATAATAATTTTAAAAAAAAAAAACTTTTTTGTGAGCAGGGACGGAACTGCTAATTATTTTATCATCGCCATTAAGAAGAGAAGAAGTCTCTAAAGCATGCCCAAAATGTTAACAGACCAATCATAAAAACAACTGTTATTATAATCAACATACCGCACCATATCTAATCTTAAAAATAACAAATGTTTTCATATAAGCAATACAAAAATAACTAGTTTACAGTGATGCACATGTTTTGGGACCCTAATAGGACATGATGTCCTGAACACAAAAAAACAATAGGACATGATGTCCTGAACACAAAAAAGTAATAGGACACTGGCATTGTTGCCAAAAAGTCTTGTTGTTTATTTGGTAATACTGAACAGTAAAGAGGCACTTCGAAACGGTGAAAGTTCAATTCTTTAAAATGTAGCGTTTTCTCTTGCTTTCTGCGTTACTGTCTTTCAAAAGCTGCATAACAGAGCCAAATTTCATGAGAGGCAGAATTTCTTTTAGTAGCCAGTTTACAGCTCATGCTGTGGTGATCATTGCCTCCTCCTGATTTGTCAACATTAGATCCTCACAAGCCTCTTCATTTTGTTGCTCTTGGGGCACTTCACTTGGATTGCTAGTTTGTGACTAGCTCAGTAGCTGTAGTCAAATGATCTTCCAATGCACTTTTTTTTTTTAAAGTTAAAGCAGCCGCGAGTAAACGAGTTTTTCGCCACACCAGAACTTTTAAATACCGTACAGAACATGGCATTTTTTTCATCGTCAAATGTTACGCCTTCTGAAAAACGCGATCAACACGAGTACTAGTACGCTGACTCGAAGTTGACGGTTTCTCGGCCTCGCGACCATCGGCATCGGAAGAATCCTCCACAGATCGTGTAGGCTCTGCTTCTTTTAATGTGCTGGAAGCTGAATTACCCGCAAATAAGACGATGATTGAGATTTGTTTTTTATCCGCCTTCAGTCTTTTTTTCGCAGGCATTTCCGATAATTTCGATCGAATGTTTGGCTTACCAAAAGTACAAGACAGTACAATGCCAACACAGATCCAACGTAAACTCAAGTCGCGAGCACCGATTGACTAAAACAAAGCTGTATATGTTTCAAGGGCGCTGGTTGGCTGTGTTGCTTTGTGACTCAGGATAAAAATAGCAATCCCACGCAGGCGATGACAAGGGAGATAAGGCATGTATACGTTTCAGCATGCAGACGACGTTTTGTTTTCCGTCTAGCGAGGCATAAACATTTCGCCATCTATGCAAAATACGCGAAAACTATCGGACACGTGTCCGACTCGCCATCGTTTTAATCGGACAAAGTGTCCGCCTTGAGGTTTCACAATCGAACATTTAAAAAATCAAGCGGTCAATGTCCGGGGTCCGGGCAACTTGTGCATCACTGAGTTTATTGTCGCCAAAACTAAAATTATAGAGCGAGAGTAATATCCAAGAAACATATCTCTTGCCAACTATAAAATAAGAAAGGCTGCGGTTAACTCCCATATCCATTTTGGTAGATACCAGGTCATCTACCACATTAAAATTAAATTAATTAAAAAGACGAGTTCAGGCAAAGTGTGTGGATAGCATCGGAAGAATCGCAATCTTTTCATAAAGTAAAATACAAACGCATCTGACGGTTTCGTTTATTTCGAATTGCCTCCCTTATTGATTTCTTAATTCACTTGTTATAGTTGGGAGCTGTGGAGTGTATTTGTTTGTTACTGATACTTTTCTGTAAACGGTCCGAAAGAAACAATTAATATAACAAATATTAATGAAGTATTACACTGCGAATGAAATGGGATACAGATCAAATGTATCATTACTATATTTGTTTAGTTAATTTCACAGGTATGCTTTTATTTATAAATTACAGATAAGCAACATTATGGAAGTTATTTGTCCAAACCCCCACAAAGAAGTAGGTCAGAGTCTCCTCTCTGAAAATCCTTATCGGGAAGAGAGGGGACTATAAACTGATATAACATAACAAATTAAATTGACACTATTCTGTTGAGAATGGTTGGGCTCACGATATATCTAAACGAATTTTAGGAGGTCGATCAGGCCTGAATATTATTAAGTGTGATGTCAAGTGGTGAGGTTAAAAACATACTTTGGTATCTCAGTTGGTAAAGCGGCTTACTTACTACTAGTAACCGAAAGTTACCTGGTTCGAATCCCGGATTGGCCAACGTGTGACCACATTAATACCCTTGGTTCGCTGGTGTCAGAATAATGTGACCAGTAAACGAGTGCAGATTGCTTAGTCGCCATTTTTTGTTATACACCGTGGCCTCCAATGCTAAGGGCCCAATGGTAATTCCAGTACAGGGCAATAATACACAATCAGTGGTGTACCTTAAATAGTGGATAAGTAACTACTAGTTAGATTGTAAAATACAGAATAATTCTTAATGCGTTAAAATTATATAATATAAATATAAGCTCACCGTAGTTCTTAGTCTTACCAATCAGTGGAAGACAGCCGTTAATTTTCTACTCCAATTTCCTGTGACTGTGAGTCACTGATTGGTTCAGTTTCTTTAGATTCTGGCTCAAACTGATATGGCAGCAATCCGAGATCTGGATCAGGATTATTATCGTCGAAGTCGGAGCTTCCACATGAAAGATCAAGTTCGATGGAGCTTGTTTTCACTGTCAGCACCAGCCATTTCTGCTTCTAAACATGTGACGTTAAAACGAAGGGAGGGAACTAATTCCATAGTTCTGAACATTGCCTCCCTTGATAAAAGCTGTCTGCAAATTTCTACCGCTTTAATAATTAATATCTTATGATTTAAAATAAAATGTATGCTTTACAAATCACAGAAATTAAGCTTTAGGTGATTTACTTTAATAAAATTAAAAAAAAAATTATTTGGTTTCGCTTGGCTTTTAATATAGTTAGTCGCTTGGGCTCCGATGGCTCACACTGGGGTTGACCGCCCTAAATGGCCACGTTGCCGTGGGTTGTCCCCCGGCTGTGGCTATTATGCCTGCACTGTCTCAGTGCTTTTACCATTTTAACTTACCTACCTTCTTGACATGGAATTCACTCCGTTTTTGTTTTTTAAATTATATTATAAACTACATTTTACTTGGTGACCTATGTCTATCACCCCCCTTTTTTAAATCCCGTTTTATCGACTTCTTAACTCTTACGCTATTTTTGTTTCTTGCGTGTGTATGGTGTGTGGCGCCTGCTTGGTCCCACCCTTTTCCCGTCCTGTTCCTTTTATCGTATGGTAGTACTATTTCCTCCCTGGTTTTAATAGTGGTCCTGAAATTTTAATCGTAACATTTACCTTCCCCTCCCTGGGGTACCCATATTCCCGCAATCTTAATATCGAGTCCCCTATAGGACTAGGTGTGCGGGGACGGAAAATTTACTCTCCTTTTGAGCGGTCGAACCCGGCCTATATTATGTAAATTGGCAAGGTTTGTGAAATAAGAAAGAAGAAGTTCGTAATAATACGTAGGAATGTTAATGAGAATTATATGAAAATCAAAAAATATTGTTAACCAATTAATGACATCAGTTTCAAAAATAAAGTGTGAAAGGAGAACAAGTGGTGTTTAAATGTCACCTGATAGATCCCAACCTATAATAAGGTTTAGGACAGTCCAGACACCGTACTGTAAAGATGATCATTGTCTGCAACAGCACACCACCAGATAGATCCCAACCTATAATAAGGTTTAGGACAGTCCAGACACTGTAGTGTAAAGATGAACATTGTCTGCAACAGCACATCACCATTCAAAAACTGTACATATCACAGTGCCATTCCCTTACTAGTGTGCATTACGGTTTTTGAAAACATGCCTCAGTGGTATTCTGTAGCCAACCTGACCAGACAGCTGTTTCTACTCTGGGAGCGTCTTCAGTTATCAAGGGGCTGATGAGACACAGAAAACTTGGCTCTTGTGCCACCACAAGACCATCTTTGAATATTTCAGTTTGCCTCCCTTGTTGATAGTTTCCCTTGTTATTTTGGGGGTGTTGTGGAGAGTATTGACAATGAACAGCTCACTACTTGCAATGGATATAACAGATATTAAGGAAGTATTAGGCTGAGACTGGGTGTCGCAGTAGAGCAGTCGTTGGGCACACGCTAGCAATGGTTCATGTTAGGCAACGTCAGGCAGGGTTGGTACTTGGATTGATCACCCCACTTTTAAAGCAACTACCAAACGACACCAAAAAAGAACAAAAAACACTCACATACACACACACAACACACACTCACACAACACACACTCACACAACACACACACATACACACCCACACATACACACACTACACACACTCACACACACATATATACACACAAGACTGAAACAAGCGCAAGACACACCCCAGTCCACCCAGCTGTGAATGGATACCTGAACCTGTTTACAACCGGGAAAGATAAAGCAGGGATGGAAAGGAGATGGGCACCGCCCTCATTAAGGTGGCCAAGAGAAAAGAGAGATCTAAAATGCCCCTTTCCCCAACGACCGAAAATGTTGCGGGAACACCTTTACCCTTTTACATTGAGAATGAACGGTATAAAGAATCAAATTGTAATTATTGTGATTTCCCGACTATGATTTTATGGTTGAAATACAAATTGTGTAGTTGTCATAGGTCTAAATATTCGATTAGAGTTTAGACAGTGACGGATCGGAGCTGACATTGGAAGTTAGAATGAAATCAGTGCCTATTGTAAGGAAATCAATATTTTAATTGACATTATTCATGTGAAATTGGGTACTCTGTCACAATGTTAGGTCCCAAATCCATTTCGTGAAGTTCAATTGGGCACTACTTTAAAATTATATTAATTGGGAACAGCAGGGGTGGTACACTGGAATTTCTTATAATATTAAAATAAACAATATTAACATAACCATAAACTAAGAAAATAACTTGTGTTTCCTATTCTATTTCTATTCCTGTCTTTACTTTCTGTGTCCTCAAAAATACCACAATTAATAATCCAAACAAATTAACCCTTTGAACCCTGGATGCCCCACCAATTCTGAGCCCCATCCCCTGGGCTCCCCGGAGAAAAATGGCATTTTTAGCATGCTTTTAGTAAAACAACGAAAACATAACCAAAGTGTTAGACAACCCAAAGTACTTCAAATGTCATCTCTTCATCTTCATTATCATCCCACAATTGATCGATTACTTCCTGAGTTGTGTACAGTCGCTTAGCGACGCTTCCTTGATTTGTAGACCTTCGTTTCATGACGCAAAATTGAGAAAAAACCGTCACAAAAACACGCACTGTGCTGCACTAGAGCGCTGACATTTTGCTTTACCTTATTCCCAATAACCCTCAATAACCCTATTCCAAACAGCAAGTACTAGAAAGAACAGTAAGCTGTGTACGGACCGCAAGATTAACGGTAAGGTTACGAGACCGATTTCTCGGTCTTTCGGGGCACAGCTGTTTAAGGGCTAGACCGATATATCGGTCTTTCGGGTTCATGAGGTTAAGCCAACACTAAGACTAAGAGTAAGACTAAACCCCAAAATGAAACTTAACTACTTACAAACTAAAACGCCTAACAAAACTAAACCCAAAGCAACCCAAAGCTAACAAAAAACTAACAAAAACCCGCTGCTTAGTCGAAACCTGTAATTTCAACCAAAATCTAGCATCAGTTACAAATACGTGACGAAACTTCTAGATTCTGAGCACAGCACAAGGTCTGTTATCAACATTTTCAACAACAAATTATGCAGAAATACCGTCAATTACACAATAAAAACTGTTATTTTTGCATATCAGGCACTTTCAACTATAAAATGCAATAATTATACACCATGTCTCAATAAAAAAAAACAACACAAAAATTACTTTTTTGTGAGCAGGGACGGAACTGCTAATTATTTTACCATCGCCATTAAGAAGAGAAGAGGAAGTCTCTAAAGCGTGCCCAAAATGTTAACAGACCAATCATAAAAACAAATGTTATTATAATCAACATACCGCACCATATCTAATCTTAAAAATAACAAATATTTTCATATAAGCAATACAAAAATAACTAGTTTATTGTCGCCAAAACTAAAATTATAGAGCGAGAGTAATATCCAAGAAACATATCTCTTGCCAACTATAAAATAAGAAAGGCTGCGGTTAACTCCCATATCCATTTTCATTTTGGTAGATACCAGGTCATCTACCACATTAAAATTAAACTAATTAAAAAGATGAGTTCAGGCAAAGTGTGTGGATAGCATCGGAAGAGTTGCAATCTTTTCATAAAGTAAAATACAAACGCATCTGACGGTTTCGTTTATTTCGAATTGCCCCCCTTATTGATTTCTTTATTCCCTTGTTATAGTTGGGAGCTGTGGAGTGTATTTGTTTGTTACTGATAATTTTCTGTAAACGGTCCGAAAGAAACAATTAATATAACAAATATTAATGAAGTATTACACTGCGAATGAATTGGGACACAGATCAAATGTATCATTACTATATTTGTATAGTTAATTTCACAGGTATGCTTTTATTTATAAATTACAGATAAGCAAAATTATGGAAGTTATTTGTCCAAACCCCCACAAAATCCTTAATTTCATCCTCTAGTCTCCTCTCTGAAAATCCTTACCGGGAAGAGAGGGGACTATAAACTGATTTAAAAAAAAAAAAAAAAAAAAAAAAAATCCTTACTAAAATCCTTACCGGGAAGAGAGGGGACTATAAACTGATTTAAAAAAAAAAAAAAAAAAAAAATCCTTACGAGGGGCCGGGTAGCTCAGTTGGTAAGAGCGTCTTGCTAGTAACCGAAAGGTCGCTGGTTCGAATCCCGGATTGGTCAACGTGTGATCATATTATTTTCCCCTTTACCAACAACTGGCCCGCTGGTGTCAGTATAAATCGGTCCAGTAGTCACCTATATGCGAAAGTGTCGTGTGACTATAATCTACAAACAACAACAACAACAACAAAATCCTTACGGGAAGAGAGGGGACTATAAACTGATTACATACAAATTTGTGAGTGTTAGGAGAGTGTTCAACTCTCGATATTACGAATTTTGGGAGGTCGATCACGGCCTAAATAATTATTGTTTAATGCGATGTGATTTGGTGAGGTTTAAAACATACTTTGGGGACGGGTATCTCAGTTGGTAGAGCGGCTTACTAGTAACCGAAAGGTATCTGGTTCGAATCCCGAATTGGCCAACGTGTGACCACATTATTTTACCCTTACCGTCAACTGGTTCGCTGGTGTCAGAATAATGTGACCAGGGGCGAGTTTCAAAACAGCGAGATCTCGGTAGATCCCGGTAGATCTTGCACATTGGGTCGTTTCTACGGCTGCTCGCTCGCTAGTCAATCGCAAGGCGAGGCGAGAAAGAGCTAGGTGCCTCTCGGGGTACTTTGCCTGCAAGATCAAGATGGCGGAAAGTACGCGATTTATGCTACTTGGAATCTGTTACGGTGATAATTCGATGGTAAATCTTCGAGTTTCAACCAGATCATGGGAGGGGGTGAAGAACTGTAAGTGAACAATTTTGCTTTTAATCGATTTTGATGATACATTTGATTTTTTTTACTTTATTTGATTTTATTTTCGCAAATCGTCCAACACATTCAAAGGAACCGCCGTTTGTGTACAAATTGAAAACGAGGCTAGAATGAGGCAGCATGGTGGGTAGTTTCATTCAATGATCGGTCTGACTCAAAAACGAGATCTTGTGACCTAGATAGTCTCGCTGAATTG
This sequence comes from Oncomelania hupensis, assembly GCA_036898135.1. NCBI lineage: Eukaryota > Metazoa > Mollusca > Gastropoda > Littorinimorpha > Pomatiopsidae > Oncomelania > Oncomelania hupensis. The sequence goes on from CM072524.1 coordinate 35,281,958, forward strand.
AAACTCGGCCCAGTAAACGAGTGCAGATTGCTTAGTCGCCATTTTTTGTTATACACCGTGGCCTCGAATGGTAATTCCCGTACAGGTCAATAATACACAATCAGTGGTGTACCTTAAATAGTGGATAAGTAACTACTAGTTAGAATGTAAAATACAGAATAATTCTTAATGCGTTAAAATTATATAATATAAATATAAGCTTACTGTAGTTCTTAGTCTTACCAATCAGTGGAAGACAGCCGTTAATTTTCTACTCCAATTTCCTGTGACTGTGAGTCATTGATTGATTCAGTTTCTTTAGATTCTGGCTCAAACTGATATGGCAGCAATCCGAGATCTGGATCAGGATTATTATCGTCGAAGTCGGAGCTTCCACATGAAAGATCAAGTTCGATGGAGCTTGTTTCACTGTCAGCACCAGCCATTTCTGCTTCTAAACATGTGACGTAAAAACGAAGGGAGGGAACTAATTCCATAGTTCTGAACATTGCCTCCCTTGATAAAAGCTGTCTGCAAATTTCTACCGCTTTAATAATTAATATCTTATGATTTAAAATAAAATTTATGCTTTACAAATCACAGAAATTAAGCTTTAGGTGATCAACTTTAATAAAATAAAAAAAATATTATTTTGTTTCGCTTGGCTTTTAATATAGTTAGACGCTTGGGCTCCGATGGCTCACATTGGGGTTGACCGCCCTAAATGGCCACGTTGCCGTGGGGTGTCCCCCGGCTGTGGCTATTATGCCTGCACTGTCTCAGTGCTTTTACCATTTTAACTTACCTACCTTCTTGACATGGAATTCACTCCATTTTTGTTTTTTAAATTATAAACTACATTTTACTTGGTGACCTATGTCTATCACCACCCTTTTTTTTAATCCCGTTTTATTGACTTCTTAACTCTTACGCTATTTTTGTTACTTGTGTGTGTATGGTGTGTGGCGCCTGCTTGGTCCCACCCTTTTCCCGTCCTGTTCCTTTTATCGTCCGGTAGTACTATTTCCTCCCTGCTTTTAATAGTGGTCCTGAAATTTTAATCGTAACATTTACCTTCCCCTTCCCTGGGGTACCCATATTCCCGCAATCTTAATATCGAGTCCCCTATAGGCCTAGGTGTGCGGGGACGGAAAATTTGCTCTCCTTTTGAGCGGTCGAACCCGGCCTATATTACGTAAATTGGCAAGGTTTGTTAAATAAGAAAGAAGAAGTTCGTAATAATATGTAGGAATGTTAATGAGAATTATATGAAAATCAAAGGATATTGTTAACCAATTAATGACATCAGTTTCAAAAATAAAGTGTTAAAGGAGAACAAGTGGTGTTTAAATGTCACCTGATAGATCCCAACCTATAATAAGGTTTAGGACAGTCCAGACACCGTACTGTAAAGATGATCATTGTCTGCAACAGCACACCACCAGATAGATCCCAACCTATAATAAGGTTTAGGACAGTCCAGACACTGTAGTGTAAAGATGAACATTGTCTGCAACAGCACATCACAAGTCAAAAACTGTACCTTTCACAGTGCCATTCTCTTACTAGTGTGCACTACGGTTTTTGAAAACATGCCTCAGTGGTATTCTGTAGCCAACCTGACCAGACAGCTGTTTCTACTCTGGGAGCATCTCCAGTTATCAAGGGGCTGATGAGACACAGAAAACTTGGCTCTTGTGCCACCACAAGACCATCTTTGAATATTTCAGTTTGCCTCCCTTGTTGATAGTTTCCCTTGTTATTTTGGGGTGTTGTGGAGAGTATTGACAATGAACAGCTCACTACTGGCAATGGATATAACAGATATTAAGGAAGTATTAGGCTGAGACTGGGTGTCGCAGTAGAGCAGTCGTTGGGCACACGCTAGCAATGGTTCATGTTAGGCAACGTCAGGCAGGGTTGGTACTTGGATTGATCACCCCACTTTTAAAGCAACTACCAAACGACACCAAAAAAGAACAAAAAACACTCACATACACACACACAACACACACTCACACAACACACACACATACACACCCATATATACACACACTACACACACTCACACACACATAAATACACACAAGACTGAAACAAGCGCAAGACACACCCCAGTCCACCCAGCTGTGAATGGATACCTGAACCTGTTTACAACCGGGAAAGATAAAGCAGGGATGGAAAGGAGATGGGCACCGCCCTCATTAAGGTGGCCAAGAGAAAAGATAGATCTAAAATGCCCCTTTCCCCAACGACCGAAAATGTTGCGGGAACACCTTTACCCTTTTACATTGAGAATGAACGGTATAAAGAATCAAATTGTAATTATTGTGATTTCCCAACTATGATTTTAGGCTGAAATACAAATTGTGTAGTCGTCATAGGTCTAAATATTCGATTAGAGTTTAGACAGTGACGGATCGGAGCTGACATTGGAAGTTAGAATGAAATCAGTGCCTATTGTAAGGAAATCAATATTTTAATTGACATTATTCATGTGAAATAGGGTACTCTGTCACAATGTTAGGTCCCAAATCCATTTCGTGAAGTTCAATTGGGCACTACTTTAAAATTATATTAATTGGGAACAGCAGGGGTGGTACACTGGAATTTCTTATAATATTAAAATAAACAATATTAACATAACCATAAACTAAGAAAATAACTTGTGTTTCCTATTCTATTTCTATTCCTGTCTTTACTTTCTGTGTCCTCAAAAATACCACAATTAATAATCCAAACAAATTAGGCCAACACTAAGACTGAGTAAGACTAAACCCCAAAATGAAACTTAACTACTTACAAACTAAAACGCCTAACAAAACTAAACCCAAAGCAAACAAAAAACTAACAAAAACCCGCTGCTTAGTCGAAACCTGTAATTTCAACCAAAATCTAGCATCAGTTACAAATACATGACGAAACTACTAGATTCAGATTTCTGAACACAGCACATGTTCTGTTATCAACATTTTCAAAAACAAATTATGCTGAAATACCGTCAATTACACAATCAAAACTGTTATTTTTGCATATCAGGCACTTTCAACTATAAAATGCAATAATTATACACCATGTCTCAATAAAAAAAAAAAAACACAAAAATTACTTTTTTGTGAGCAGGGACGCAACTGCTAATTATTTTACCATCGCCATTAAGAAGAGAAGAGGAAGTCTCTAAAGCGTGCCCAAAATGTTAACAGACCAATCATAAAAACAAATGTTATTATAATCAACATACCGCACCATATCTAATCTTAAAAATGACAAATATTTTCATATAAGCAATACAAAAATAACTAGTTTATTGTCGCCAAAACTAAAATTATAGAGAGAGAGTAATATCCAAGAAACATATCTCTTGCCAACTATAAAATAAGAAAGACTGCGGTTAACTCCCATATCCATTTTCGTTTTATTTCGCATTGCCTCCCTTATCACTTGTTACAGTTGGGAGCTGTGGAGCGTATTTATTTGTTACTGATAATTTTCTGTAAACGGTCCAATAAAAACAATTAATATAACAAATATTAATAAAGTATTACATTGCGAATGAGATGGACACAAATCAAATGTATCATTACTCTATTTGTATAGTTAATTTCACAGGTATGCTTTTATTTATACATTACAGATAAGCATCAGATTATGGAAGTTATTTGTCCTAACCAAAAAAATTAGAATTAAGTCTTCTTCTGAGAAAGTGAAATATGAATTTTGAGAGGTCGATTATGGCCTAAAATATTTTAAAGGTGGATGTAAATTGGTGAGGTTTATAACTTAATTTTGGGCAGGGTAATTCAGTTGGTATAGAGGCTTACGTATAACAGAAAAGGTACCTGGTTCGAATCACGGGTTGGCCAACGTGTGACCATAATATTTTCCGCTTATGATCAACTGGTTCGCTGGTGTCAGAATAATGTCACCAGTAGTCGCATAATTATACACTTCGTTGTCCTATCCTATCCTATCCTGTCTCGTAACCCGGAGGTCGTAAGGGCACCACAGATGATCGTTTAACCAGCATACTCCCCACTTTTTTCTGTCCTCAAACCAGTCCATTCTCGAATGTTGTCCTCCCACCTCTTTTTCGGTCTCCCTCTTCTTCTACCTCCTTGCACTGTGCCTTGCAGAATAGTCTTTGCAAGGCCTGATGATCTGGTGACGTAGCCATACCATCGGAGTTTCCGTTTCTTCACCACTGTGAGCAGGTCATCGTGTTGTCCAATGGCTTGTGTGATGGTCTGTCGGACTTCGTTGTTGGTGATGTGTTGGGTATAGGAAATGCCCAGAAGTCTTCTGTAGCACCTCATCTCCATGCTTTGTATTCTTCGTTGGAGATCTGCTTTGAGAGTCCATGCTTCGCAAGCATATAGGAAGATGGAGATGACAAGGGAGCGCAGCAGTCTTACTTTGGAATGTAGACTGATGGTCCCGTCTTTCCAAATGGGCTTCAACCTTGTCAGGGCAGCAGTTGTTTGTGCGATCCTGGAGAGGACTCCCTGTCGGGACCCATTGTCTGATACAATGGCTCCAAAATATTTAAAGCTATGCACTGTGTTGAGGGATTGGCATTGGACTTTGATGTCCGTGTTGATGCCATTGGTGTTGTTGGTCATCATTTTGGTCTTCTCTGCACTTATTTTCATTCCATAAGCTCTGGAGGTGGTGTCAAGCCTCTGTACCAGCTGTTCAAGTTCTTGTTCCTCTCCAGCCAATCCATCAATGTCATCCGCAAAACGAAGATTGGAGATTGCTCTACCCCCTTTGCTGACTGTGCCTTCGCGATCTGCAAGAGCATCTGAAATGATGCGCTCTAGGAAGATGTTGAAGAGTGTTGGAGAGAGTAGGCATCCTTGATGCACACCGATTGTTGTTCTGAACCAGTTCCCGATGGCGCTGTTGTGGAGGACTGCACTGGTAGCCTTGTCATACAGGCTTTTGATGACTTCAATAATTTTAGGGCTGATGTTGTACACTTTCATTGTTGCCCATAGAGCTGCATGCCAGACTCGGTCAAACGTTTTCTTGAAGTCTATGAACACATGATATAGATGTTGTTGGTGCTTAAGCATTTCTCACAGATTATTCTGAGGTTGAAAATCTGTTCAGTGGTACTTCGCCCTGCCCTGAATCCTGCTTGTTCTTCAGCTATGATTTGTTCAGCTTGGGGTTTCAACCTGTTGAGTATTATTTTCAGGAGGACCTTGCTGGGATGGCTGATGAGGCTGATGGTGCGGTAATTTTCACACTCCTGAAGGTTACCTTTTTTTTTTGGGAAGAGTGATGACAAGCGACTGGGTCCATGGTATGGGCCACTCCCCACTCTGCCAGATCTTGTTATAGATAATGGTGAGGGCATCAATCATCGCTTCTCCTCCTGCTTGTAGCAGTTCCGCGGGTATGTTGTCCACTCCCGCTGACTTCCCTTTCTTTAGCGATTGCACTGCTGCCTCAACATCTTCCCGGAGAATTGGGAGGATTTCTTCTTCTTCTCTGTTCTCGGGACATGCTATAACTGATGGGTCTCTATTTGGTGTATGGTTGTAAAGGTCAGAGCAGTACTCTGTCCATCTGTCCAAGACTTCTTGTTCTTCTGTAAGGCATATGCCAGACTTGCTTTGGATCGTGGAGACTTTGGGCTGTTTGACACTTGTCAGCCGCTTCACAGTCTGGTAGGCCTTCTTGCTGTTGTTCTTGTTCAAACTGTTCTCTATTTCCTGGCATTGATCTTCTATCCAGTTCTCCTTTGCTGTGCGCATGCCTTTTCGGATGTCATTGTTGATTTTTCGGTAAACATCGGCTCCCTGTGAGGTGTTCTTTTTCTTTTTTATCTCTCTTCGTTTATCACACAGATCCAAGAGTTCAGGTGTGATCCACGGCTTCTTCTTTGGTCGGTGCTTGCCAAGGATCTCAGTGGCGGCATCTGTCACAGCTGAGTTGAAGGTGGTGGTCATGGTGTTGACATCTTCTTCACCAGCCCCCAAAATGAGCAGTGGTGCAAATTTCCCTCCAATTATGGCCTGAAATAGTTCTGCCACCTCCGGGTCTTGCAGTTTGTCCAGGTCGAACTTCAGTCTAGTGCACTTTGCTGTAATTACTCTCTTCAAGTGGAGCCGGAAAGACATCATCACGAGATCGTGGTCACTTCCGATGTCTGCTCCTGGAAAAGTTCGTGTCCTGCCAATGTTGATGCTTGATCTGAAGCGTTTCTTGACCATGATGTAGTCTATTTGGTTGTGATGCTCCCCGCCGGGACTGTGCCATGTCCATCGTCTGGATTTTTTGTGGACACCAAGCGTGTTTGCCAGTACCAGATTGTTGTATCTGGCAAACTCCACGAGTCTCAGACCCCTGTCATTTGTCTCGTTGTTGCAGTGGGGTCCACATGTGTCTCCCCAGTTGTGGTGCGCATCTTGGCCAACCTTGGCATTCCAGTCGCCTTGCACTATGACTATGTCCTTCTTCGGTACTTGGTCAAGTACCGCCTGTAGATTTTCATAAAAATGATGAAAATATGGGATAAAGAATCAAATTGTAATTATTGTCATAGGATAGATCTAACTAATCAGGCTGGAGAATAGCTGAAGAAAAAAAACCTCTGAAATCCGGTCGGGGTCCCGGTGGGGGGTCTGGAGCTGAAAGTTTTATAGCATTTAAAACCTCAAAAGTATGCTTTTTGTGAGAGAGAAATTTGGATGTTTTTCATAATATTCATGCATTCATAGATAGACATTATTATTTTTTACAGACTAATGTTCACATACACACAAAAAAACTGTTACTTTGGAAAAAAACAACTGAATAGGTTTGTGTCAACATATGCAAGATTATGGCAACTGTCACAAACAATTAAGCTTGCTTCCTAGTATTAAAATCTAAATTTAAAAAAAAGAAAGCAAATCAATACTCTATTTGAAAAATGATGATAAGGTGCTCTGTTTTTTTAAAGTTACTGCTGACTTAGTTTTAGTGCAAAGTCTCTTGGCTGGAGGTCTGTCATCAGCTTTTTTTTTGCTCTTGTGTTGTGGCTTATGTTTCAATTAGTCTTGATGGAACCACTAAGAAAACAAACTCTTACCTGGTATCGTTGTGCAGCTAGTCAGTGCTTTCACAGCACATTTGTGCTTCTTCGTAAAGAAGTGCTCAGTGAGCGCTGTAATACCAAGATTAGTGTATTTAAATTCTTTTTTGCACGTGATGCAACGAGCCATGCCTGCAGCATCAACTTTTCGAAAATGAGAGCAGCGTGCTCGACTCCCTCCACTTTTACCACTTTCGACGTCCAATCCCAATTCCATTTGTTGGCGATATCTTCCTCTTGAAAATCTTCTCCCCGGTTAATAATCCGCGATGCGCACATTTCTGTAACTTCTCACACTCGAAGGGACCGTGTGATAGAACATGTTTACGTTTACGTTGGGTAGATTATAGTCCCCAACACATCAGCGTATAGGGGACTATGTAATTAAGAAATTATTTTTAAAAAAAGGTCTCGTGGTGAATTAAGGAGATACTGCTAGCCTCATGTTCGGGTGGGGTAAAAATCCTATCAGGACCACGTCAAAAGGACAGGACAAACATTTAATAAAAGATTTTTAAAGTCAGGGTATCTTCCAAGTGTCAACAAAACCCAGGATACGGGAATCACTATGGGGATGGGCCATATGGCATAGGTCCGTCATGTAACGAATGTCCCAGTCCCTCAGGACGGGGTGGGGGGTGGGGGGGTCAGCGGTGTGATAAAGAGCGTCGAGCTGGCGTCAGGAGGTCGCCATAAGTTAGGCCATGAAGCCTTGAGTCCTAGAGTCGATCGTAGCGACTGATGCCCAAGGCCCATATGGCCAAGAATGGGCGTCAGCCATGTGAAAAAGGTATGTCGAGCTGTGTCAAGGGATGTCATTAGATGTTAATGGAATTAGACCCAAGACATGGGTGTTTATTGGGGGTCGTTATATCGTGTAGTAGTCAGGCCCTGGTAGATGACTCCCAGGACCCCTTGGGTCGACTGGAGGAGTCAGTTATGTTATGGAAGTTGTCTTGAGACATGGTTACAAAGTGGGTGTCAATAGTCATGTGCTTTGGTTGGGACCCAGGACATAGGTGTCTACTGTAGGTGCGCCATGATGTGTTGTGGTCAGTCCATGGGTGCTGTCACCCAGGACCCATGGGGTCGACTGGAGGTGTAGTAGTAGTAGTAGTTGGTAGTAGTAGTAGTAGTAGTAGTAGTAGTAGTAGTAGTAGTAGTAGTAGTAGTAGTAGTAGTAGGTTATTGTTGTTGTTGAGATGGTGCAGTGGTCTGGACACAAGCTAGCCATATTTCATGTTCAACAACGTCGGGAAGGGTTAGCACTTGGACGGGTGACCATGCTTAGAAGGCAACCACAGAACGACACCGAAAAAAACGAAACAAGCGCACGGTCTACCCCAGTCCACCCAGCTGTGAATGGGTAGCTGGATCTGTTTAGACCCAGGGAAAGTAAAGCAGCGGTTGAGAGGAGATAGGCCCCGCCCTCACTAAGCTGGCCTAGAAAAAATGGAGGTCCCAAACGTTTCCCTCCCCAACGATCCAAAAGTTACGGGGACACCCCTTTATCACCTTATTATTATTATTATTATTATTGTTATTATTATTATTAATTTTGTTATTATTGTTATTATTATTATTGTTATTATTTTTTAAAAATTATTATTATTATTATTATTATTATTATTATTATTATTATTATTATTATTGTTATTATTATTATTGTTATTATTATTATTATTACTATTGTTATTATTATTATTATTATTATTATTATTATTATTATTATTATTATTATTATTATTATTACTATTGTTATTATTATTATTATTATTATTATTATTATTATTATTATTATTATTATTATTATTATTATTATTATTATTATTATTATTATTATTATTATTGGTAGTAGTAGTAGTAGTAGTTTCAATTCCTTTCCGAACGCGTTCACTGCACACATACATAAACACAAACGTTATATGAAAAGCTGACATTTTCAAACTTTACAGTGCAGTCTGTTTAGGTTGTCTGCCTCTCCTCCTCTCTCTCGCTCAGTCCGCCTAGCATTATCGCCAAACTGCGCGCGCGATTATTGATAGAATACATGGGCTGGAATACTTGGTTTAGGATTCTGCTGTGCACTTGATGCGGACGTCCCAATAAAAGGGGATCCGACTTTGGACTGGAACAAACGTTGTTTTGTTTGAAGGATACGTCCGAAGGTGATTATATTTTTTAAACCAATCTTGAGTGTCTTCATTTTTAAAAAAAATAAGGTAAGTGGACTGGATTTCAATTTCATTTTTTTTTTCCCGTGAATATAAATTGTGCTTGCATTTTGAAGGCTTTTAAAACCGATTTAATTTTACTTGTTTAATGGGGCAAGGAATATATGCTTTCCTTTGTAGGAAATAGTCAGTGGATTCTTTTGTTGACGGAAAAAATTGTATGCTTATTTTTTCTTTGTAGTTGTTCGCCACTTCGTACTATGGCGCTCGACAAAAATCCTTGTTAATTTTTTTCAGTCAACCTGTACGTGTGTGTGTATGTGTGTGTGTTTATATATGTGTGTTTCTGCTGATATACAAGGGGTTTTGTAAATATTAATTCTCGTTTTTATGCAGACGGAGTATGTGAGTAAATATGGTGTAAGTTACAGCCGTAGTGAAAAGTAAATAAATGCGGATGTGAATAATGGTGCCGCAGTACTTTAGTGGTTAAAGCAAACACGCTAGCAATGTTTCATGTCCAGCAACGTCGGGACGGTTTAGTACTTGGATGGATGACGATACAAGGAAGGCAACCACCAAACGACCAAAAAAAAAAAAAAAGAAAAAAAAGAAACAAGCGCACGACACAACCCCAGCCCACCCAGCGGTGAATGGGTACCTGGTTCTGTTTAGAACCGGGGAAAGTAAAGCAGCGGTTGAGAGGAAATAGACCCCGCCCTCATTAAGCTGGCCTAGAGAAAAGAGAAAAGGGAGGTCGCAAACGGTTCTCTCTCCAACAACCGAACAGAAAACTGAATTTTTTTCAGCCAAATTACAAAATACATTGCATATTGAAATTGGTCCGGTGTTGGTAAACGGTCACACACACACACTACACACACACACACACACACACACATACGTTCAAAGCCTCCCAACTGGGTTTCTTTCCAAAATGATGTCAACTGGGTTCCACATGATGTAAACTAGTGAGGACTTCAAAACTCAGCATACAGCCTAATTTGACTGTACATGATTCCAATATCAGTAAAAAATTAAAATATATAAACAAACTTTGATGTGGTTGACTTTGGAAAAGTGGGTTCCTTTTTGTACAAGTGGGTTCCTTCAGGCACACACGAACGACCAAACTAGTACTTTGGGTTCCATACATGATTCTGCTTTTTGGAGTCTAAATTTGGACAACCAAACTTGGTAAGATGGTGTGCTCATAAATGATCAGTAAATGAATGACTTCACTTCAAGGTCAAGGTCACATGGTCAACAAATGTTAGTTACAAAAATGACAATTTTAAACAAAATTTCACTTTTTTCGAAGTTATTAATATTGAACTTATGATTCTTTGAAGCATGATAGATATCAATGACACACATATTATATTCAAATTTGGTCAACCTCACTCCAAGGTCAAGGTCAAGGTCACTGGAGCTGTCTAACATCGGTTAGTATAGGTATTTTGAAGTGACCTTGGCCCTAAACAATGAGAGATATAAAGTCCAATCTTGTTTCCTTTAGAGATTTAGAGATGGTAGATTGATCTTTCGTATATGTTCCAGTTTTGAGTTGATCTTGAAGGTCAAGGTCATTTTAGGCCTTGCAAAAATATTTTTAAAAAAAAGGTAATCGTACAGTAGAATGGCATTAACCCATAGTATGCAACAACATTGAGTTATTTGATCTTTCATGAGCATGAGATCATTGTGAAGGTCAAGGTTATCCCAAGGTTAAGGTCACTGAAGGTCAAGGTCATCCAAAGGTCAGTCTTTTGGCATAATACAACTTTTGCTGTAAATATTTGATCGTCAATAAGTGTTTTTGGAACAGGAGGTCAAGGTCATCTCAAGGTCAAGAGCATAGAAAGATCAAAGTCGATATTCATTTACATTTTAATACCACAGTTTCATTTATTTCTTTATGGGCATTCATTTTCATGTTAAATATTCTTATCCTGTCCTATCCCATAACTCGAAGGTCGTTGGGGCAACACAGAAGATCGTTTCACCAACATACGCCATCTTTCTCCGTCCTCCTCAACCCTCATGGCTTCGCTCAGTGTCAAGCTAGTCCACCCTCGACTGTGTTGTCCTCAAACCTCTTTACCTGTCTCCCTCTTCTTCTGCCTCCTTCTGCTGTGCCTTGCAGGATGGTCTTTGAAAGGACTGATGATCTTGTGACGTGGCCATACCATAGGAGTTTCCGTTTGTTCACCACTGTGAGCATGTCATTGTGTAATGGTCTGTCAGACTTCGTCTGGGAATAGGAAATACCCAGAAGTCTTCTGTAGCACCTCATCTCCATGCTTTGTATTCTTCGTAGTACACCTGCTGTGAGGGTCCATGTTTCGCAAGCGTATAGGAAGATGGATATGACAAGGGAACGCAGCAGTCTTACATTGGAATATGGACTGATGGTCATGCCTTTCCAATTGGGCTTCAACCTTGTCAGGGCAGCAGTTGTTTGTGCGATCCTGGAGAGGACTTCATGACTGGACCCATTGTATGATACAATTCCTCCTAAATATTTGAAGCTACGCACTGTGTTGAGGGATTGGCCTTGGACTTTGATGTCCATGTTGATGCCATTGGTGTTGTTGGTCATCATTGTGGTCCTCTCTGCTCTCATTTCCATTCCATAGGCTCTGGTGTGTCAAGCCTCTGTACCAGCTGTTCACGTTGTTGTTCCTCTCCAGCCAATCCATTAATGTCATCCGCAAAACGAAGGTTGGAGATTGCTCTACCCCCTAAGCTGTGTATGCCTTCGTGATCTGCAAGGGCATCTAACATGATGCGCTCTAGGAAGATGTTGATGATTTCAATAATTTTAGGGCTGATGTTGTACACTCTCATGGTTGTCCACAGAGCTGCATGCCAGACTCGGTCAAAGGCTTTCTTGAAGTCTGCAAACACATTATAGATGTTGTTCGTGCTGTACGTATTTCTCGCAAATTAATCTGAGGTTGAAAATCTGTTCAGTGGTACTTCGCCCTGCCCTGAATCCTGTTTGTTCTTCAGCTATGATTTGTTCAGCTTGGGGTTTCAATCTGTTGACTATTATTTTCAGGAGGACCTGGTTGGGATGGCTGATGAGGCTGATGGTGCGGTAATTTTCACACTCCTGAAGGTTAACTTTTTTGGGAAGAGTGATGACAAGTGACTGGATCCATGTGTAGGCCACCCCTCACTCTGCCAGATCTTGTTACAGATAATGGTGAGGGGCGTTAAACATCGCTTCTCCTCCTGCTTGAAGCAATTCCACGGGTATGTTGTCCACTCCCGCTGACTTCCCTTTCTTTAGCGATTGCACTGCTGCCTCAAATTCTTATCTGAGAATTGGAAGGATTTCTTCTTCTTCTCCGTTCTGGGGACATGCTAGAACTGATGGGTATCCGTTTGGTGTGTGGTTGTAAAGGTCAGAGCAGTACTCTATCCATCTATCCAAGACTTCTTGTTCTTCTGTAAGGCATATTCCAGACTTGCTTTCGATCGTGGATACCTTGGGGTGTTTAACAATTGGCAGCCGCTTTAAACAGATCAAGTCTCCACGATCCAAAGCAAATATTACAAGTTCCATAAGAAGCATGTGAGTCATATGGGATGTGTCCTTTTAGTTCAATTTAATATTAATGAAGTATGTGCATATTCCATTTTTACTGTCCATTTTCGCAGTACGATTGCTCTGGTGGTTCAGTGTTGATTTAGGACCCTACCCCTCTTTCCCTGAGTTGGTTATCCTCGTCTGCCATATGACCAATAGTGGGTATAGACATTAAACCTTCATGTTCATTCATGTGCACACAGAACGCAAGCGTTTATGGCTGGGCTGACAGAGCTGAAATTTCGCGTGTACCTTCAAAGATGTGTACACAGGGTTGTGGCTTAAATTCATTTTGTGGCTTAAATTCATGTTCTTAGTTCGTAGTTATCACGTCAGGTAGTCATTTTTTTCTATACAACGTCCCTGAAGTATTTGTACCCATACTCCTGAAAAGCTGATAATGGTTTTGGGACAAGATTTGTAGATGACATTCACGGAATTAGATGCTCGTGTTCCTGTAAATGTGGGGGTCTTATAGCCATTACTATTCAAATGCGGCACTGCTTCATTATGTTCCAATGTTTTGTATCATTAACCTGAAATCCAGACACTGACATTTCATTGCCCCGAGATAGTTTATCGGCCACAATCTGGTTTGCCAAGGGGTTATTCGTATCCTGAGGGTCAACACTTTTATAATTTTTAAATAAATGAATTATTGGGCAGGTCAAGATGTTGGCCGATAAAGAATCTAACTCAAGCGGCTCAAGGCGCTCACTTGCAACCTTTGGGCGCATTGTCTGACGCCAATTCGACTAAGCAATCCTGATGAAAATTTTTTAAAGTATTTGCAAGGCCTACAATGAATTTGACTTTGAATATCATCGAAAAAACTGAAAATATATGAAATATCAAACTATATTATCTCTAAAATCAATTTTGGACATTATACCACTCATAGTTCAGAGCCAAGGTCACTTCAAAGTACTCATACGAACAAACCTTAGAAATATGTTGACCAATTTAACAATCTCATTTATATGTATCATAAAACAAAGAATCGTAAATTCAATATTAATAACTTAGAAACTTTAGAAATGTTGTCAAATATTTAATAATTTTGTACCCTATAAATTTGCCTTTAATTCACGTATCATTTTCGAGGTCTCGTGGGTATACTCCATATTACGTATTTAGGTTGTGTTAGTTAAAACAGTACTTGACCACTTCAATGTCTTGCTCAGTCGACGGCGAGAGACCGGACAAATTATTATTTGTCAAATGTCATTTTTAGTCTATTTAGGACTCATTTTGCGTCGAGTTTTGAGCGAATACATAGTCAAAAAAAGTCGTATGCATTTGCAGTATTTGACATTCGACACAAAATTTATTCGACCATAGGCCAATCTACATTGTTTTAGCATTATTTGTGAAGTAATACTCTAACTCATACACCTAGATGAGGTCCTCTCATTCGGCTCATCGCATTCCGCTGGACCCTATAAGCAATGAATAATCAACTTTAGACCTGGAGGCAAACACTCAAAACGTATCAAACACTGAAGACAAATATATCAAATTTAGTCTGAAACAATTTTATTTCAATGAATAACTGACAAGTACTTTTTGTAAACAAAATACAGAATGAATAACAACAACAAAATTAAAAGAAAGGAACGTACACCATTGGCATGTCATAATGCATAGTTTAATTTCAACTGTTTTAAAGTGACAATGCTGTTAGGACCAATCTTCCCCGAGGGGGTTGGTGGTGGAGTGAGAAGTGAAATTGGTCCATCGAGTAAAACTGTTAACAAAAACTGACGACATCTCTTTAGGTAAGAAACAAAAACAACGGATAGAAATAAATTCAAATATTGCAAAAAACATAATATTCAATTGAATAAGAAACAATTTATACAATCTGAGCAACCTCTAGCTCTTCTTTGTGAATTCGTTGAAGATGGGTTGACATTTTTTCATTAAATGTTCTTGGCAAAAAATACAACATTGCTTTTTGACAATGCATCTTTGACTTGAGCAAAAAACTGAACACTTGAATGGGCACTTGAATGGTCACTTTTTAGGACTTGACCATTTGCTTTGGCTTGCGAAGAGATGATCGGCATCCTGGATCTGCAGTATATAACATACCACAAGGGTTATTGCTAGAGTTTGAGACAAAATACATCTAACTCACAAAAGATCGAGCAAGAAGAATTATATTTTAATGTAGTCTATGCAAGCAAAGTGGTTTTTATTTGGGTGAACATAGAACTGGTGAAACAGAGAGAGTGAGAGAGAGAGAGAGAGAGAGAGAGAGAGAGAGAGAGAGAGAGAGAGACAGAGACAGAGAGAGAAAGAGAGAGAGAGGGGTGTGGCATGGCGGGGGGATGGGGGATATTAAGTATGCTGCCAAGATGATTAACAAACCAACCATTTAAAAAACACTTAGTAATCTGACAATCTACCCTGAACCCTAACACCCCAAAACTAACGATCTCTCTCTCTCTCTCTCTCTCTCTCTCTCTCTCTCTCTCTCTCTCTCTCTCTCTCTCTCTCTCTCTCTCTCTCTTTTTTTTTTTTTTTTTTTAGGTGATACGCCACTATGGGCGATAGCACGTATATATTTTTGGGAGGTGAGCATAGCCCTGGAAGAATAGACCTAGCGGCCAATCATAGACATGGGGGAATAGACAAATGGGAATTTAAACATCAGGGAATAAAGACCTGGAGAACATAGACCTGAGTTAACATAGGCCTGGAGGATGACAGGCCCGAGGGAATATAGACCTGTGGAAAATAAACCCTGGGGGACACAGACCCGAGGAACAGACCTGGGAGAACACAGACCTGGGGAAACATAGACCTGGGTAATCATGGATCTAATTCAGGAAAGTACAACAGTCAATGAAGATAAGGCTAACCTAGAATGTGGTGATGAGTATGAACAATCGGACGAAGACTTGAACGGCCCATTTTGTCGCCCCCTCTTTCGTCCTCGCATATCATGGCTCCCTGTTGACGCTTTTGATATTCTGGTTTCTTGGATCTCTCTCTTGCACGATGTGACACCCTGTTGAAAAACAAAAGGTTCAAGTAGTGGAGAGCCAGAACTTTCAATATTAATATTGGTTGAAATACTCAGCTGACAAGAATGCAAACAGACTAGATCTGACATCATGGTCAGTGTGGTTAAGGTATGAAACACGGTTTAGGAGGTTAATGTTATAATTTTTTCCTAGGCGTGCACGGACAGCAGTATCCACGGACAGTCAGATAAAAAGATTACGTTTATCCTGCAGTCATATTCAGATGGAAACAAAACAATATATGACCCAGTTTTCTACAAGTTTGAAACGCTAGCATGGTTACGCTTGGTCACAAACAGAAGCGTGAGCTTTCAGCCCAAGGACACAATGGAGCAAGTCTATGTTTTCCTTGTATTGCCGATTCAGCTCGTAGTAGTCCGCTGGACCCTATAAACATTCATTATCCATCTATCTGTTTTCCCAGGTCTATGTTCAAAATCCTTCAGGACCACGGTAAAAAGGAATAATTTCTAAAAATGGGTTTAAACATGATTAAAAAGTGATGCCAGAGAGCGCCAAAATGGATAAATAGAAGTCTAAAACAGAAAATTTTAAATTCATCGAATTCACCGAATGTTCGGCGATAGAGATGATACGATTGTGGTTATGTAGGCCTACAACGCGCGATATTGCGAGCCAGGCCCTCAACGGGAATAAATAAAAAATCAATTTTAATGATCAGTAGATCATTTCAACGTAACGGGGAATTTAGGCATAAATTAACTATCTTCAACAATTGATAAAATGTTACATGGCATAAATTAAACACCGCTTCAAATACTTCGTTTTTCCAATAAAATGAGATCTGCCAAGGTTAAGGCGCCATCGAAGACAGCGATCTTATAATTTGTCATTCATATGACTACAATATCATAAAATTTACCACATCTTTAAAAATAAATGAATAAGATTAAAGTATGTAAACAGCCTAATTCCTGGTAGTGGAAGTGCGTGGCATGAGGCGAGCTGTTGCCTACGCAAGCTCGGCCATCTAGTGTTATCTCGCCCATCTGAGTCGGGCATCGAACTGGGCCAACAGTTCACTAATAGCACTGAGGTCAGGATAACCACATGGGCCCACTTCTTTAGGGGCGGCAGACCCTCCACCGCCCCTGTCGGAACGGGCAACCGCCGCCGGACCTCCCGAGTGGAGTGGCCTTGTGCACGGCCACCAGAGAGGAAGCTCTGGGACACAGATCGCGCTCGGCGTCCAGTACGTCAGCGCCAACCTGTTTTTGGGTAGGAGCAACCGGTGCCACGGCCGTCAGGCCACGGACCATCTCGACAAGGTCCACAACGGACTGGGTCAGTCTTCGACAAGGCGTTCGAGCCTGTGAATAGCCACCCAAGAGTCGTTTTTAGCACCAGGTGCCAAACCTCACAGGCTCTGTGTAGGATCCCGAACCCACCCCGTGACCGGCTGGGCTTAACTGTATCCCCGGTCTCGCTCCCCGCCGCCAAGCGTCTGGGAGAACCACTCCAAGCACTAGGGAGGGAACGGGGTGGAGCAAACACCCCCGCAAGAGCTGCAACGCCGCCCGACACGCCCGAGGCCACGTCCCCACTCGCCGACTCAGACATAATTTTTTGTTTGGGCCAGGTATAAGGCCCGCGCTCGTGGCATGAATGTCGCCGCTCGCAATTCATTCGCCAACAGGCGCTCCCTGCGAGTAGGGCAGTTATGATTAGCGTCCGAGTGGTCACCACGACAGTTGGAACAAGTTCGCCCTACGGCTCTACAAGCGGCCCCCGAGTGACCGGCAGCCCCGCAGGAAGAAAAAAATCTGCGCAGAATTACAATTTTTTCGAATGTGCCCGAATCTTTGGCACCGGTAGCACCTAAGTGCCGTTGCCACGTAAGGAGTCACCAGGAACTCCCTACAATTGAGAAGGAGAGCTGCCGCAGCGTCATCGCCTCGACTGTCACCCTAACCGCGGTGGACGGCTGTCCATTTGACCGGAGGATGCGTTGGAATTTCCTAACCTTGCAGGTGCGGACGGTGCCATCCGGGTCCACCGATCCATTGCACTTTTCGAGTATTTCTCCACGGCACGATAGGAGGGGGGGGATGCCAGAGACAACCCCCTCCACCACCGGCACTAGGGTAGTACATGCTATCATAATCTGGCCCACCCGCGAAAGTTCAATCAGTTTCTGTTACTGCGTCAAGGTTTTACAACCTATGAGGAAACCTTCATCTACATGTAGGGGTCTTACCCTGTCCACCGCGCCCACAGAACCGCGCAAGAGGTCTGCCAGCTTCCAACCAAATGATTTGAGTGAAACCAAAGTGGTATCACCTGTGTGTCTAATAACTACCGCAAATTGACAAAGACCGTAGTTTGGTATGCGAGTAGGCCCCAGGGGTCGTCTCATTTTGTTCATTCTTCTACTGGTAACAGTAGACCACGCTTGACCCACCGGGCGGTCACTCGAAACAGCGACTGGAGGGGTCACCAGGTGTACCACCTCCTCGAGCGTGGGACCAGAGTCAAGGGACTCCGCTCCCGAGCAAGGATCTGAGGAAGAGTGAGCAGCCCTCTCTTCCATAAAGTTATCCTCAATCTCCTCCGGAATGGACGAGAGAGATGGATCATGGGCCTCCATCCACCTAGAGGAAAAGAGCCCGGGGCCAGCACTAACGGCCGCTCCCGAACAAACGTCCAAGGGGGTGGGAGCAACCCCATCCTCCATAGAATTATCATCAGTCTCCTCCGGGATGGACGAGAGAGAGGAATCAGAGAGTGTTTCCTGGGCACTCTTCCACCAAGGAGAGGGCCCGGGGTCAGCGCTAACGGCCAAATCATTCAGTGGGAGGGCAACGCCCCCACCGTCCTGCGAGTTCCATTTACCAACGTCATCGTCTCTCAGTTCAGTTTTGTTTTGAGTAACCGTGGAATCCTTTCCACCCCTTTTCTTCGCGGCGACGCGCCGGCGTTCAGAAGGCCCACCACGACTTGCACCAACCCGGCCGGCAGCCCTCCCGTTCATGATGGAGAAAGGCTGCCGACGAGGAAATAAATTTAGCTACAAAATACCACATTAAAAAAAAAATACGGAAGAGGGGCTGGCCGCAACTCGCGCGCCGCAAAGTTCAAAAATCCAACCAGGATCTGTCAAAACCGAGGTTTACAGATTTAATTCAAAACCTATCAAAAACTTATCAAAACCGATCTCCAATGAGGACCCAAAAATCTCAAATTCCTAGCTAAAAAAAGGTTAGGAAAGCTTAAAAACTTTTTTAAAAAATCTATAAAATATTCACCAAAAGAGTAGGCAGCGCCAAAGCCATTAGGACCTCCAGTCTCAAAAAGGTAAGGCAACGGCGCAGCAGTCGCAAGCAGTAAAGCGGTGAGGCACTGGTCTCAGGACAGCAGAGTGCAAGTAGGCCTACGTGCAAGTCCGTTTAAGTCTCGCCAGCAGAAGATGCAAGTCAGCAAAGCGTAAGTGGCAACCAGGTGTGAAACGTGACACGTCCTCCTCCGATAATGTTCCGCCTGAGAATCATTCCATTCCCTCAGTGGTGTATTGCTGTCTGCTGACTCTTGGGTTACCCTGGTTTTATAGGTATCTGTGGCACCTTGTGAAAACCTGTTGGAAAACAAAAGGATCGAGTAGTAGAAAAATAAAAATATCAATATTAATGTTGAGATTAAAATTAATCTGCCAGCTCTAATCACGCCTTCAAAACCACTTTCTCTGGTGACTTTCATGTCTTTGGTGATGATGACTCCCAACCTGTTTTCCAAAGGTTGTGGTGATTCCCCTGGCGCCGACGGCACTCCGTTAAATACTAGGTTGTGAGGTCCTGAATCATGTTCTGCCATGTACTGCCGTGTGCCTTTCTTGTTCAGGCGCTCACTCATCATTTCCACTTTCTGTAGTTTCGTTTCAAGACTATCCACTTTTTTCCTTAGCTCTTGGTTTTCTCTTCGATCATTTCCAGCTTGGCACTCATCTCACAATATCTTGACAAATTCTCTCTTTGTCGCTTTC
>CM072524.1:35302321-35307321 GCA_036898135.1 Oncomelania hupensis
GAAAAAGTGGGGGGAAAAAAGCGATTGTATGCAGTTGTTGATGTTCGCTGAATAAAGTTGGAAAACTTCATACGACTCCTGAGTTGCTGAGTGAACGGGTTGCGTGGATAAACGAATCCGAGTTACACTTATCAGGAGGATTCAAGCATTGGGGCTGAAACAACTACTGATAAAAATCAACAACGAGTGTAACACGTGTACACCCACCATTGGGAAGAAGGGTAGGGACCTAAGTTAACACCGAGTCGCCACATTTTAAGACGGACATCGAACAATGACCCTATGTTATCTTGACCACCACTAGAATCGTACCTCAAGATTCGTCAGTTTGCCAGCGAAGTGATCGCTCCACCATTGACCTACATCGGTGGGTCAAAGTGTTGGGAATGTTGCGGCCAGAATATAAACACACACAGTGACTGTGCGAAATGAATGACTATACAGTGGCATTGTGAGTGAATGATTAGTTTTCGCTTTTGTGTTTTTTGGTGTTGTTGCTATTTTTGTCGTTGTTGTCTGCGTGTGTGTGTTTGTGTATTGTGTTGGCAGTGATGTTGGCATTGATTCGCGCCACTTCTGTCTTTCTTTCTAGATTTCAATGGAGATTGTCGTAGGTTTAGATTTTGCTGTTTACTGTGACAAGGTTGAATTATTGATTACACTTTCCATAGTGGTATAACTGTTCCTGCTGAAAGGAAATTGCAGGAAAGCGAAAGGAAAGATGATACACTGTGTGTGTATGTGTGTGTGTGTGTGTTTCAAAGAAAGAG
This sequence comes from Oncomelania hupensis, assembly GCA_036898135.1. NCBI lineage: Eukaryota > Metazoa > Mollusca > Gastropoda > Littorinimorpha > Pomatiopsidae > Oncomelania > Oncomelania hupensis. The sequence continues at coordinate 35,303,092 of CM072524.1, forward strand.
AAATTGAGAGAAAGAGACAGAGAGAGAGAGACAGACAGACAGAGAGAGAGAGGGGAGGGGGTCGCATGGAGGAGAGAGACAGAGATAGATCGGAGGAAGAGAGGGATTGAGATTGGAGGAGAGAGATAGAGTCCGAGAGAGACAGAATGGGGGGGGGGAGGGTGAGAGAAGAGAGAGAAGAGAGAGAAGACAAGAGTTTAAAAAAAACTAAGAAAAAAAGAGAGAGGGAATGAGAAATATTAAGAGACAGAGACAGAACGACAAATGATAAAAGAAAGAGACAAACATAGACACACCATTAAAGAGAGCCTTTGTAAGTACACAAACGCAACAAGATGTTTTCTTTGTCACAATCATTCTTAATTAGAACGTGTAAGTACACGTAGGGAATGGACTACAGTTTGAAGTCGTAGGAACCATTTAAATCCTACAAACTGCCAACTTTTCATCATTGATCTACAAAATAGAGTTTAGGGTCATCTGACTATAAATAGCTGTTGACGCAATAGAGCAGCATCAAGTCATCGAAATTGCACACACAAAAAAGGGGTTCTTGGGTTCTGGGCAAGCCTGAAGGGTTCATTTACCCTCATGGCAAACAGCAGGTGCAGTTTCCACCGTTCTTGCGGCAGGAGGCCTATTTGCAGGTGCAGCAGCTGACGGAGATAAACCTCTCCACCTCAGGCAGCTTAGACAGAGACTCCTGGCTCACTATACACTATTCTTGCGGAGCACTTATCACTAAACAATATACTCACTGATCACTGAACATTATACTTATGGAGCACTTATCACTGAACAATATACTCACTGATCACTGAACATTATACTTATAGAGCACGTATCACTAAACGCTTCTCACTTTCTGAACATTACTCATTCCTCAGTAACCACTGCTCAGCTTTGTCCCTCCGCCAATGTTGGGTGTAGACGTTAAACTTCAATATTCATACTCAGTGAACATTGCTCACAAAACATTACAAACTGAACACTACCCGCTGAACATTATTCACTGAACACTACTCACTTAACACTTCTAATTGAACACCTACTCACTGAACACTACTTGCTGAACATTACTCACTGAACGCTAAAGACCTAACAGAAGATACAATATCTTAAAATCTGTAAGCAATTTAAACTCTTACATGTAAGTAGCAATAAAAGTCAGCTACCATACACTGAGTGGATCAATGTATTTTGAAACTTTTTTGAAACTGGGAATATTCCTACATTTAAATTTTGGTCTGAGGTTGGAACTGCTGCGAAGCTATTCTCTCATTCTCAGCTTTGCAAAGTTTTTTTTTAAAACTCAGTGTGATTGTGTAGTTTTATTTTCCTCGAAATAAAATTATTTCGCCAAACATTGATTGGCATGACCACTGGCTCTTTGAAATAAACATTAACGGATATTGGAATGCACAGTTCAAAATAAAAAAATAAATAAATAAAAAAGAAAGAAAGAAAAAAGTGTGAAAGGAGACCAACTGGAGCTTAAAATGTCTCCCGATTTGGTTGGGATCTGTCCCCTTTGGTTGGGATCTGTCCTTTGGTTGGGATCTGTCCCCTTTGGTTGGGATCTGTCCCCTTTGGTTGGGATCTGTCCCCTTTGGTTGGGATCTGTCCCCTTTGGTTGGGATCTGTCCCCTTTGGTTGAGATCTGTCCCCTTTGGTTGGGATCTGTCCCCTTTGGTTGGGATTCATCCCCTTTGGTTGGGATCTGTCCCCTTTGGTTGGGATATGTCCTTTGGTTGGGATCTGTCCCCTTTGGTTGGGATCTGTCCCCTTTGGTTGGGATCTGTCCCCTTTGGTTGGGATCCATCCCCTTTGGTTGGGATCTGTCCCCTTTGGGTGGGATCTGTCCTTTGGTTGGGATCTGTCCCCTTTGGTTGGGATCTGTCCCCTTGGGTTTGGATCTATTCCCTTTGGATGGGATCTGTCCCCTTTGGTTGGGATCTGTCCCCTTTGGTTGGGATCTGTCCTTTGGTTGGGATCTGTCCCCTTTGGTTGGGATCCATCCCTTTTGGTTGGGATCCATCCCCTTTGGTTGGGATCTGTCCACTTTGGTTGGGATCTATTCCCTTTGGTTGCAATCTGTCCCCGTTGGTTGGGATCTGTCCCCTTTGGTTGAGATCTGTCCCCTTTGGTTGAGATCTGTACCCCTTTGGTTGGGATCTGTCCCCTTGGGTTGGGATCCACCCCCTTTGGTTGGGATCTGTCCCCTTGGGTTTGGATCTATTCCCTTTGGTTGGGATCCATCCCCTTTGGTTGAGATCTGTCCCCGTTGGTTGGGATCTGTCCCCTTTGGTTGAGATCTTTCCCCTTTGGTTGAGATCTGTCCCCTTTGGTTGGGATCTGTCCCCTTGGGTTGGGATCCATCCCCTTTGGTTGGGATCTGTCCCCTTGGGTTTGGATCTATTCCCTTTGGTTGGGATGTGTCCCCTTTGGTTGTGATCTCTCCCATTTGGTTGGGAGCTGTCCCATTTGGTTGGGAGCTGTCCCATTTGGTTGGGATCTAACGGGAGACATTTTAAACTCCAGTTGGTCTCCTTTCACATTTGAAAGAAAGAAAAGACAGACAGAAAGAAAGAATTCAATTCAATTCGACAAAACTGTATTACCGCTTACAAGGAATTATGACAGGCACTAAACAGTGCTCGAATAAGGTGTAGACATTGAAACTTGAGACACACAAGGTATACAGTACAATGTACAAATGCATTGTGCACACATACACACTCTGTCGCCCATGCACCCTGATATACACTGTCCTGGCAACTCTCCTCATTCACGTTTAAACTTACACCAATAAAGTTACATTATATAATATAAGGGAGCATCACATGTAAATATATACCTTTCAATAGACAATTGATGGAATAAATAAATAATTATATTCAGCAGGAAGGAAGGAAAGAAAGATAAAAAGAGTGAATGATAATAAATAAATAAATAAATAAATAAATAAATAAATAAATAAATAAATAAATAAAACGTAACAGATAGCCTTGTGCAGTCTCAGCGGGACTGACATGCAGCCACGAAGGCGGCAAAAGCCCACAGGCGGCAGACGAATGGAACCTTCATTTCCGGTTCGAGTTTTGCAGACAAGTCAAACAGACGATTCGAGCGAATATTTTGGGAAGATGCAGATGTAGTTCCTCAATCCTCGGACCTGGTTTTATAGTGCAGATTTTTTTCAATTTCAGTTTAATCTTTTGAAATTATGAGGTAATTTACCCCGCCCAACAGTTTCATGTTCATGTATGATCTTGACTGATGAAGCAATTTTGTTGTCTAATATACCATTTTAATTCAAGATTTCAGTCTTGAATTATTACTTCACACGTGGCTTGTCAATAAATTATGTTAATTGTCTATAATTAGGGTAAGTGTATGCCTGATCTGAAATCATCAACTACCATTTTGCTGGGTAGTGAGTTAGTCATTGTTTATAGGGTCCAGCGGACTACAAGGAGCCGAATCAGGACCACACTATATTTGGTGGTTAATTTGTGAGCGAACACTGGAAAAAGTGGGGTTTCAAATTAGAAAAGAACACTGAATGTACCGGCTGCTCGATAACAGTTGCGAATGCAGTAAATTATGAAAATACTCATCACTATCAACAAATATTCAAAAGAAACTTGTATAAATTACATCTCTTTGTCTGTTTGTCTGTCCCCCCGGGGGGTGAGGAGGTGTGCCGGGGGTTTTAGTATAAATAGTATCCCCACTTTCTGGAAATTTAGTGCTTTAAATTCTCACTGTCACTGGCTTTCTATTTTGTTCTTTCTCATTCCTACTCTGTTCAATCAAGCTACTATACTATCTTCTTCTTCGCTAGACCAGTCACCTACCTTTTTTCTTGAAAATTCTTCCGCGACAAAAACTCCTCATTTGTGTGTGAGGTCTGTTGGATCAGCTTGGGAATATTGGATGCTTTCCGCCAAATGGTCACTGGGGCTTCCTATGATGACTTGATGTTATTATTTGGCAATGTAGACATTTTATATATGTACGTGTTTTGTTAATATTTTATAATGATGTTTGTTTTCTATTTTGTTTTTTGTAAACGGGGGTTCGATAAATTAGAGTATAGCCTCAGCGTCCCCTGCGTGGGATGTCTTTATTGTAAAGTGACCGGCTGATAGATTGCCTTCAGTGTTACCTCTAGGGTTTCGGCAGATCTTTTATGCGGATCAGGGGTGAGTCCTCTTTCACTTCTCT
>CM072524.1:35312321-35462321 GCA_036898135.1 Oncomelania hupensis
CTTTACCAGCTCAAGAGCTGCTCAAGGCGCTGGCCGATACAGGATCTAACTCAAACCGCCCGAGACGCCCACCCGCAGCCTTTGGGCGCATGGTCTGACGCCCGTACAACTGAGCACAATCCTGGGCAGCCAGGGATGGGGGAGAAGGACCTAAAGGCATGCTGGGTGTGTTCTTGTCACCGGCACTCACCCGTCTAGGACATGAGCGTCAGGATCTTTAATGTTTCTTTTATGGAATGTATGCGACACAGACTAAACCTCGGTTTATACTCTCATCCGAAGGAGTAGGAAACGGGAGTAAAGTGTCTTTCCCAAGGACACAACACAATGCCCCGGCCTGGGATAGAACCCGGGACCTTCAGATCCACAAGCCAAAGCTCTACCATTAGACCGACCCGTTACACATTAGTGCTCCAACCACTGCGCTATCCGACACTGTTGTATAGGTCAATAAATATGTTTATCGCGTTGGCCTACCTTTGTTCGGGTATTCCTGGGTAGGTCTTACTTATTCTTTTCACAAATCTGTGCATGCATTCTGATTTAAGCAGTACTTCCGGCTAGAGCATCGACGCGTGAACAGGATAAGCCAATGATCCCGATGCAGGGCGGAATTTTAAATGAGAAAGATCACATTTTCTCTCACCCTCACTCGACAGTTTCGTAGCGCAATAATCGCCAAGTGCCGCTATTCCTGGTAAGTGACACAATGATCTCCGCTACAAAAAACGACGACGACGACATAGCAACAAAATACAACCCTCCACACACGCCCATACACACACACCCACGCACACACACACACATACACGCACTCAATAATTTTCTCATGAAATAGACCACTATGTCCGCGCCGAACGTCAATATTTTATGATTTATTGATTTACTTCTGCGACCTCTGTCTCCGACCCGTTACACAAACAGAGCATAAAAGCTTCGTTCATTATGGAAATAGAAGAGGTCTCGACAAAAGGGACACAACCCCCAAAAGGTTGTCTTATAGGGTGCCACCGCCGCCCGACGATTGAAATTATTTCCCTTGTGAGAATGTGTGCCATTCAGTGCGAAGCAGAAACAAAAACCATTTGTATATCATTTCTGTTGATCCAGTTTTCGACTACGTTTATAAGTGCTCTCTCTCTCTCTCTCTCTCTCTCTCTCTCTCTCTCTCTCTCTCTCTCTCTCTCTCTCTCTCTCTCTCTCTGTCTCTCTCTGTCTCTCTCTCTCTCTGTCTCTGTCTCTGTCTCTCTGTCTCTGTTTCTGTCTCTGTCTCTCTGTCTCTCTGTCTCTCTCTCTCTCTCTCTCTCTCCCTCTCTCTCTCTGTATGTATGTATTTCTCACAGGCGCTTGTATCTGGACACGCGAGCGCCTATGCTGTGACGCGTCTCCCTTTGGTTAGCTAGTATAGTATTATAGATAACCAAAGGGAGACGCGTCATAGGCATAGGCGCTCCCGTGTCCAGATACAAGCACCTGTGGTATTTCCATATTTGTACTGCCAGGGCCCTACACAATGTAGAATGGCCCTTTAGACAGTGACCTCTTTCTGTCTCTGTCTCTCTGTCTCTGTCTCTCTCTGTCTCTGTCTCTGTCTCTTTCTCTCTCTCTGTCTCTGTCTCTCCCTCTCCCTCTCTCTCTCTCTCTCTCTCTCTCTCTCTCTCTCTCTCTTTCTCTCTCGCTCTCCCCTGCCTACTCCTTTAATCGTTTTCGTTTTAGAATGCACAAGCGAGTGAATATGTGTGCGATTTATTGTGCACGTAGGTCAATATAGGTGTTTTCCCAATGCCACTGTCAGGGCCGGATCACTTACTCTTGGAGGGGGGGGGGGTTCCAAAAATTTTTTAAGGGGTTAGGGGTGACAAAACCGTGTCCGCTCGAGGAACTTGAGTACAATGAGGAACGTACTTTTACTTACCACCAGTGTCAACTAAATTAAGAGCTTTAAAAAAAACTCCATATATATTTTTTTTCTGACTGAGTGAGGTACATCGAATGGCCAGGGGGGGGGGGGGGGGTCCGGAACCCAGGAACCCCCCCCCCCCCCCCCCCCCAGATCCGGCCCTGACTGTTTCCATCACTCCCGCCATCCACACAAAGTTATTAAGTTGATATTATGCAAGACAATATCCTCCTCTCTCCCTCATTTCCCCTTCTCTTCCACCCCCCACCCCTACGCCCATAAGCACCACACACTCTCTCTCCCTCCCCACTCCATAGCTCTCCGGTTTATTTCGATTTTTTTTAGTAATATGATGATGAGGAGGAGGAATGATGATGATGATGATGATGATGATGATGATGATGATGATGATGATGATGATGATGATGATGATGATGATGATGACCTTCTACATTAATTTGAAACTTTTTCCTACTTTACGATCACTTTACGTCATCTATTGTGTGCATTAATGCAACAACAAGGACGACGATGACAACAACAACAGCAACAACAACAACAACAACAACAGCTACTTATTATTGTTGTTGTTGTTGTTGTCACGGCTTTAAAGCCAGCTGCCGTCTGCTTGTTACGTCGTTAATTAACAACGAGAGAGCAATTAATAGCAGCGTAATTCGGTGTCCATGAGATAATGTTACTGTAGATTTGGGCGTTTGACATTATCTAGTTCCAGGTGACCTTTTTTTTCATAAAGAACAGCATGCAGTATGGGCGGAAATGTACCGACGCGGGCACAAAGAAGTCTCGGACTAAACATGGGACAAATTTTATCGTTATGATTGTTATTGTATGAGACAGTTTCGTTTGGACCCCGCTTCATGCGTCGGCTCTTTAGGTTCTTTGAAGTTTGGGGTTTGTGGGGGTGAATGGTTACTGACCCTGAGTCTTTTCTTTCGGCATCTTGTTCTGCGCTATACCGTGGTTTAGATTTAGATTTGATTCTCGAATTTGTTGATTTGAAGTTGTAAGAAACGTCTGAGATATTGGGTGCCGGGGGTTTCAGTATAAATAGTATCCCCACTTTCTGGAAATTTAGTGCTTTAAATTCCCACTGTCGCTGTCTTTCTCATTTGCTCTTTCTCATTCCTGCTCTGTTCTATCAATCTGCTATACTATCTTCTTCTTCTCTAGACCAGTCATCTACCTTTTTTCTTGAAAACTCTTCCAGGACAAGACTCCTTATTTGTGTATGAGGTCTGTTGAATCAGCTTGGGAATATTGGACGCTTTCTGCCAGGTGGTCACTAGGGCTTCCTATGATGTTATTATTTAGCAATGTAGGCATTTTATATGTATGTGTTTTGTTGATCATTTATAATGATGTTTGTATTCTATTTTGTTTTTGTAAACGGGGGTTCGATAAATTAGAGTACAGCCTCAGCGTCCCCTGCGTGGGATGTCTTTATTGTAATGGGACTGGCTGGTGGAGAGCTTTCAGGTTACCACTAGGGTTGTTTCGGCAGATCTTTTATGCGGATCAGGGGTTGTTCGGCCCTGATTTGGCTCGGAAGAGTCTGCTGGACCTAAAGCAATAATTATGTAATGTAATGTAATGTAATGTAATGTAATGTAATGTAATGTAATGTAATTGGGCCTCAGACGATGCGTTCAAAGTCTGAAGGTGGGAGCCTCTGGCGGCTTGAGTTAGATCCTTTATTGACCAGAGCCTACAGCAGCTCTTGAGCTTGAAAAGGTGCTATATAAAATATTAAATTAATTAATTAATTAATTAATTAATTAAAGAGCTCAGTTATGATTGTAGTATTGTTGGGAGGAGATGTCGAAGAAGGAGCAGTTGAAGTAGCTGCTCAGAACAACTACAACTACAACTACAACTAGAACATGAACTCATGTCGAAGTACGAGTAGGCTACGCAGACGATATCTATAGATCCATGGAATAAAAATTGTATGAGCTACATTTGCGGTACTGTTCTGTTTCTTCTTTAGATCTCTCGGTTGAAACTAAAACTAGAATTTCCGAATCTTTTGAGGACTACACCAATATAATAGTTTTTTTGTTTGTTTATTTTAAGCAGAGTTGTTATTATGTTCTCATTGTACACACATCCGAAGGATAGACAAGATATGACCTGTTATTACCTCCCCTTTTACTGTCAGGGTACGTGATTGTCTCCCTTTGTTAATGTAGGTGCAGTGGAAGCGACACCTACATACAGACAAACGGTGGTCAGATATAATGTCTGCCAACACGAACATACACAATTTCAGGAAACACTGCTCGCATCCATCGGGTCGCAGATTTGGGGGGGGGGGGGGGGGGGGAGTCTCTGTACAACTGCAAATTGTGATTTTGGTGAAATATTGTTCGAACTGTTAGAAATAGTGTCTTTTTAAACTCGAGCACAGTAATTTGGAGCAGCGGTAAATATTCTCTTTCCGCGAGTTGCGTCAGTAGGTTTCGCGAACAAGTCTTGCAGGTCCACTCTTTGGAGTTTAAATGTCGCATGTATTTGGGAGATAGGATTTAGGATGCGAGCAGAAATCACTTTGGTGATGTGAACCACACTATGACGAACCCTGACGATTCGAAAACTAGTGTATTGAAGAATGATCTTGAGTGATAAGTATCCTAGCTTTATGAAGGACTCTGTATGCACGTGGGCACTTTAGTAATATTAATACTGATTGCTCTACGCGCCTTATTCCTAAATCAGACTCAAACCGCGGAGATTTGTGGCCAACACACTCCTGTATTCACCATAAACACACATTCATCACTCACTGAACATGTGGTGTTAAGGTAAGCCACTATTAGAAGACGGAAAGGAAATCGAATTTTAATTTTGAAATTTTAGACAGGTTGCTTCCAATATCATTCCTGAGGGGAGGGAGGAAACCGGAGTACCCGGGAAAACCCTCGGTAACCTGCAAGTCTCGTACCTAAATCGCCATAAGGTCGTTCATTGCGGGGTTCGAACCCGCGACCTTTGGTTTAGGAAACCAGCTCCATATCCACTGTGCTTCCAAGCCAGCCAGCCAGCCAGAAGTTGGATGCGAGCAGAATCTTTGTCACAAGCGTACGATTCAGCCCTGGCTCTGCTCGCGTCAAGTTTCGACCTACCTGCCCCACCCCTCGGGATAGCCCCTTGGAACCCCGGAACAGTTAGACCCAGGCACGCCAGTCTTATTCCGCCAGCCCGAGAGAACACACTGCTTGCTCCGAGACACGTCTGCACCCACGTTGCGACCGCTGAGCTCTGACAATATTCTTGTGTTTCTACCCGTTCCTTGGTCAAGGTAAGAGTGGTAACTTATTTCATATCCTTTAGCATCCCCATCACCCGTCGATTTCCCAACATGTTCGTATGTCTTGTAGATATTTACGTCCGTGTCTGTGGTTTGTCTTGATGTATTGCTTGTGATATGCATTTTACTTCTTGTATCCATTATCTGTAGTTTGATTGTTGCTCATGCCATGCTTGTATTTATACATGTATATCCCCCTGCCTAGACTCTTGTATAAATCCCCCATGCCATGTTGCCCTGTTACTTAGATTAAAGCCCCCCAGTAAAGCACCCTTGCATATAATAGCCATTGTCCTGTATTTATCCCCTTTGCTTCTCCCCTGATCCTATTGTGTAAATATCCACCCCTGCTGTCCATAACCCCATCTTAGGCGCCGAAACTATTATCCATTAGCGGCCGCCAGTAAATTCCACCGAACCCCAATAGCCATGGTTGATATTGTTGGACAGTTGGAACGCACCGGTCAGTCTTGGCCGGCGTTTCCAGATTCAAATCTGACTGGCATGCGCGCTAAATGGCGCGGCATCCAGAGTATGGATGCACCTCTGATACTGAGTCAATACTCCATTCCAGAACGGGTCCTTATACCGGGCTACTATGAGACTCAGACCCGCTGCGTGCAACCCATATCCCCTGGTTGACACTGAGAAGCGTGAGAGAAGAAATACAGCCCAACCGGCCAGCACCGTAGACCGGTTGTACCACAACACCTATTACTCAAGAACTCGACCCAGTGACCTGGACTGGACGACCAAAGCCACGCCGCTGACCAATTACGCAATCGCCATCCAGACTCCTGAGGCAACCACCGCCTACGAGCCTAGCAGATAAGTGCGCACCCTGCTCACACCACAATTCTCGGAATATCTGGCTACCCACGCTAACGCAGCCAGATACCCCTTTGCCACATAATGATATCAGTCCATATTCGCCCCAGTGACTCTCAAATAGCTAAACCAGAATAACTCCAAGATACCCTGGACGTTAACAGACTATCACTAGTGACTCAGTCGTAAGCCTACCCCCTACGCCTGACCTGCATCAATTTAATAAATTGTCTAATATTGTATTATAACACCCGACTTCCCCTTGTTCAAATTCTCCACTAGTTTAGTTTGTATTCTTCTCGTCTGCCCTTTTAACTTTCTATCATTCTTTAGTACTCCCAGCATTATTTCCTTGAACGTCACCGCACGTTGGCCTAGTCAAGGGAGGCAACACAGCGCGGGGGAATAATTGCTAATCCTCATCCCGCCCACCCCCCTATATTCGTGACAATCTTTACGAAGTTAGATGCGAGCAGAATCTTTACGAAGTTGGATGCGAGCAGAATCTTTACGAAGTTGGATGCGAGCAGAATCTTTACGAAGTTGGATGCGAGCAGAATCTTTACGGTGATGTGAGCCGTACTATAATTAAACGCTAAGACTTGGTCACGTGTTTGCTATGATGTCGTCTGGCAATAACCAGGCCATCTTTAAACGAAGACGAGTGACTTGAGCGACGAGTGACTTGAGAGTCGAATCCCGTTTAGTGTGATTATTTAGTATGCGAACCTGTTAGGACGAAACATTGTTAGTGTAAACAACGGCACCATCTGTGTGTAGTTGTGGTCGGGTTGTATGAATTCCAACACTGGCAATCAATAATGCAAAGCATGTTGTGAGAAGTCAATGAAACACTTCATTATGATGATGATGATAATAATAATGATCATGACAGGTGCTGCTTCTGCTGCTGAGATGATAGTGGTGAAGATGATAATGATGATAATATTGATGATGCATGCATGCTTCTACTACTGCTGCTGCTGATGATGATGATACTGCTGCTACAGATGATGATGATGATGATGATGATGATGATGATGATGATGATGATGATGATGATGATGATGATGGTAAAGATGATGGATATGCTATTGCTGATGCTACTACTACTGCTGCTGTTGCTGCTAATGATAGTGATAGTAGTGTTGGTGGTGATATTGATGATCATATTGATTGTGCATGATTGTATGCTGCTAATGATACTCCAGCTGATGATGATGTTGATGATAAAGATGAGGCACGCATGCTGCTGCAACTGCCGGTTTTGTTATGGCTGTTGTTGTTGTTGTTGATGATGATGATGATGATGATGATGATCATGATGATCATGATGATCATGATGATCATGACACTGATAAACGCTGAGGATTATCCTAATTGTCCGAATTATGCATGGTATGCTAACTTCTGTGTGTGCGTAGAGAGGTATATGACATCCAAAACAAGCTGAGCGTGAAATGTAGAAGAAAAAGCCAAAACAAGTTGTTGTAACAGGTGTTGGCGTAGTGATTTTTCTTTGTGTTGATATGCAGGCATTAAAACAAAATATTGCGCCCAGTCGCAGTAGCTTGACGCTTGTCTAACTGGATGGGCCACTTTGCGGTTCTGTTATTCTCACCGTTTCTTCACACCGAAGGTTTTGTGATTCAGTACCGATCTGTTTTGTGTTCATTTGTTTGTTTGTTTTGTATCGGAAGACTAGATAAAATAAGTAAAGGCGTAGTTTTGGACTTTCGCTGCCGTGCGCCATGGCGGTGACAGCTGTGTTTCATGGAATTCATTGGTCGTTGGTGACTTTCCTTAAATGGATTATACTTTATTTCTTTCTTTCTTTTCCCTTCATTATATATCAAAATGTTTGTTTTAATGCTTTTTAATTTGTTTCATGTTCTTTAAAATGTGTAGATAAATATTCATAATTTAGTATTTATTTCGTAAAGGTTTACTGTCCGTATTTAAAGTGTTACTCGTTAAAAAATCTTTATGATAGTTCTTTTCTCTGTGTGCCTGTGCAGCTATTTTACTGTGGGAATACATTTTGCTAATATTGTTGTTTTTTAATTATTGTAAATTGTGGCTAGGGCTGATTAGTTTCCCTCACCACTGCAACTTGTCAAGCGCAGTGAGCATTTCATTAACCACAAGTGGTACTGCGCTATAAAAATGGTCACATTATTATTATTATTATTATTATTATTATTATTATTATTATTATTATTATTATTATTATTATTATTATTATTATTATTATTATTAATGTTATTGTTGTAGTTGTTGTTCAATGAGATAACACGCAGAAGAATAACAAATGTTCTATATATATGTCTTTCTTTAAAATGCTTTTTCAGGAGTTGAAAGCCATCTGAGATATAAAATCCAACATCACCATTTTTTAAAGCAATGATTTCGCTAGTGAACCCTATTAAAATGTAAACAAAGAGATTTGTAAACAAAATAAATATTTTATATTAATTATTTTTCCCTCTTACTCTTAATTTACATTTTAATACGGGTCGATGGCGAAATCATTGCTTTAAAAAATAGTTATGTTTATATATATCTATATATCTATATATCTATCCTATCCTATCCTGTCCCATAACCCGAAGGTCGTAGGGGCACCACAGATGATCGCTTAACCAGCATACTCCATCTTTCTCTGTCCTCAGCAGCCCTCATGGCTTCGCTCAGTGTCAAACCAGTCCATTCTCGAATGTTGTCCTCCCACCTCTTTTTCGGTCTCCCTTTTCTTCTACCTCCTTGCACTGTGCCTTGCAGAATGGTCTTTGCAAGGCCTGATGATCTGGTGACGTGGCCATACCATCGGAGTTTCCGTTTCTTCACCACTGTGAGCAGGTCATCGTGTTGTCCAATGGCTTGTGTGATGGTCTGTCGGACTTCAACGTTGGTGATGTGTTGGGTAAAGGAAATGCACAGAAGTCTTCTGTAGCACCTCATCTCCATGCTTTGTATTCTTCGTTGGAGATCTGCTGTGAGGGTCCATGCTTCGCAAGCATATAGGAAGATGGAGATGACCAGAGAGCGCAGCAGTCTTACTTTGGAATGTAGACTGATGGTTCTGTCTTTCCAAATGGGCTTCAACCTTGTCAGGGCAGCAGTTGTTTGTGCGATTCTGGAGAGGACTTCCTGTCGAGACCCATTGTCTGACACAATGGCTCCTAAATATTTGAAGCTGTGCACTGTGTTGAGGGATTGGCCTTGTACTTTGATGTCCGTGTTGATGCCATTGGTGTTGTTGGTCATCATTTTGGTCTTCTCTGCACTTATTTCCATTCCATAAGCTCTGGAGGTGGTGTCAAGCCTCTGTACAAGCTGTTCAAGTTCTTGTTCCTCTCCAGCCAATCCATCAATATCATCCGCAAAACGAAGATTGGAGATTGCTCTGCCCCCTATGCTGACTGTGCCTTCGTGATCTGCAAGAGCATCTGAAATGATGCGCTCTAGGAAGATGTTGAAGAGTGTTGGAGAGAGTAGGCATCCTTGACGCACACCGATTGTTGTTCTGAACCAGTTCCCGATGACGCTGTTATGGAGGACTGCACTGGTAGCCTTGTCATACAGGCTTTTGATGACTTCTATAATTTTAGGGCTGATGTTGTACACTTTCATGGTTGCCCATAGAGCTGCATGCCAGACTCGGTCAAATGCCTTCTTGAAGTCTATGAACACATGATATAGATGTTGTTGGTGCTGTAGGTATTTCTCACAGATTATTCTGAGGTTGAAAATCTGTTCAGTGGTACTTCGCCCTGCCATGAATCCTGCTTGTTCTTCAGCTATGATTTGTTCAGCTTGTGGTTTCAACCTGTTGAGTATTATTTTCAGGAGGACCTTGCTGGGATGGCTGATGAGGCTGATGGTGCGGTGATTTTCACACTCCTGAAGGTTACCTTTTTTGGGAAGAGTGATGACAAGCGACTGGGTCCATGGTGTAGGCCATTCCCCGCTCTGCCAGATCTTGTTACAGATAATGGTGAGAGCATCAGTCATCGCTTCTCCTCCTGCTTGTAGCAGTTCCGCTGGTATGTTGTCCACTCCCGCTGACTTCCCTTTCTTCAGCGATTGCACTGCTGCCTCAACTTCTTCCCGGAGAATTGGGAGGATTTCTTCTTCTTCTCTGCTCTCGGGACATGCTAGAACTGATGGGTCTCCATTTGGTGTATGGTTGTAAAGGTCAGAGCAGTACTCTGTCCATCTGTCCAAGACTTCTTGTTCTTCTGTAAGGCAAATGCCAGACTTGCTTTGGATAGTGGAGACTTTGGGCTGTTTAACACTTGTCAGCCGCTTCACAGTCTGGTAGGCCTTCTTGCTGTTGTTCTTGTTCAGATTGTTCTCTATTTCCTGGCATTGATCTTCTATCCAGTTCTCCTTTGCTGTGCGCATGCCTTTTCGGATGTCATTGTTGATTTTTCGGTAGACATCAGCTCCCTGTGAGGTGTTCTTTTTCTTTTTTAACTCTCTTCGTTTATCACACAGATCCAAAAGTTCAGGTGTGATCCACGGCTTCTTCTTTGGTCGGTGCTTGCCAAGGATCTCAGTGGCGGCATCTGTTACAGCTGAGTTGAAGGTATTGGTCATGGTGTTGACATCTACTTCGCCTGCCCCCAAAATAAGCAGTGGTGCAAATTTCCCTCCAATTGTGGCCTGAAATATTTTTGCCACCTCCGGGTCTTGCAGTTTGTCCAGGTCGAACTTCAGCCTAGTGCACTTTGCTGTATTTACTCTCTTCAAATGGAGCCGGAAAGACATCATCACGAGATCGTGGTCACTTCCAATGTCTGCTCCTGGAAAAGTGCGTGTCCTGCCAATGTTGATGCTTGATCTGAAGCGTTTCTTGACCATGATGTAGTCGATCTGGTTGTGGTGTTCCCCGCCGGGACTGTGCCATGTCCATCGTCTGGATTTTTTGTGGAGACCAAGCGTGTTTGCCAGTACCAGATTGTTGTATCTGGCAAACTCCAATAGCCTCAGACCCCTGTCATTTGTCTCGTTGTTGCAGTGGGGTCCGCAATGTGTCTCCCCAGTTGTGGTGCGCATCTTGGCCAACCTTGGCATTCCAGTCGCCTTGCACTATGACTATGTCCTTCTTCGGCACTTGGTCAAGGACTGCCTGTATATTTTCATAAAAATCCTCCACTTCGCTGTCTTCATAGTCTGATGTTGGGGCATAGGCCTGGATGATGGTAATGTTGAAAGGGGTTGCTCTCAGACGGATGGTAATGAGTCTACTGGAGACTGGGCGGCAACCCATGACAGTGGCTAGAATGTTCTTGTGGACCAAGAATCCAACGCCGTGTTCGTGCCTGTCATCTCTACCGCTGAAATAGAGCTTGTGGCCTTTGTCAGTCGTTGTTTCACCCAGGCCTTTCCAGCGCAGTTCGCTGATACCTAGAACGTTCCATCGATAGTGGTCCAGCTCGTGGGCCAGTTCTTCTAATTTTCCTTCCGCAGTTAGGGTCCTGACATTCCAGGTTCCTATGACGATGTTGTTTCTCGTGCGGATCTTGCTAATTTGTCCATCAGTAGCATACTTTTCACCTCCGTCCTGGTGGCCAACGGAAGGCGCGGTCCTTGTGTAGCCGGGCGACGACCGATCCGGCATGGAATTAGTGGATAGCCTCATCATGTGTTGTGTCTTGGGCAAAAAAAAGACCTGGCAGGGCCCAATCCTCTCCAGGCTGTTGGCCACAGCCGAAATCCACGAATACAGTGTGGCTCGCCTTGGCCCTGAGCACGTGGTCGTTGAACCTGTAGTAACGTGAGGTTCCTCCGCCCTGGCCGGTGACTTCTGTGTAGAAGACTTTCGCCCAGTGATGCCGTGCTAACATCACCCCTGTTAGTCGCCTCTTACGACACGCCGGGAAACGTTGGGTCTATTCTATTTGCCCGAACCCACAGAGCACCTATATATCTATTTATCTATATATCTATATATCTATATCTTTTAGTTCAACTTAGTTTTTTAGTCATTGAGTGAGTGAGTGAGTGAGTATTTTAATTAGACAATTAGTTACTGAATTATTCTGTTACTTAAGCTGATGTTTGTGTGCTTGCTGTGGTCATTCTGTATTTGTGTCACGTGTGTTCACTATAGCGTAGATGAGAGGCTTCGTGGATGAGTAGAAATTGCCACCTTTTTCGTGAAGGGGAGGGAAAGGGGGGATCTTTTTGAAGAGGACACTTAACATATCCAGTTAAGTAGGCCACAGACTATACCGGACAGACAGGAAACTCATGCCTTTTTTGCAAGTCAAAGTGCAGAGTTGCGTCCCTTGGCCTTGGTATGTTACTTGTAGCAGACGCTCTTAGCTGTACACAGAAAAGCACTGCAGTTACACTATGATCGCACGATGTTTAACAATAACTGCTCATCTGTTTTAACTATAGGTGACTTTATAGTTGTTTCTTAACAAATTATATTGTTTGATTGATTGATGATTCACTTATTAATTTAGCAATGTCAAAATAGAGTGATGATGTAAAAGGTTGTCCAATGGTTCACTTTTGTCAATGACTACTTGCTTTTAATTATTATTAATAAGTGAATCATCAATCAACAGACTTTTGTAGATTTGGGGTTGGGGGGGTGGGGAACATGTTGTGTTTGTATGTCTGTACGAGCGAATGTTTGGTCTAAAATCACTCAAATAAGTGAAGAGACCTAAAATAAAATAATTGAATTATGTGTGTGTGGGGAAATCAATATTTTGTTTAGTCAGTTCTGTTTTAAAAATGCAAAATCAATATTTTGTTTAGTCAGTTCTGTTTTAAAAAGGCATGTAAGTCAATTTTTTTCTCACGCTAGGACAATGTCTTCTGTATGTTGGGACAATAAACTTTCTCTTGTCGTATGTAATTGATAATTGTTTTCACATTTTTATATATGCATGTTGAACGCTGTGTTATAGATGCTCTCTTCTCTCTCTCTCTTGTCACTTTTTGTTTGTGTTTTAATTTTTTTATTATATATATAGACATACACACACAAACAATAACATCCCAAAACCAGGAGTCAACAGATAACTGCAAAATAGACTAGATAATATTAATAAAAAATAATTTAAATATACATTTATAGATAAAAAAAAAACAACAAAACAGCAAAAACACAGATTTATATAATATCATGTTCTAGTTTAAAGAAAACAAACTGTTATAGCAACAGAAATTAATTCAGTATTCTGGTGGAAAACACTTGTCTATAGTCATAACTGTGAAAATAATAATAGTGATGTTGAAAAGCTTCATAAACACATCACAATAAACACAATCATTTATTAAGAAACAACTACAGTCACCTATAGTTAAAACAAAGATGAGCAGTTATGGTTAAAAACTGTGCGATCAAACACACACACTGACATCCGAATCTAGGAGTTAAAAGAAAACAGCAATACAGACTTGATTATTAATAAAACTTAATTAGAATTATTGATAGAAATTTAATTTAAAAAAACGAACAGTAAAATACACCCATTTTATAATATTATATTTTGGTTTAAAGAAAACAAACTGTTATAGCAACAGAGGTTAATTCAGTATTCTTGTAGAAAATACTTCACTCTATAGTCATACTTATGATACTAATCTTTCAAACTACTAACTGTGAAACAAATAATAATGATGTTGAAAAGCTTCATAAATGCATCACAACAAACAATATAATTTGTTAAGAAACAACTATAAAGTCACCTATAGTTAAAACAGATGAGCAGTTATGGTTAACATCGTGCGATCATAGTGTAACTGCAGTGCTTTTCTGTGTACAGCTAAGAGCGTCTGCTACAAGTAACATACCAAGGCCAAGGGAAGTAACCCGCAAAAGTGGCTTGTAACTGTTATATAGAAGTTTCCGGTCTGGGTATAGTCTGTGAGTAGGCTTATGAACTCTAGCCTCTGTTCAACGGGCTGCAAGTCCCAGAGGTTGTTTATTTGGCGAACACGGGGGCGAACACGGGGGCTTACCCTACGACTGGCGTTGTTATTACAATAAACCATCATTAAATAGGTTTTCCTTGCTCAAACCAACCGCTACCCTCTCAATCTTTTCTTTCTGTTTTAACAGGGAGTGATTTCCCCTTGTTTAACGGTACTCCGATACGGTCTACGAACTACTAGATGATACTGTTTAGCGGTAGAGCGGTAGGCAGCGGTGGCTATTAATAGGCACACGACTACGGAATGTATTGATTTAAACAAATAACGACACTTACTTTCCAAAGAGTTGTTTTTTGTTGCAAGAAAGTTTTTTTCCCAGTGGGGCAACACTCACTGTGAATTTTTAACGGATCTGTCCATAGGGCGTGGTCAAATTGGGTTCCTTTAATTTGCCAACGCAGATGTCTTGGACAACAATAAGGTTTTGTTTTAGTTGTAGGCAGGATATTATGTGTACATCTTTTCCAACCAATAAAGATAATTATTCCGATACCGAGGGCCTACTATTATTATAAAATGCAATAGTGTTGCTGCTTTCACTGCTCCTTGCTCGTTCTTAAACTTTCGTAGTAGTGTTAGCTTTTGTGGTTGGAGATGAAATTTAAGTTAGTTAGTTAGTCATTCATTGTTTATAGAGTTCAGCACACTGCACACAGCCGAATCAGGACCACGACTTGGTTGAAAGAGGGCTCACCCCTGATCCGTATAAAAAGATCTGCTGAAACAACCCTAATAAAAAAAATAATAATAAATAATAAAAACCCTAACGGTAACACTCCACCAGCCGGTCACTTTAAAATAAAAGCATCCCATGCAGAGGACGCTGAGGCTGTACTCTAATTTATCAAACCCCCGTTCACAAAAAAACAAAATAGAATATAAACATCATTATAAAATATTAACAAACACATACATATAAAATGCCTACACTGCTAAATAATAATACCATAGAAAGTCCTAGTGACCATTTGGCAGAAAGCGCCCAATAGCACCTAGCTGACCCAGCAGACCCGTACACAAATTTGGAGTTTGGGGAGTTTTCAAGAAAAAATGTAGGTGACTGGTCTAGCGAAGAAGATAGTAGATAGATTAGGAACGAGACAGAACAAATGAGAATGACAGAAACAGTGGTAATTTAAAGCACTAAATTTCCACAAAGTGGGGATACTATTGTAGCCGAGCGAAGTATTTGACTCCCGCCTCTCGGTCACGGCATTTTATCCAAAGTTGCGCTTTTCACATAAATGAGCCCGAAGGTATTGAAAACCAAACGATCGTCTATGTTCGAGGACATGTTTGCCGAACAGTCTGCTTTGATGAAGTAGATTCAGCAGGAGTATACGTCTCTTGTGGTACAACATCCATCGACCGTCCGTTATGCAATATTGCTACGCGTAGGGCATTCATGTCACAGTGACACAGTATTTGCCTATGATGGCATATGGATGACAGAGTTGACACTATGCTCTCCATGAGAGAATGTCAAGCGTTTTGCATACAGCGATCACACAATTAGGTATTATCAATATTCCGGCAATGCATTAAGCTACTGTAGTCTGTTGAGAAATCATATCATATTACTGCAGTGCATTATCTGTTGTTAAGTTATCTGATAATACTCGGTGCATATTTATTGTTTTGAACGGGTTGGAGTGGTGTTAGTGGAGCAGTGCTGTGAGGCGTTGGCCTTATCAATTAATTTACGAATGTATTAAGTAATTTATGTATTTATTTGTGATCAGAATTAGTCATTTGTGATCATCATGATGTTATATAATCTTGATACGTTTCGAATGCCATAGTCGCACGATTTGTATATCAATGGTAAAATATTACTACGGTGCATCAGTGCATTCTGTCAGTTCATAGGCCTACATTATAGCACTGTTTCATAATGAAAGCGACAGTGGCGGATCGGTTGCGGCCCTTGGGTTCGGCTAGTTCCGGTTGAAGTAAGAAAGATGCAGGGTTATATAAATTATATTTCTCTTGTACAATCGTTCAAATTTTACTCAGGGTGGCTGCTTGCCTAAACATTGATTGCTGATTTGTTTGTTCAGTAGGCCTAATTCGTTTGTCAGTGACCTACATTCACGAGAAATTCGAAGTCTCTTTCTTTTTCTTTGCTTTAATTTTTTAATTGAGAAATGTTAATTTTGCAGTTTATCTAGAAGATAACATTATTATACAGTAGAATAATTTTTGTTTTTTAATTCAGTGAAGCAACTGCAATTATGTCTTATTATTTTCAGTCTTTCAGTTGTTATTATTATTAGTTGTAGTAGTATTGTTATTATTATTATTATCATTATTACCATATATTAATTATTAGTTGTCTGTTGGTGCTGCTGTTGTATTACTATTATTATTATTATTATTATTATTAGTTGTAGTTGCATTGTTATTATTATTATTTTATAATTATAAATTACTCTAATGATTACGATTATTATTAATATTATGATGATTATTTTGTATTATTACTCTTATTATTATAATGATTATTATTATTATTATTATTATTATTATTATTATTATTATTATTATTATTATGATCTAGGATGGATCTAAGGCATGGAAGAATGGGTGAGTGTTGTAGTTGTGTATACATATACTGTGTTGTTGTTGTTGTTTGTAGATTATAGTCACACGACACTTTCGCATATAGGTGACTACTGGACCGATTTATACTGACACCAGCGGGCCAGTTGTTGGTATAGGGGAAAATAATATGATCACACGTTGACCAATCCGGGATTCGAACCAGCGACCTTTCGGTTACTAGCAAGACGCTCTTACCAACTGAGCTACCCGGCGCCACTTATATACTGTGTGTGTGTGTGTGTGTGTGTATCAGTTTATAGTCCCCTCTCTTCCCGATAAGGATTTTCAGAGAGGAGACTTATATATACTGTGGAATAATTATCTGTGTGTTAAATGTGTACGCATGGGTATGTGGCTGGTTATCTGTTTATGCATGTGTGTTAGTGTTTATAGATTTGTATTTTGGTATGGAAGTTGTTTTTGATAGTATATCAAATGTATCAATATTGTATGTCCATGTTTGTAATAATTTTGATGTTGTTATCTCCTTCCTTATTGCACTGCTAAACAAATATCCATGCCTTGTGTTTGGACAATAAAGAATCTTGAATCTTATTTTACATTGTTGTAATCTTTCCGAATCAGTCGCAAACGTTGTTCCCACAATCGTTTCAGTGTTTTGTTAGCTGGTAATGTGTGTAACTTGACAATGCGCCCTTCAATTACTTTTCCTGCGAAATTAGGGCAGCAAACGCAATACTGTTTTTCTCCGCCACAAGTCTTCCGTCTACGTGCTGCCATGCTTAATACTCAACCGGAACTAGCCACTGAGCTAAGAATAACTGGAGTGCGCGTAGGCTAACGAAAAGTGCGGAAAACGTCCGCCATCTTGGATTGCCCCTAACTACTCAAAACAATGTTAGCGCGATGTATGAATTCTCAACATTATTGTCTGTTTTATTGCATCGTTTAATATAGAACATATATAATATTAGCAGGCCACGTTCAGAATAGTTTAATTTGTTTTATTTTAAAGCATATTGTTTCAGAAACTGAACATAAAATAATATTTCCTTTGCAAATAGACTACACAGCATAAGAAAAGCCGATTTAATTGTTAGCAGAAAATGTGCTTTTGACTTTAAAATTAACTATCTACTAAGTATCAATCAAAACTAAGTTAATAAACAGATCGATTCAGTAGTCCTCACATACGTGATATATCATATGCCATAGTTTTTGTTTTATTATTATTAATACTTTCAGTTCAGTGGTTGTTATTGCGTGCATGTGTTCAATGTGAATGTAAACACAATGATTTATCTTTTGTTGTGCAGTTTGCAGGTTAATACCAAGTGCACGAGTTTGTGTACTAATAAGTGAGAATACATTGTAAAAATACTTTGTGTTAAATTAGTGATTTTCACACAAAAGACAGGTGGGAAACAAACAACAATAATGTAACATTTGACTCAAAGCCACATTGATTTGTAAAAGATTTATTACCAGTTAGTTAATCATTGCTTATAGGGTCCAGCGGACTGCAAAGAGCCGAATCAGGACCACACAAGTGAAAAAGTTACAAGGTTATTAAAATCTCAAATTTTAAAAAACAAACCAGTCACTCGCAAAAACTCAATCAACTTTCTACTATCAACCTCTCTAAAAATCTTGCTTAAAACTGATGTATTAAAACTTCTTTCTCGTTCCTCGTTCAAATCAGCGCATTCAGTGAAACAAGCATAGCATTTAAATTAATGAACACTTTAGATTATTTTGCAAGGTATGTTAAAAATAATTACTTTGCTTTATTTTACCACTTAATATTCCATAAACCTAAAAGAAAAGAACATTACCTTTGAAATAAATCAGTATACAATATTTAAAATAAAAAATCAATTCATGCTGTTTAGTTTTCTGAAAAGTATAAAAAAATAAAATTGGCATTAACAGCAATAGAGCATTAGTGAAATGAATTTAGCTTTAAAACATCAAATTAGATCTATATCATACAAACATGTTCAAAGAGTTAAAACAAACATACGAAGCGCCTTTTCGCCACAAAGAAAACATTATTACAAGCCACACATAACTGGAACAATGAGTATTCTATTTTATGAAGAAGAAAGCATTTACACCATCTGTATTAATAATAATAATTATGGATGCTAATAAGACCATTGACCGTAATTATTGAGCTGAAACCCGGTGATAAATGCACAATATACACGCTCACGTGTTACTGACATACCCATGCCCAGTTTAAACACACAGCTGACAGGCACAACATAGACAAATACAAACATGTGGTGTAAAGACACAGTTCACTATTAGGATACGGAAGGGAATAATGTATTTTAAAATCAAACGTGAGCTGCAATACTAACATTATGGGAGTAGGGAGGAACCTGGAGTACCCCCAGAGAAAACCCTCGCTGACATGATTAAGCTTCATTCCCATATTTAAATTGTTGGGAGATTAGTTAGTTAGTTAGTCATTGGTTATAAGGGTCCAGCGGACTGCGAAGAGCAAAATGAGGACCTCAGCTTGTGTGAAACAGGACTCAAAGATCTGCAGAAACAACCTTAACGGTAACATTGAAGGCACTCCACCAGCCAGTCACTTTACAATAAAGGCTTCCCAAGCAGGAGACACTGAGGCTATACTCTAATTTAATCGAACTCGGGTTCAAACAAACGGTCTTTAAACGATAAAGCACACATACCCAAGTTATACAAATCCCAATGTAAAGCAAAATACAGCAAAAATAAAACACTACAATTCTTTCTTTCTTTTTTCTTGGGAGTGGAGTAAATTAATGCACAGCAAAGAGTTTAGTACAAGTCAATTTCTTACTGGTGCTTAAACAAGATCAGTTTAGACAATGACTTCCTAATCTTCTGACCCGTTAGCTTCTCGGTGAACATTTTTCCTACATGGTGCATACGAATCTTAAGATAGCACTCACAGCAAAGTTTGAAAAGAGAAAAGATGTGGTTTGAAGTGGGTGCTGAGTCAAACATGTGGCTAACAAGAGAAGGGAAAAACTGTTTATCAGATGTTAGTGAAAGAACATGGGAAACAGCTGTTTGAACAAAATGTGAGGCTTTGGGTATTCCATCTTTTGAGACTTTTATTGCCCTCTGGAGGTATTTCTCTGTTTCTAAGCAGATTGCAGTGACACCATGTGAAGGAAGAAAAAGTCCTCCTCTGTTCTTAAAATGGACAAACCCCAACACAGCCGGTTGCCCAGACTGGAAGCATGCACCTTGACATTCAGTACAGGTAAGCTTCATACAGACCATTCGTACTACGTATCCTGCTATATATTCAATAGCAGCTTCTTTGAACTCTGACAATGGGTCAACAACTGGTAGGTTTTCAGGAATGTCTTCAAAGTCATCACAACGGCCACAATCAGAATCATCATTTCTTCTGTTTAACTGCACTGTACAAGTACGTTCTTCTACAACCTCCAGAATGTTTGTCTTGTCTAGTGCAGTGCAGTTGCCCTTTCCTCCTTCTATAGTATGTATCATCAACAACTTTCTATATGCTGAAACAAACTGTCTGCATGTAGGATTGTTGTTGAACCCGCCAGCTGACCTGACTGCACCAAAAAAGAGTTCAATGTGGTCTTGGGAAAATCTGTAGGAAAGCAGGTATTTCATAGGTGGAGTAGGACAGCACAGAAGATCGAGTACCAGCATGCGTATGCTTTTGATGCATATCAGAAACCCAAGAAACCCTGTCTTTCTTTTGGATGTGAGAATGCTATTGCCCTTTTGGTCCCTAAGAGAACTAATGTAGTCTTCAGCTTTGCAAAGAAAACTATCAGTGGCAGCAAAATAATCTGGTCTCAGAGGACTCTTGAATCCTTTTGCAATGGGATTTCTGGAATTTAAAATATCAAACAGGTGGTCAAACATCAAAATGAATTCCACAGTTGCCTCACAACCTTCAAACTCTCGCATACCAAGAGCATCCCTGCAATACACCATAGCATCAGCAACACTTGTGCTCAATGTTTGAGCAGCAAGGTTTACTTTCATTTTTTGTTTCTGCCAACTCACATGAGCCGATTTCAGCTTGTTTGCTAGTCGGAGGCCCTCCTTTTCTTGCAACACATGCAAAGATTTAAAGCATTGCCACCGAATGCTACTGCCATCACAGGTTTTCATCTCTCCCATATCAGACAGTGCATTCCTGACCAGCTTGAGCATGTGACAGGGGTCTAAAATGACACACACTCTCCATGACTTGTCACAAGGATGGGGAAATGAAGAAACAAGCTCTCCACTCAATGAAGCCCCAAGGGCTTTCAGCATGGCAAAATTTGCTGATGGTCCATCACAAGTAAGGGATTTTATTTTGATGCCAATGTCATTCAACCTTTCGAGACAACCGGTAACTAGATTTGCTTTCTCAGCACCACACAAACCTTCAATAAAAAAAAAACCACAAGGCACCTTCCATGCACCATTCAAACCAACAACCATCAGAACCAAAACATTTGAAGCCACTGACACAGAATCATCATTCACACCAGTACCCATATCAACAAAGCCCCTGAATTGTTTGCCATACCATTCAACATGCTTTCTAATGGACATTTCATCCAACATCAGGCCACAAATTACATGCTGACCATCCCTGGCAGCAGCCAGAACTTTTGCCTGAAGTGCCCTGAACACTTCAGATGTGAAACCAGGTTCACCGCACACGGATGAGCACCATTTTCGCAAAATTGCTGGGTGGGGCAGACCCAAGTCAAAAGTTTTTCTTACAAACCGATACGCTTTAGCTGAGTAAAAATGCAGTGTAAGAGCAAAAGACCTAAGCTCAGGGCAGTACTCTCCAGGATTGCTTCTTCCTTTCTTCTTGAGAAGTCTCTTCATCATTTCATTAGGAACACCTGAAAAAGATGCATCCAGCAACTCTGCACACTGTGCAGTCACAAAGTGCTTGTCCTTCAAAATCTGAACAATGTTCTTCAGTGACAGTACTCTTTTATTTAATCTAGAACACTTTGTTTGTTGTCCCTTTACCTTCTTCTTTAACTGTTCGTTTTCAGTTAACAACTGATCTATCGTTCTTTTCAGCTTTCTCGGACTGTTAATGTGGTAGGCATGGTCACTATTACTTGCAGAAGCTGCAGTTGTGCCACCAAGTGCAGAATCTCCTGAGGCAAAGCAATGATGGCTTTCTTCCATTAAAGCGACAGAAGAAGTGGAAGTCGCTGCCTCCGGAGCCAGACATCTGGTTTTTGGTGCGGGTCGATGTTTTGGCAGCTACAAAAAAAAAATATTTAACAAACTAATAAAACTGACACGTAAGTGAGCAACAAAACAATACAGTGAAACAATATTTTTAAAAATTATGATAAATCATTAAAATTAAATGAGTACATTGTTTTAAGATGCTTGTTAAACATTTAGTTTTAACTGTTCTGAGTAACTGGCTTTGCAAAAAAATCATTGTGTGGAGGGGTTATGTGGAATGGTAGCGAATACACTTTTTATAATTCTTTTGCTATTGTTAACCAGTAGAATAAATAGTTTGCATTTCATTCGACCATATTTTATTTTTTTGATTAGTTTATTAGTGTGTGTGTGTGTGTGAGTGTGTGTGTGTGTAATTTCATGCAATGGGATGTTCAGGTGGTCTTTTGTGAAGGTCCAAAGTTGGGTGTCAGACACTGTTTGGGAAGCGCCGTTTTTGTGACTTCCACCAAAAACTACAAAATTGTAAAAACTATCAAAGATACTGACTTCAAATTTTGCAGACACACTCTATTCAACATTGGAAATGCATTCATAACACAAAAAACTGCATGTATGTGCTATGTTTGAAAATGGTGTGGTCCTACATATTTATAGTCTGTGTATTGGTTAATACAATAATTTGTTAACACACACACACACAAAGTCCTGTCCCCTGAAAGGTGTGTTAAGGGGACTCCGCTGCATCACAAAAAAATTAAATTATAAAATAAATAAAAATATATTACTATTTTGAAGCTGACCTACCTACCCTACTTCTTTTGGCCATGTGATCAGAAACATACATGTACATATATGGGGTGGGGGGGGGGGGGATTAGAGGGGGGGGTGCGGCATGGGTGAATCTAAAAAGCCCAATACAACTGCCATATGGTAGAATACAACCAAATACCACCAACTAAAATACAACTAACTAAAAAAATATGACCTGTAAGTGGGAGCCATGAAACAGATGTGTGAAGAAGGTTTTGGAAAACAAATGTAAAGTAAAATGGGCTAAGAAACAGAAAAAAGATAAAATTTTATCAAAAGAAAGAAGCAGATATTTTTTAACTCTTTTCAAACGTTAGATGTAACACTCAGAGGGGAGGACATAAGAAGAACCTTGACTCCCTTCGGAGAGCTCGCCAAGCACCTAACGATACAAGATAATGGCAGCATCTTCAGTTATTATGAACACTCTCCACAAATGCTACTATCGCCAACTTTGCTGTTGCTTGGGTTAATGCTAGCTTTAGCAAACAAATAAAGGACAGATTGTACCCTCTTTCATAGTATTGCATAGAATTACAAACCTTTTGCAAATGAGAAGGAAAGTCAAACAGCGTAGGTACGGCACCAGGTCTCAGTCTGGTGCTCTGGCCCGTCCTGTCGAACATCCTCTGCTCAAAGTGCTGGCTGCAGATCTTGGTGTGTTTCCCAGGCATGAAGTCTTCTCTGCGAAGATTGGCAAGCCATCTCTTCCTAATCTCTTCGTCGCTGGGAAAGCTGGAAAATTTTTATTTATTTATTATTATTGTTCTTAGCAAGTGAAAGTTAGGAAACATACTTTGCCTACATGCAACCAGAAAAATACATTTTCATATTCTTTGTACATAAATTTACATCAGCCATCTCTTCCTAATCTCTTCGTCGCTGGGAAAGCTGGAAAATTTTTATTTATTTATTATTATTGTTCTTAGCAAGTGAAAGTTAGGAAACATACTTTGCCTACATGCAACCAGAAAAATACATTTTCATATTCTTTGTACATAAATTTACATCAGTTTCTTTTTAGTTAAATGTATTGCATGCCAATTGGAATTCCGTTGCCTGTACAAGCTGTGGTGTACATAGTTAAAATGATGCTTTAAAATACATTTATTTCATTAACATATAATTAACATTACTTTAAAATTTGACATCACAAGTGTCTGTCTTTTCATTGATTAATTATTTAGACTTACTGGCTGTCACACACTACTACTTTATTTATACTTATAGGAAGTGTAAATGATTTTGCTACTGTCTAAACATTTCACATGTATTTAATATTAAATCTAAATCATGCTTTATTTCATAACATTTACTTATTCCAACTATAGTGGAATACACTCAACATAAAAATGGATAACACAGCATAACTGGTTAACACAAACAATATTTCAGTCCTGACTGACACCCTTCAAAGTCTGTGTTTATTGTGTAATACCACAATTGGTTAACAGAAGCAAATTAGTCGTACCCTCAGACATTTGTGTTAAGCAGACTCCTTATTATACAGTACATAGTCCCTATAGAGTATAGTTTTAAAAAAAAATCTCTATCAAAATTCAGTATTCCATTATTCACAATTCAGCGCCGGATCAATCAGTTTTCAAGAGGGGGGTGGGGGGGGTGAGGGGGGGTGCTCAACCTTTTTCCTCCTATTGCCAGGTTTTAGTATGAATAGCCTATCAAACACCACAACAAAAACTGTTCTGACGTGCTGCACTAACATTAAAGCACCCCCTCCTTCTCAGACCATGCATTGTTGTAGACTGGCAGTGATTTTTTTTAGCCGAGGGGGTGGGGGTGTGTGTGCTGTAGTACCAAAGCACCCCCCACCCCCACCCCCCTGGATCCGGCCCTGTTATTCTTGTAGTTGATCTCACTGACCAGCAAAATTGATTAACCATCAGTCTTCTTCTACTTCCAGAGAGCAACTGCAATCGTCGTGTCGATTATTATGTTACTTTGTCTCGTGATCAACCCTAACCCATATCAGTCTCGTAACACTTAAAAACAAAACAAAAAGAAAACCAACAGAACACACACAATAATAATAGCGTAGGCCTACAGCATTTGGAATGTTTGGACTAGGACTAGGTTAGTACTAGTAGGTAGGCTAAAACGTAAACATGCTTTTTCAGCTATCTCATGCCATGGCGCCCATGGTCGGTTTCAATAGGAAAAGTAAAAAATCATATAATAATAATAATAATAAAATAAGTGACAAACATAGATAAGTACGTGCAGTATTATCTTACCTGTGAAATGTTATCCCCTGACAACGCCTTGCTTCGGCAGAAAACCGATTTGTGCAGTTCACTGCACAACAGAACACCATGATTCCTAAACGTTGTTGAGGTCAATGTAAGATGGCGGAACAGGCACTTCCTTTTCCGCACCTAGCGATTACTGAAAAGGCCTCGCTTGCGCACTCCAGTTATTCTTAGCTCAGTGGAACTAGCCGGTGTACGTGGCATAGGTGAAGGCAGGGCCGGATAACTCTATCTGCACTAGTTTTGCAACAGTGCTATTAGGGTGCATTGCTTTTTGTTCTCGTCATCACCTTTGATCATCATATTACGCATATTTTTATATTTATCTATATCTGTTAGCTATCGACTGAGGCATTTCTTTGATATGTTATTGCAGCACATTGATTTGTTTGATGTTTTTCCTCCTGACCGCCATTTTCGATCAGCATATCATATCATATTAACTTATGTATCTGTCGCAGACGTACAGCACATGTATCATGAATGAATGGATAATTTGTAAATCGCATAAATATTTCCAAACCGACGGGCTTGATCGCTGGGCTGCTGGGCTGCTGGGATAGAAGTGGATACACACACACACTCACACACACACACACCCACACATACACACCCACCCACACACACACAAAACCTAGAACCTAACTAACACTTTCAATTTTTCACTATCACTCAAACGCATTGTAGCGTGCGGACCTGAACACACAGTCGCGTGTAAAATAACTTGTGAATTCTTCTTGCATAGTGCTGTTCCAGTTCAGAGAATTGCTTAAGGCGCTAGCCGAAAACATAGTCTAACTCAAGCTGCCCAAACCGCCAACTTGCTGTATGGTGCGCACCACGTAACGCCTCAGACAGCTGAGCTATTCTGACAGACAGAAGGGGCGTGGGGAGAGGACGTGCTAATGTGTATTATGTATACTAGGTATATTTGATATAGAGGGTACAACGAGCTTCGAATTAATGATCCATAATTTCTGTATCGGTTGTGTTCCTATGTTCAATCGTTCCATGCAGACATGCTATGAATATTACTGCGGTGCATCACTGCTTGTTGTTTTTTGCCCATTCGACAGCTGTGATCTCCACGTCAAAACCTGCCGTTGTTATGCCAGGAGCGGTTGTTTATCACTCTATTTGTCTGTCCGTCTGTCTCTTTCACTCTCTCTCCCCCTCTCTTTCTCTCTCTCCCTCTATTTCTCTCTCTCTACCTCTCTCTCTCTCTCTCTCTCTCTCTCTCTCTCTCTCTCTTTCTCTCTCTCTCTCTCTGTCAGCGCACACAAATACACACACTCTCTCTCTCACTCTGTCTCTCTTTCACACACATATAAAGACACACACTCACTCTCGCTCTCCTTCTCTCTCTCTTGTCTATGTCAGCACACACACACACCCACACGCACATCCCACACACACACACACACACACACACACACACACCCTCACCCGTGTAGAAACGCCTTTGTGATGACTTTCATGAAACTGTACATACATTACTTTGACATTTTTACAAATGTGTCCATTTTTTGAAGCTATCCCTAACTCTAACCCTAACCCTAACCTTAACGCCTAACCTAATCCTAAGTCTAACACAGCCTTAACCCTAACGAAACACTGTTTTGACGTCAAAATAACGGGGTCCGTGAAAAGAAAGTACGTAGAGGTTCAAGTGTATGTCAGAATAACGGCGTTTCTACCTAGCCACACACACACACACACACACACGCACACACACATACATACACACACAAGCATGTAAAAACACCGTTGTTATGACTTTTATAAAACACCACATACGTAGTTTTGACATTTAAAATTATTTTTCTTTTTGAAGCTAACCTTAACCCTAACTCAAACTCTAACCCTAACTTTTAATTTAACCTTAACGGAACACTGTTTTGACGTCAAAATTACGGGGTCGTCAAAAGAACGTAGCTAGAGAACAAAGAGTTCGTACAAAAAGGCTACATTGCCACTTTTCTCTCTCTCACGCACTAACAAATACTAACACACTCGCTGTCTCTCTGTCTCTGTCTGTTTGTCTGTCTGTCTGTCTCTCATTCTCTCTCTCTTCCCACCCGCTCCCCATTGTCCACCATCAAACAAATAGTTGGCCTCTTGTTCCTGTTTTTAGCCCGACCTTTATTTACGATCATTTGCATCTCATCTGCGAATGTAATGATGATTGGTGACGGATAACAGAGACGTGGGTAAACAAGTGCTTTGTTTTGAAAAAGACCAGAACTTCTAGAGTCATGATATGCATACAGGATAACGCTAACACTTTGCCAAAAGTGTCACCATGCTGCCTTCTCTATTGTGTCTCCTCGTTATTGTTTCCGTCTTTGGACCAATGGTCTTAAATTCACTACCATTTTCTCTCCGCGGCATAGGGCTGCCAAATATTAAAAATCAACACCTTAAAAGCAAATCTCAAAGGTCATTAATTTTCTTCCTATCCTATCCTATCCTATCCTATCCTATCCTATCCAGTAATTTCAAAGTTTGGGCACCATAGAATGATGATCGTTTAACCAGCGTACTCCATCTTTCTCTGTTCTCAGGAACCCTCATGGTTTCGCTCAGTGTCAAGCCGGTCCATTCTCAAATGCTGTCCTCCCACCTCTTTTTATGTCTCCCTCTTCTACTGCCTCCTTGCACCGTGCCTTGCAGGATTGGTCTTTGCAAGCCCTGATGCTCTGGTGACGTGGCCATACCACCGGAGTTTCCGTTTCTTCACCATTGTGGCTTGTGTGATGGTCTGTCGAATTTCGTCGTTGGTGATATGCTGGGTATAGGAAATGCCCAGAAGTCTTCTGTAGCATCTCGTCTCCATACTTTGTATTCTTCGTTGTTGGTCTGCTGTGAGGGTCCATGTTTCGCAAGGGTATAGGAAGATGGAGATGACAAGGGAACGCAGCAACCTTACCTTAGACGAGTGTAGGCTGATGGCCCTGTCTTTCCTAAAGGGATTCAACATTGTCAGGGCAGCAGTTGTTTCTTCACTGAATCCTTAAGCTCCCAAACTGTTCTATCTTCAAACGGCATCTCACATACTACCTCACTCAATGTGTGTGTGTGTGTGTGTGTGTGTGTGTGTGTGTGTGTGTGCGCGCGCGCGCGCGCGGGCCCGCGTGCGATAATGTGTGAAGACTCTCTTTGATTTGTAGTGCATCTCACCCCAACTCTCCCCTCTCCCTAACAACGTGTATAGTACTAATGTTAACGAGTGTGTAATTGCGTGAGGAAGCGCTATCAACTGTACTTAGAAAGTAATAGTTGAAAGTTATTATTATTATTATTATTATTATTATTATTATTATTATTATTATTATTATTATTATTATTATTATTATTATTATTTTGTTGTTGTTTTTATCCTCAATCTTGCTTAGTTTCGTATCCAAGTTCAAAAATACACTTTCTCAAAGCACTTCGCTTTTATAATCGTGGCATGGTGCTTTGTGGGATAGCAGTAGCAGAAATTACCCTGTTCTAATTATAACACGTAGGACTAGCTACTCTGTAATACCTAAGTTGCTGAAGTGAGTCATGCGTACCACTTTGTACTGAAAAAAATATTCTGGAATAGCTGTACCGGTTTAGCCGATATTCTAGCTAAAGTTATTTCCCTTTTAGTGCATACGGCCCCAGAACGACACATTTTAATAATAATAATAATAATAATAATAATAATAATAATAATAATAATAATAATAATAATAATAACTACGACGACGACGACGACGATGATGATGATGATGATGATGATGATGATGATGATGATGATGATAATATATTTATATAGCGCTTTTTTATATAACAACTCGGCTCAAAGCGCACTTCTCACACATTCACACACCGATAAAGCAAATTGTTGCGATAAGCAATGTCCCTCCCCCTTCCTCCCCCCCCCCCCCACCAAAAAAAACACACCAAAAAACCAAACAAACAAACAAACAAACAAAATAGCAAAAACAATAAGAACGCCTATAATTGTGTTGTAGACCTATTGATTGACCGCCATGTCAGCCAGCGCGCCGCTAACCACAAACACTCCACAACCATTGAGAAGTGCGGATATCATCGTTGTAGACTATAGCTACGAGGACTGCAGTTGCGAATTAATTTTGTTACGTTGTCGTGTAATAAATTATGTGTTGTTTGTTTCTTGTGATCTTATGAAGAAAAAGAAATTCCTTAAACAAAATTCCTTTTGGCTGAGATGCGGTACGCTTGACCAAATTATCCATTGTGTGTAATAAAGAGTGGTTGACTTGACTTCATTTGATTGCAGGCAGAGGGCAATGCACATCCAATCGCTTCATCCAAAGTGAACTGTCCTGAACTTACATCAACGACGCTAAAATGAATAATTTAACATTGACGAACTAAACGGCTGACACCGGTGAACGGAACAAATTCGTTGAACACGGGTAAAATGAACAAATTACTTGCGTACTGGGGACTTTACTGAACTAAAATCACTAGTTTATGGCGAAGTGATCAGTTTATCAATGGCGGATAGAAAAAGTTGTGAACTGAACTAGTACGGAACATTGGCGGTGTGGGGAAAAAAAGACATGGGTGAACTGAACAATTGAATTGTGAACTGAACCACCGAAATTGAATTGTGAACTGAACAATCGAAATTGAATTGCGAAGTCAACAGTGAAAAACTGAACACTTGTTAACTTCAGTTAACTTGACTCCACTAAACATGTTTCAAAACGGAAGTCGTGTGGACAATACAGTGAGCTGAACGATTCTGACGCAAGAACATTGAGCCGGATGATTCTGACGCAAGCACGATGTGGTGAACGATTCTGACGCAAGCACGATGAGCTGTACGAGTTTGGCGCAAGCACAGTGAGCTGAGCGATTCTGACGCAAAGTTAGTAACATTAACTTTGCCAACGAGGTCCAAAAGAGAGTACGAATAAAACCCCACGTCCAACGCAATCAAACCTTCCTCAACTGGTTGCTCACTAAATTAGTACGGACCGAAACCTCACCCACGTCTAATCCTTCAGAATGATGTACCAGATGATGATGAGCTATTTCCACGACCGCAGTCGTCACAAGCTGCTGCAGGACAGGCTCCAGGCTGGGCTAACGGAGGACGAGCGACGCTTCTTGGAAGCCGCGGAGATCGGCAACCTCGACGTTGTTAAAGGTTTGTGCATGCTTGTGGTCTAAAATCATGCTCATGAAACAACAAAAAAAACAACATTACAATAAAATGTTGAATTTAATTACATTGAGTTGAATTAAATTACATTGAATTAAATTGAATCGATATTACATTGAATTGATATTGATTTGCTTGCTGTGGATTACATATGTTGCTCTTGCTCATCGCAAGAAAAAAAATCCTTGTGTACCATGATGAATAAATAAATTGATTCATAGTCATACATTTTAATACACCTAATTTAATAATAATAATAATAATAATAATAATAATAATAATAATAATAATAATAATAATAATAATAATAATTAATATTATTATTATTATTATTATTATTATTATTATTATTATTATTATTATTATTATTTTTTATAGCCCAAAACCAAACTTAAAGCTTGCTCTAAGCGCTCACACGGCTACACACATACACTGGCAAAGATAAATATTTCAATAATATGTTATAATATTATGAGATAAAAGCACGTTAAACATCGTAAGAAATAATAAGAACAATGAAACACCTTCTATATTATTTAGCTTATTGACATTCCTAAAAGATTCATCGATCGACGAATTTTTTTTTCAAGTACTGTTAATATCAATTATTGTACCTTGATTTCTCAATTTTTCCTCTACTTTGGAGATCATGAAGTGTTTAGTTTCTTATGTTTTGTTATGGTCAAGTGTCAATTTAAATGAATAGGTATTACAATTTTAATGATGGAAGGATTGATTTTTGAGTTTCTTTTTATTTCACTTAAGTAGTAGTAGTAGTAGTAGTAGTAGAAGTAGTAGTAGTAGTAGTAGTAGTAGTAGTAGTAGTAGTAGTAGTAGTAGTAGTAGTAGCAGTAGTAGTTTTGTATTTGTTGTTAGTGGTAGTGGTGATGGCGATGGAGGTGCTGCTTATGCTGTTGTAGTTTGTATCCAATCTTCAAAATGCCAACACCTTTGACCCACAATCGCGTCCCCTAACCCTAACCCTAACCCCTGGCCTGGCCCATCTCCTTTCCAGAAATTGCATATTTGGTATGATTGTGGGAGAAAGATTTCTAGAGTTTTGTGTAATATTGACAAGTAACAAGTGTTTAAAAAATCTTTTGTGGTGGTGAGGAAGATCTTTGATAAAGGTTTGCCCTAAATACATTTCAGCTGTAGAATGTTTTCAAGGTTTAATTTTGTATTCACCCTTTTTAAAAAATTTTTTTTTTACAGAAATGCTGGAGTCAGGGTTGGTAAAAGTGGACTGCTCGGACCAACAAGGACGTACGGCTTTGGAGTTGGCCGTTTCCGGAAATGACGTAGATATCGTCTGCTACCTTCTGGAACGTTCCAGTCCCCGTATGATTCACAAGGCTCTACTGTGCGCCGCTGACAATGACGTTGAGAGGTAAGATTTTGTTGGTGGTGGTTTTGTCGATGGTGATGGTGTCGTTGTTGGGTTGTTGTTGGCGGTGGTGATGGTTATGGCGGTGGTGATAGTGATGGCGACGATGATTATGAGGATGAGAAGGAAGAGGAGAAGGAGAAATGGGATGCTGACGACGACGAAGAAGAAGAAGAAGAAGAGCAGCATGGGGAGGAGGATAGTCGAATACTGTGGCCGCCGTAGGCCTATGATCTACAAACGAGTCTGTTGTGCGTTGCTGAAAGTAATGTTGTCTTTCAGTTTGATGGCATTTGACTTTACCTCCCTTGATGTAGGCCTACTTAACTGACTCAATATCCCAAACAAGACACACAGCTGAAAAGCGTTTAAAAGAAAACCACAAACAACGGCAACAACAAAACTTACTTACACACGAACAAATGTATTTCTGTTTTCAGAATATCGGAGCTGATTCTGGATCATCCCATGTACCGTGATGCTTTGAGGCGTAACATCATTCCGCCGCAAACGCCCACCGAAATCGTTGTAGAGGGCGCTCAGAACGACGCAGCCGTGGAGCATGCGCAAGGGATGACGCCGGAAAGCATGGACGAAATCCTCATCTCGCAAGGTCAGTGTGACCGTGAGTGTTGGTCTGTGCATTGTGTATGATTAGGTATTCACACATATTGGATTCGCTTGGCGGTAGCGGAGTGGCTTAGTGGTAAAATTCTTGCCTGGCGTGCCAGGGGGGTTGTGGGATGGGGAGGCGAAGTCTTGTTCGAATCTCAGCAGCAGACAGGAGCTGTTTTCTCACAAAAAGTCGACTCCCTGTGATAACTTTTTATACGGTGAGGACATGTAAATAGTCTATACATTTAGATCTGACTATCTAATTAATGTTATATAATTATTTTTGTATTAGTTTCTACATTATGTTATTGATAATATTTTTATTTCTGCAATAGTGAAAAGGCGGGTCTTGTCTTTTTATCCGATCATTGTATTAATTAACCATTGTTAGATGTAACACATTTTTAGTTATATTTTAAATCTGTATGGTGAATCTTATTATTATTTAATATGCCTGTAACGGTTTTTTTTAGTTGTTGTTGGGCTCTGCACAATGGAATGCTGTAACCCTCACGTCTATTCTATGGGAACCGTTAGTGAGTCACCCTGTGAATTACTTTAATACATTTATTTGTTTAGCTCGGTCTGTGTTAAGGCTGGGGTACAGAGATAGATAGAAAAATGGTAAAAGATCACTGTCACACTAGCTTTCACACGGCTATGAATCATATGTAGTCCAGCCACTTGATAACAGTCAAAATCACACATTTATTTCTTCTACTCTATACACGATCTTCGAAGTGCGAATCTAACTTAAAAGTTCAATTGTCAATGTGAATGGTTCGCTCGCTGATAGTCTAGGCAGCTATGTTTTCTTCATAGGGCACTGGCTACTAGCGTTCATGAAGAGTGGACTACTGTGGTCCTTTTGCTACAGTTTTAGTGCACTGTTTCCTGGGCACTTAACTGATAAATGGATGCATGGGTGAAGTGTTGCGTTAAGGTAGCTTCTGGTACACCCTGGGTCGTCGTGTAGTCTTTGACTTTTGGTACGACGTTTGAGTCTATCTGCGCACGATGCTGTAGATGCCTCGGCAGCCAACTCGAATAGTAGATTAGTTTCTGCTCTTCTGTTGAGTTGGGCTCACGATATCCTGCCTGCTCGTCTGTAACATATGAGACGAAATTCTGCACAACCCTGAATAATAGGTCTGCGCAGAGCGTCTCACTGAAAGCCAAAGTAGCCCTCAGTGATAGCTCCACATCTCTATACATAAGCGACGAGCATTCTGCTAAGTCGGTGGTCCACTGGAATCTCCACTCTAATTTCCTATACATACATAAATATAAATCGTGGCTAACTATACACATAAAGAATTAATACTATTATAAACATTCACTGGTACAGCCACTGGTCTGCAAGCATACATATAGGTTAAACAACAGTGGTTCCGTCAGGTATACAACATGGCGTCAAAACCGGTCATGCTTAACACGTGTTCGACTTCTCTACGTGGTAAGGCAAAGTCGGACTAACAATTCAAATCTATGCTTAGCAAATTCCACAAACATAATTTCAACAATAATATAAATACATCACGATGAAACAGAAGTATGTTCATTTACCTGTTCGACAATGTCAGGCCCGTGGCTACTTGATTGAATTCAAAAATTCAACAAGCACTGCTTCCCTGTTCTATCAGTGGAGAGATTTTTGCTAGGAAGTAGCTGTGTACTGTCCTAAGCTTTCCACACAACTGACCTATACTTGGCTTGGACTGAATCAGCCAGAACTGGTTTTAAACGCTCTACCTGTGTCCCGATTGGCTGAAATAATCTAAGTGGCTATAAAGTTCAAATCTCGATCGTATGCCGCGATGATGTCACTAAACGGCTCGCGTCAGCTCGCAGTGTGTGTGTACACATCAGTTATACCTTAATCGTCTGCTGTAGACTACAGCAACCTTCTAAGTTTTACTACTGCTAGACAAGCAAAAGTTCAAATAGTGAGGGGTAAACGGGTCTGTTTGTGACAATGCCATTGTATTAATATTTTTTGTTTGTTTGTTTTGTTTTGTTTTATTATGCATGTGTATTGTATTGCATATGTTGTTGTTCCCTTGTATGCCTTTGCGAGTACGATTGGTGTGAATGCTTGCATACCATGTTTTATTGTTTATATTTGTTCTAAAGATATATCCTATGTTAAGAGCGGTGAGCCCAGCCCTGAGCTGGGGTATCGCGCTATATAAGCCTACTTTGTTATTATTATTATTATTATTATTATTATTATTATTATTATTATTATTATTATTATTATTATTATTATTATTATTATTATTATTATTAATTTTATTATTATTATTAGTATTATTATTATTATTATTATTATTATTATTAACTTACCCGCCTCCTTCACCACACCACCCACTCTGGTCCAACCCCGTACTAAACCCTCAAAGCATGCATGTAGGCTTATGTCGTTCAGGGCTGCTCTGTTAAATGAGCGAAGTGAAATGAACAGCGCGCTTGGTGCAACAAGTTGCCATCTCAAGCGGCTTGAGATAGCTGATCATGTTTTGACGTCAGTGCCCTGAGCAGATCTTTGAGATGGTGAATGCGCTATGTTTTTGAGAATTTGTTTGACGGATCCGTTGTTGTAGAAGAAGGGAACTATATATTTGCAATGAACATTTCCCATCATGGTTGTCAGTATCATGCACTAAGACTTATACTTGGAAAGTAAGGTGACGTCTGTTAGGAACACTTTTGCTCCCACTCTATAGATAAGAGGACCACTGTGTGTGTTGTTGGTTTGATTCATTGAGTAATGAGTTGTTTGATTCGTTTCAGAAAACGTGAACAAGCTGCTGCGAGAAGTGCTGTTGCGCGCTGCCAAAAGGAACAACTTTCAGATCGTGAAAAAGATTCTGATGCACGGCGTATTTCTCGATATACCCCACGACTACTTCTGCTCCTGCGACGAATGTACGCTATGGAGAAGGGAAGATTTTAAGGTGAGAAGACACTTTATCTATCTGCCTGCGGAGCTTTGGGAAGACACGAGGGATGCTGTCGCGGAGAGTTTTTGCCACGTCAGTCAGTCTGTTGCTGTTGTCAGGACTCGCGACATATCCCGCGCCGAAGACACACTCGCACAAAAAGAACGGACACACAAACACGCATTCATAAACATGCATTGTGCAAACGAATGCCTGCAGTGTTTCGGCTAAACCCCTTTCAACCAACATGGCAAATTGAGTTTACTCCATAACAAAGTCCCCAAACAGACTAACTGATGTTGAATAAATGTTTAGTATTAGAACATTTTGCTGTGCTTCAGGTGTTCACGACGCAGCGACTAGACACGTTTTCGGCGTTAGCCAGTCCCTGTTACATCGCTCTGACTGAAGAGGATCCCATACAAGCCGCCTTCCATCTGTCGCAAAAGTTCCGGTCCCTCTCGGAGATCGAGGGAGAATACAAAGTAGGTCCGATTGGAATAGTTAGGATCTATGGTCTATTCAATAGTTAGAATCTATGGTCTATTCAGCAGTTAGGAACTATGGTCTATTCAATAGTTAGGATCTATGGTCTATTCAATAGTTAGGATTTATGGTCTATTCAATAGTTAGGATCTATGGTCTATTCAATAGTTAGGATCTGCGGTCTATTCAATAGTTAAGATCTATTGTCTATTCAATAGTTAGGATCTATGGTCTATTCAATAGTTAGGATCTGCGGTCTATTCAATAGTTAAGATCTATTGTCTATTCAATAGTTAGGATCTATGGTCTATTCAATAGTTAAGATCTATGGTCTATTCAATAGTTAGGATCTATGGTCTGTTCAATAGTTAGGATCTATGGTCTGTTCAACAGTTAGGATCTATTGTCTATTCAATAGTTAGGGTCGATGGTCTATTCAGTAATTAGGATCTATGGTCTATTCAATAGTTAAGATCTATTGTCTATTCAATAGTTAGGATCTATGGTCTATTCAGTAATTAGGATCTATGGTCTATTTAATAGTTAGGATCTATTGTCTATTCAATAGTTAAGATCTATGGTC
Organism: Oncomelania hupensis; assembly: GCA_036898135.1. Taxonomy (NCBI): domain Eukaryota; kingdom Metazoa; phylum Mollusca; class Gastropoda; order Littorinimorpha; family Pomatiopsidae; genus Oncomelania; species Oncomelania hupensis. Next base: position 35,348,397 of record CM072524.1, read on the forward strand.
TATTTAATAGTTAGGATCTATGGTCTATTCAATAGTTAAGATCTATTGTCTATTCAATACTTAAGATCTATGGTCTATTCAATAGTTAGGATCTGCGGTCTATTCAAGTAGTGCAGTGGTCTGGGCACAGTCTAGCAATGTTTCATGTTAAGCAACGTCGGGATGGGTTAGTACTTGGAGGGGTGACCAAGCTAGGAAGACAACCCCCAAACGACACACAAAGATTGAAACAAGCGCACGACACACCCCTGTCCACCCAGCTGTGAATGGGTACCTGGAAGGTAAAACAGAGAGAGGAGATAGGCACCGCCCTTATTAAGCTGGCTTAGAGAAAAGGGAGATCCCAAACGCTTCCTTCCCCAGCCATCGAAAGGTTACGGGGACACCTCACCTTACCGACCTCTTCAATGGTTAAACGTACCTTTATTTAGTTTGATCTCTGCAGCAAGTGTACCAGGAGCTAGACCAACAAGTTCAGAACTTCACCCTGCAGCTGCTGGACCAGTGTCAAAGTTCAGACGAGGTCAAGACAGTCCTGAGCGGGAAACCTCGCAAAGGTCTCCTAGACGACGACACTGACGTCAGCAATAGTGGAGACATCCTTCCCATGGTCCACACAGCGCTTCGCATGGAACAGAAAAAGGTGAAATAGGAATTTCATTACATTACATTACATTACATTACATGATTATTGCTTTAGGTTCAGCGGACTCTTCCGAGCCAAATCAGGACCGGACAACCCCTGATCCGCATCAAAGATCTGCTGAAACAACCCTAGTGGTAAAACTGAAAGCTCTCCACCAGCCAGTCACTTTATAGGAATTTCACGTGGATGAAAATGTTGTGGACTGTGAATTTTTAATCTGATTTTTATTAAAATACGTAAAACGTGCAAGTTTGGTGAATTAATATGCTAAAAGAAGTTAGTGGTTGTTTGCCAATTTGATTTTAGAGTCAATAAGATTGAATACATCTTTTTTACTGGTCGGAGAACGAAAATGTGAAATAACCATTTTCACTTTCCCTATTGCTCATTTGTTCATTTTAAGTTTATAGCGCTCCCCCAATGCAACGGCCAGATGAGGAAAGAGCTGTGGTTTAGTGGGATATCCGTTTGAGTGGACCATTTGTTTTCCAGTTAGAGTACTTTAAAATAAAAAGAAAAACACAGATTTCTTAGTTCGTAAGGGTTAGTTTATTCGTTTTCGGGTTATGGTTGATACTGAGTCCTAAGCACATGCATAGTGGTTAAGTGGTAAATACAATTGAAATGAAAATTTTCGTTTTCAATTAGATAAATTTGAACATTTAAAATGCACGTTTCTCATTGGCGTATACTTTGTTTATTTTCAGTTTGTTGCCCACCCCCAGTGCCAAGCCCAGATTGGAGAGTTGTGGTTTAGTGGTGTGCCCTTTCTGCGATACTTAAACCGCTTTCTCTATCTGATGCTGGCCATTCCAATAGGGCTGGTTGTCTGCCCCTGTCTCTCCATGATGTATTTGGTAGCTCCGTGGAGTAAGGTAATTCTTCAAAAGTTTAGACATACCGTTGTAATAATTAATTTTTTTTAATTGCTGCATGTGTTGATTGTATAGTTTGCTATTTGCCAAACATTCTTTGGTTTTAAATAACAAACTTTTTACATTCCAAAATCCCGCATAAATACAGTATACATATTTGCCAAACTTTCATAACTGCCAAATGTTCATTGACCGTGCTTGTCATTTAATATCTATGGGGAACTGGCTGCCGCATGAAACAACTGGAAATTAATTTTGGCATGAGGTCCTAAAATTTAAGTCCTAAATAATTACATTTTGCCATCATCTTAATTAAAGACTCTTTCATTGATTATCATTGCACCGATTCATCTACGTTCGCTCTTCCTCAAGGGGTAAAATCGTCAACGCACCTTTGATGAAAGAGGTTGTGTTTTCCCAATGTTCATTGTAACGCAATACTGTATGCATTTTGGGGTTGCGTATATACTTGTTATCGTAGCTTCTTTATCAGCGTATTAACTACCAATATACATACATTAGTTTTTTCTTGATTAAAAACTAAATTCTTTCCCAGGTGGGCAAAATCGTCAACACGCCTTTGATGAAGTTTTTGAGCTACACCTGTTCTTACCTGACCTTCCTGATTGTCATCATCGTATCCAAGCTGTATCTGAGGTTCGCGTTCAGCAGCTTCGTGTGTGACGAGCCGCCCAAATACTCTTACGCCATCATCACTGTCATTCTCACCTGGATCATTGGTGAGCACGTAGAAGACTCTTTGGGAAGAGAGTTATAAGCTGAGATACCATGGTGACAACACGTCAAAGAAAGTCGCAAGATGTGACGTCAAACACTGAGAACAGGTTATTATAAAGTCATCACCACCGCTGTCCTCGTTTTGCTGATCATTGATGATTGTGCATCTTGTGACTGTGCGGGTCTGCAGCTAGGGTAGGATAGTTTGCACACACTAGGCAACATAATTATTATACATTGTCTTCAGGCACGGTGGTCTAATGGTAGTGCTTTGGCTTGCGGATCTGAAGGTCTCGGGTTAGAGCCCTGTCCGGGCCACTGTGTTGTGTCCCTGGGAAAGACGCTTTACTCCCGTTTTCTACTCCTTCGGATGAGAGTATAAACCGAGGTCTAGTCTGTGTGTCGCATACATTCCATCATAACGGACTTTAAAGATCCTGACGCTCATGCCCTAGACGGGTGAGTGCCGGTAACAAAAACACACCCAGCATGCACTTGGTCCTTCTCCCCCATCCCTGGCTGGCCAGGATAGTGCTCAGTTGTCCGAGCGTCAGATCTTGCGACCAAAGGCTGCGGGTGGGCGTCTCAGGCGGTTTGAGTTAGATCCTGTATCGGCCAGTGCCTAGAGTCTGGTGAAGTACGGCGAGATAAGTGCGCTATAAAAATCCTCAATAATAAGAATAATAATAATTATTATTTTTATTTTTATTATTATTATTATTATTATTATTATTATTATTATTATTATTATTATTATTATTATTATTATTATTATTATTAGAAGAAGACTGTTACATACTAGATTTAATCAAACTTCAAAGTTGTGACAGACGATAATATTTTACTTTTTTGGTAGCATGGTTATTCTGCTCGTTTTTTTTCCCGCACTCGGTCGCTGATTGGATGAAGCACACATATAATTTGAGTTCGAAAGCACGAGTACACTAGATAGTACTGTAACATTTTTTTTAAAACATATAAATGAACATTTTACGTACCAATCAAAATAATTTAAAAAATGGGGGGAAGCAATTGTTGCCTAAAGGGTTCCGCGCTTCAGTCTAGGTAAAGTCCTCTTTGGGATACATTTGATGCAAGGCGAGAGACCAAACTTCGATGCTGAATGTCTGAGGCATGTAAGCTGTACCCCGGCGTGCTCTGAGGCTCAGCAAAGCGGATCTAGTAGCTTATGGGGTGTGGTAGGCTTACTGAGAAGGATGGACAGTTTTCAGTGCAGGATGGTTACGGGAGGTCTGCCCAGCCATGCAAACATACGTGATGATGATATAAAGTAGGCACGGGCCATTCTACGGGGGTCTGGTTACGGGAATCCTCCATGATCCATTATGCCCAAATTTCAGGATTCTTATTGATGTTACGGTGGAGAGAGGGAGAGAGAGAGAGAAGGGGGGGTAGGGGAGAACTGTGGGAGTAGTAAATATAAAGAAAGACTAAGAGGGATAGGCAAAGAAAAGGATTATGGAGGGAAGGGGAATGTGCGATAAATAAGGTTGGAAAACAGATAAAAGGTGCGTGTGTAAATGGGGGAGTGGAAGGGGGTGGGGTGGGGTGGGTGGGTGTCATAAATATTTGGGCTCGGTATGACTCAGGTCATAAAGTCAGGGGCGGATTATTCTGTTCATGAGGTGGGGTGGGTGTGGAGGATGGTCCTGATTACATTATGTGATAGTATTAGACTTCTAATAAATACTTCTACCACTATTATTATTATTATTATTATTATTATTATTATTATTATTATTATTATTATTATTATTATTGTTGTTGTTATTATTACTATTATTATTATTGTTATTATTATTATTGTTATTACTATTACTATTTTTATTATTATTAGTATTATTATTATTATTATTATTATTATTATTGTTATTATTATTATTATTATTATTATTATTATTGTTATTATTTTTTTATTATTAATATTATTATTATTATTATTATTATTATTATTATTATTATTATTACTACTACTGCTGCTACTACTACTACTACTACTGCTGCTGCTGCTTCTACTACTACTACTACTACTGATGCTGCTACTACTACTACTACTGCTACTACTACTAACAACAACAACTACTACTGCTACTGCTACTACTACTACTACTACTACTACTACTACTACTACTACTACTACTACTACTACTACTTTTACTAATAATAACAATAGGGAAGGCACAGAACCCTAATATCCTGATGTTTTACGCAATCTTTTTTTCAAAACATGAGAACTCCGGCCAGAAATTATTACTTAAAGGGTTGTATGCCATAATGGCATTGGAGGTGTGAGGGAGGGTGGGGGAGGGAAGTGTATGTCCTTGTTGTTGTCGTTTGTGAGTGTGTTTATTATATATATTGTTAAATGTTGTCAAAGGGCTAGTTAACATTTCTGCCCTGTTGTTAACGGACTAGTTAAGATTTTGACCCGTTGTTAACGGGCTAGTTAACATTCTGCCATGTTGTTCTCGGGCTAGTTAACATTCTGGCGAACTACTGACTTTGGCTTGGTCTCTAGGTGGGTGACATGACATTTCAGGATTTGAGCACCCTGTACCCTTGTAATAACATTGGCGTCGTTGACAGGGTTGATATGGGAAGAGGTCAAGCAGATTTGGCAGGCTGGCGCGAAAGACTATTTCAACTCTCTCTGGAACGTCATCGACTCGGTCATGCTCTCTCTTCTCCTGGCCGCCTTCGTCCTTGAACTTGTGACTCCCATCCGCATCAACAGGATCATCCGGGGTCCGCATTACGTGCACAACTCCACCGCCAGCTATATGACGCACGAGGATACTGTAGGGTACCTCTGTCGGCAGCTGGCGTACAAGACCACTTATGAAGCTGGGTACTGCGAGAGTTCCAGAAGCAACTCCAGAACCTCACACGGTGAGTAGAATAAGGAGAAGAAGGAGAGAGAAAGAACTGTAGTCACAGAAAGAGGAGGAAGTTTAAGGAAATTGTAAGTAGGAGGTCACGTAGATGAGGATGAATGTGGGAATAAGGAATAGTATTGGTAAAATGCAGCTGATGGCGGTGGTAGTAGTCGTTGTTGGATGAGGAAAAAGTAGTAGTAGTAGTAGTAGTAGTAGTAGTAGTAGTAGTAGTAGTAGTAGTAGTAGTAGTAGTAGTAGTAGTAGTAGTAGTAGTAGTATGGTAAAAGAAGATTAAGCAGCAGTTGTAGTGATGTTGCTGGTGGTTACGAAATGAAATAACCGATAACCAACCAATGTTGCATTGATGGTAATAGGGGAAGAGGTACCAAGTTAAGACAACTGTACTTTATTATTTACTGTGATGTAGAACTGATAGACTCAACACCTTGTTTTTATTATTTACCAGTTCACACAAATGTCGTCTTATCTCTCGTTTGGCAGTAGAAACTGCTTTAGTATTTTAAACACAAATTAAGGGGCCTGGTTTTTATGCTGTCGATGTCATGTTTTACCAAGAGTAAACCTTTGATTAAATAAAGGCTAAAAGTTTGACAATTTTTACAACTTGCTTGGCTTTTATTTTCCCTTACCAAAAATAAATAAATAAATAAATTAAATTAAATAATTATTTTAAAAAATGTATTTATACAAAATATTTTTAAAAACTTTTACAATGATGATGACGAGGTAATACGTCATTGGCATATTTCGTCACACTATTGTATGACGACCTATCTCGTCATACGCAGTCAGGGAGACTTCAAAGAGCATTCGACTCATTTTAACACACTACATACTATCAAAGAGTATTCGACTCGTATTAACATACTTCAGACTATCAAAGAGCATCCGACTCGTTTTAACACACTATAAGCTATTAAAAAGAGTTCGACTAGTTTTTTTTTTTGCTTTTTCGCTGCAGTGGTTTGGGAGCCAGCATGGGTGCCTGATCCAGAGTTGCTGTCAGATATTTTCTTCACTTTGGGCACCATCCTGAGTATCGGCCGTTTTTCGTTCATCATGCCGGCCAATGAAGCTCTGGGAACGATGTTGGTCTCCTTCAAGAGGACCATTGCAGATCTGTTCAAAATTACAGGCATGTTCCTATTGGTCCTCATGTGTTTCGCCTGCGGCATCGCCACACTGTACGCTCCCAGCCACTGCGGTACTGACAATTTTAGCAGGTTGGTGACGGCTCCTGCAATATTTTTTTCTTTTTCTTTGGTTTGTTTTGTAATGTTTGATTATTAAAAATGATGATTTTTTTGGAAGTTGCAATGTAGGTGGTTTAAAAAAATAAAAAGATTTTATTAAATTGTTTGGGCACATTTAATGTATATGTTTTGCGAATTGTGATCTCTGATTTTGGCAAGCTGACATGTGTTTTATGGTGTGGCAAAAATAGCAAAAAATAACAAATAAAATAAATCAACTATATATAAAAGTTGATTTATTTTATTCGTCCCACTTGGTTAATTTAGGGTTTTGTAGTTTTGGTAATGGTGGTTTTACCCCTTGGGGTCATGAGCAATCTTGCCACTGTAGATTGTTCAAACCTATAAAGGGAACAGTGAAAGCCACAGTTGAAAACCTGTCTTTCCTTTATAGGCAAGACAGATTCACTGCGGCAACAGTACCCCTGTTGGAGTGCCGGGGGTTTTCAGTATAAATAGTATCCCCACTTTATGGAAATTTAGTGCTTTAAATTCCCACTGTCGCTGTCTTCCTCATTTACTCTTTCCTATTCCTGCTCTGTCCTTCACTCTGCTGTACTATCTTCTTCTTCGCTAGATCAATGACCTACCTTTTTTCTTGAAAACTCTTCCTGGACAAGACTCCTTGTTTGTGTATGAGGTCTGTTGGATCAGCTTGGGAGTGTTGGACGCTTTCTGCCGGGTTTGATTGATTGATTGATTTATTATTGCTTTAGGTCCAGCGGACTCTTCCGAGCCAAATCAGGACCGGTTTCTGCCGGGTGGTCACTAGGGCTTCCTATGATTGTACTATTTAGCACTATATGCATTTTATATGTATGTGTTTTGTTGATGATTTATAATGATGTTTGTATTCTATTTTGTTTTTGTAACCGGGGTGTTCGCGTAGTTGAGGTCAACCCTCAGCCGTCCCCCGCGTGGGATGTCTTTATTGTAAAGTGACTGGCCGGTGGAGGGCATTCAATTTTCCCACTAGGGTTGTTTCAGCAGATCTTTTATGCGGATCGGGGGTTGTCCGGTCCTGATTTGGCTCGGAAGAGTCCGCTGGACCTAAAGCAACAATAAATCAATCAATCAATGGTGGTTTTGGGCAACTTGTTTTTGGCAATGCGTGATAATCTTTAACTTAGATATCTGGGTTTGGCAAGCTGTAGTGTGTTTGGTTATACCAAAATGATTTTCGCTTTTTGAGAATGGGGTTACCTGTGAGTGTTGTCAAGAAAAATTTTTGGTTTTGGGATCAATAATATTTTTGGTTTTATTGTTGTTGTTGTCGTCGTTTTTATTGTAGGGGAGGAGAGGGGAGTGGGAGGGCGATGGAGTGAGGAGAAGTGTTGGGCAAGTTTGTCACGTGATTGAGTTTTGTCCCTTTCAGTTTTGCGGACACTCTTTTCACCTTGACCTGGTCCGTGTTTGGCCTGGGAAGCATCGATGCGCCGAAAATTAATACAGAAGGAGCGCCCATCATGTCCCTGACTAACAACCCTACCAGGAACGTGGCTGTGGAGACCGTGGGATTTTACCTGTACGGCGTTTACGTCTTCGCCTCCATGATCGTCCTCCTCAACCTCCTGATTGCCGTTATGTCCAACACCTTTCAAGAAGTACAGGTAAGAGGATGGACTATCCACAAAATGATGGCCAAGCTATAACCATTTAACTGCTTTGGGATGTGCTAAGTGAGAATTTTCCTGTACGTTTTTGGTCTTCATGATGGGTCCTCTTCAATCTCCTGATTACCCCTTTGTTCAAATCTTTCAAGAAGTACAGGTAAGAGGATGGACTACAACCAAAATGATGGTCAAACTATCATAATTTAAGGATTTTTGTATGTGCAGGTGAGAATTTACCTGTTTTGGTGTCTTATATAGGTCTTTGACTCCATGATTGGTCTTCGCAATCTTCTGATTACGATTATATCTTACACCTTTCAATGATTGACGATGGTTTTTTCTTAATTTATTTATTGTTATATTTATTTATTTTAAATCTATTAACATTTGTGATATTAGAAAACATAATAAATTATAAACAAATTTTAAATGAAAAGAACTAAATTTAACATTATTTAAATGAAAGCCAACACAAATAAATGATAAGTATTAGCACACACAACAACAAACAAACACACAGACGATAGGCCTTTGTTGAAAATTGACGTCATCCAATGAGTCATTTACTAAGGCTAAATTTAGTGTTCATGTGAGCGGTTTAACCTCTACGGATTTGGCCTTTATCACCGCCCTTCTCAATTTTATGTTCTCGTGTAATAGCGCTTCTCCTGCAACGATAGCTGCTCAAGGCGCTGGTCAAAACAGAATCTACCTTAAGACGCCAACTTGCTGCTTTTTTGCGCGTCGGCTGTGCTTGCAGGATGTGTGATGAAACTGGCGCTCGCTCATCTGGACTGACATGTGCGTCAGGATCGTTGGTCCGTGCGATGGAATGTTTAGGTGCGTGCACTAAGGACTAGCCCTCGGTCTGTACTCTCGTCCGAAGTTGATGAATAGGCTTAACTATATGCAGGAATGAATGCACGCATTATAAGTGGTGAATAGCTTGTCGTGCTCCAAAACAAAGAGGAAATGTGGCTGTTTTTGGTCACATCGTATCGCTAACTGCTGGCTGCACACTCCAAGTAATTGATAGTAACATTTGATAGTCTTGTAGTGATAGCATTCTCATTGTTTCCTTTGGTCAATTCAATTTCTCTCTCTCTCTCACTCTCTCTCTCTCTCTCTCTCTCTCTCTCTCTCTCTCTCTCTCTCTCTCTCTCTCTCTCTCTCTCTCTCTCTCTCTCTTGTTTTGTATTTTCAGTACAATAGTCTCTATTGGGGCGAGAGCCAGATGTTAAAAAGCGGACCACTGCTTATTCTACTACCTTCGTTAAATATAGAATTATCTTATCTTATCTTATCTTATTTTCTCTCTCTCCTCTTTCTCTTTTTCTGTCGTCTGTGTCTCTCTCTTTGTGTGTCTCTGTCTGTCTGTCTCTGTCAGGCTCTTTCTCTCTCTTTCTCCCATTTCCCCCTCTTTTTCTGGCTTCTTCGGTACTCACTGCCGCACGGACAAAAAGAGAGACAATTAGTCTCCTCTCTGAAAATCCTTATTGGGAATATATATAGACTATAAACTGATTAAAAAAAAAAGAGAGAGAAAGAGAAAGGATAGAACGAGCGAGCAAGAGAGGGAGACAGACAGACAGAGAGCGAGACAGAAATATACGGAGAATGCCAGAGAGAGAGAGAGAGAGAGAGAGAGAGAGAGAGAGAGAGAGAGAGAGAGAGAGAGAGAGAGAGAGAGAGAGAGAGGAGAGAGAGAGAGAGAGAGAGAGAGAGAGAGAGAGAGAGAGAGAGAGAGAGAGAGAGAGAGAGAGAGAGAGAGAGAGAGAGAGAGAGAGAGAGAGAGAGAGAGAGAGAGAGAGAGAGAGAGAGAGAGAGAGAGAGAGAGAGAGAGAGGAGAGAGAGAGAGAGAGAGAGAGAGAGAGAGAGAGAGAGAGAGAGAGAGAGAGAGAGAGAGAGAGAGAGAGAGAGAGAGAGAGAGAGAGAGAGAGAGAGAGAGAGAGAGAGAGAGAGAGAGAGAGAGAGAGAGAGAGAGAGAGAGAGAGAGAGAGAGAGAGAGAGAGAGAGAGAGAGAGAGAGAGAGAGAGAGAGAGAGAGAGAGAGAGAGAGAGAGAGAGAGAGAGAGAGAGAGAGAGAGAGAGAGAGAGAGAGAGAGAGAAGAGAGAGAGAGAGAGAGAGAGAGAGAGAGAGAGAGAGAGAGAGAGAGAGAGAGAGAGAGAGAGAGAGAGAGAGAGAGAGAGAGAGAGAGAGAGAGAGGAGAGAGAGAGGAGAGAGAGAGAGAGAGAGAGAGAGAGAGAGATACGCCCATAGGGAACATTGTTATTGTTTGATGGAGGGTATGGATGTTGGAATGAGCGGATGTAAGCCATGATTCCACTGCTGGACTTTCCCGCATCAATTAAATATTGACATCAACGAGGAACACGAAACTACCATCTGACGTCTTTATGGACTTCGTGTGTGTGTGTGTGTGTGTGTGCGTGTGTGTGTGTGTGTGTTTGCGGGCGCGAGTGCGTTTGTGTGGCTATCGTATATTATAAGCAAGCGACACGCCAAATTTAAGTGCACTTTTGCGAATGCTGATATATTGACTTGACTTGATACTAGGGAATAATACAATGTATTCGTCAAGCGATCCGTATAGCTTTATTGTCAAGTCAAATACGAAACTATGAATTTGCCTAACAAATTCAATCAAAATCAACAATACAATACAATACAATGTAATACAATACAATACAATATAATATAATACAATACAATGTAATACAATACAATACAATACAATGTAATACAATACAATACAATATAATATAATACAATACAATGTAATGCAATACAATTCAGTACAATACAATAATAAAACCCGATGATTTGCAGCACTATACAATACAAAACTTTGTTCTAGTTGTTTCATTTGTTCACATTTTAGGACCCCCCCCCCCCCCCCCCCTCGTTTACAAACATATGCACACATATATGTTTACAAGGGCAAGGAAAAAAGGATTCATGTTTAGGACATAAGTATACAACTCAACAACTCGACACTCAGGACATAAGTATATGACTCCATATATTCATATTGTACAGTACAACGCAGCACAATACAATACAGTACAACAAAATATAACACAATGAAATACAAAACAATCAGTACAAAACAATATAATAATCACACTGCACAATACAACACTATGCAGCATAATGCAATACGATTAAAAAAACGACGCAACATTTCTTTGTATAATAAGCATTATTGGTTGTTGGTTGTTTTATTTTCTTTTTGGGGTCACTAACTGGGCCCATGTATACAATCGCATACAATACACAGTCGATCGCACCGCAAACACGCCATCACAGCAATTGACGTGCGGTATTAATATGTGTGGCGGCCGACATTTCGGATCCTAACCACTTTACACTGATTGGCTCGGCCCGCGCGGGACATGCGCACTTGGTTACGAATTAATTGTATTACTCCGCAGTGGCGCGGAGGGATCGCAGCGTCTGTTTTGGCCCCTGCAAACATGCTGTGGCGTTTTTCATTACGTCCCTGCCCTGAATGGGATCTATAGTAATAACGTTACTATCGGTAATGGTGCGCGGGCGACGATAGCAAGAGAATGACCATGCATTGGTTCTGATTGATTGACGAAATGGAGGATGATGCAGATGAGGAAGCTGATGACCAATGGAGAATGACGATGCAGATGAGGAAGCTGATGACCAATGGAGAAGGACGATGCAGATGAGGAAGCTGATGACCAGTGAAGAAGGACGATGCAGATGAGGAAGCTGATGACCAATGGAGAAGGACGATGCAGATGAGGAAGCTGATGACCAATGGAGAAGGACGATGCAGATGAGGAAGCTGATGACCAATGGAGAAGGACGATGCAGATGAGGAAGCTGATGACCAATGGAGAAGGACGATGCAGATGAGGAAGCTGATGACCAATGGAGAAGGACGATGCAGATGAGGAAGCTGATGACCAATGGAGAAGGACGATGCAGATGAGGAAGCTGATGACCAATGGAGAAGGACGATGCAGATGAGGAAGCTGATGACCAATGGAGAAGGACGATGCAGATGAGGAAGCTGATGACCAATGGAGAAGGACGATGCAGATGAGGAAGCTACGGAGGAGAAGGAGGAAGATTATGATGTCGATGATGTTGGTGGTAGTGGTGGTAGCTATGGTAGAGGTGGATATGATGATGATGGTGGTGGTGGTGATTTTGATGATGATGATGATGATGATGATGATGATGATGATGATGATGATGATGATGATGATGATATGTTAAAGAAATAAAAAGGTGGGAAGTAATAATAATAAGCTTAATAATAATAATAATAATAATAATAATAATAATAATAATAATAATAATAATGGTACGCGCTTTTCCCCAAATCATCAATCAGGCTTCAAGCGCGGCGATCTGTTCCAACATACACGCTCCCATTTTACACAGGCTCTCACATGCACACATTTCTATTACTCAAACATGTGGTGTAAACCAAAAGAAGAAATCGAATTTTATTGTTGAAATTGTAGATTGGCTGATTCCAATACTATTAAGTCAAGGGAGGGAGTGAAACCGGAGAAAACTCTAAATAGTCGCGTAGCTAAGTCACAAAAGTTCGCTCCTTGCGGGGATCGAACCCGTGACATTCGGCTTAGGAAACCGGCCACTATCCCACTGCGCCACCGGGATACCTCAGGATGTATACTGATGACTGAAACAGGATGATGTGGCAAGATGGAACAGTTAGCGCTGAACGGTACAGGAGGGATGTAGTGTTCAGTGTAGAGGCCAAGAGGTGCAGATGCAGAATGTGTTTGTGTATAAGCTGGGACGGACGTTGGATGCAAGGGAGAAAGGGAGGATGAGGGTTTATAGGTTGTTTCATATCGGGCTTCGCGTCAACAATACTGTACGTTGTATACACGATTAAGAATACATGGCAACACGGTACTGTTGTCTTTTTGAGTCGTTTTTGATGGCAACTGCAATGAATGATAATTGTCATGCATTAAACCTGAAAACAGCGAATTGTGCTATTAAAATTATTATTATTATTATTATTATTATTATTATTATTATTATTATTATTATTATTATTATTATTATTATTATTATTATTGTTGTTGTTGTTGTTGTTGTTGTTGTAGTATGGGCGTGTAGAGTCGTAAGGTTTTGTGGAATATAAATTGTACAACGCTGAGGTGGTACGTAAAAGTAATAGGTTTAACGCACGTTTGCTGATAAAGACAAGCAATAAACTCTTCACATTATTGCTCTCGTTATTTTATTACAGGATGTTGTTGTTCTCGCGATAACATTACAGGATGTTATTACTCTCGTTATGTCATTACAGGAAGTTATGGATGTTATTGCTCCCGTTATTTTATTACAGGATGTTATTGCTCTCCTGATAACATTACAGGACGTTATTACTCTCGTTATGTCATCACAGGATGTTATTACTCTGGTTATGTCGTGGCATTATTACTCTCATGAGTTCATAACAGGACGGTATTACTCTCGTGCTTTCATTACAGGAAGGTATTAGTTTCGTGATGTCATTACAGGACGTTATTGTTCTCGTTATGTCATTATATGATGTTATTGCTCTCATGATGTCATTACAGTGCGTCATTAGTCTCGTGATGTCATTACTGGACGTCATTAGTCTTGTGATGTCATTACAGGACATCAGTACTCTCGTGATGTCATCCTATCCTATCCCGTAATTCGGAGGTCGTAGGGGCACGGCAGATGATCGTTTAACCAGCGTACTCCATCTTTCCCTATCCTTATCAACCCTGATGATTTCGCTCAGTGTCAAACCAGTCCATTCCCGAATGTTGTCCTCCCACCTCTTTTTCGGTCTCCCTCTTCTTCTACCTCCTTGCACTGTGCCTTGCAGGATGGTCTTAGCGAGACCTGATGATCTAGTGACGTGGCCACACCATCGGAGTTTCCGTTTCTTCACCACTGTGAGCAGGTCATCGTGTTGTCGAAAGGTTTGTGTGATGGTCTGTCGGACTTCGTCGTTGGTGATGTGCTGGGTATAGGAAATGCCCAGAAGTCTGCTGTAGCACCTCATCTCCATGCTTTGTATTCTTCGTTGTAGATCTGCTGTGAGGGTCCATGTTTCGCAAGCGTATAGGAAGATGGAGATGACAAGGGAGCGAAGCAGCCTTACCTTGGAATGTAGGCTGATGGTCCTGTCTTTCCAAATTGGCTTCAACCTCGCCAAGGCAGCAGTTGTTTGTGCGATCCTGGAGAGGACTTCCTGTCGGGACCCATTGTCTGATACAATGGCTCATAAATATTTGAAGCTATGCACTGTGTTGAGGGATTGACCTTGGACTTTGATGTCCGTGTTGATGCCATTGGTGTTGTTGGACATCATTTTGGTCTTCTCTGCACTTATTTCCATTCCATATGTTCTGGAGGTGGTGTCAAGCCTCTGTACCAGCTGTTCAAGTTCTTGTTCCTCTCCAGCCAATCCATCAATGTCATCCGCAAAACGAAGGTTGGAGGTTGCTCTACCCCCTATGCTGACTGTGCCTTCGTGATCTGCAAGTGAAATCATAACAGGACGTTATTACTCTCGTCATGTCTTTACAGGATGAGCGTGACGTGGAGTGGAAGTTCGCGCGCACTGAGCTTTGGATGACCTTCATCGAGCCTGGAACACCGATACCCCCTCCTTTCAACGTGATCCCCAGCCCTCGCAACATTTGGAACGCCATCCTCTGGCTCTGCAGACGCTCCGACCTCAAATTCTTCCTTCCCCACGAGGGCAAGGAGGTCAAGTACGCTGCAGTACAGGTGAGTGGTCACCAAGGTCAAGGTCGAAAGTTTAAATAGTATAATGGCAAAGTGTTCAGTGAGTAAATGAATCAATGTACCAGATCAGTTAAACTAACCTTGTGTCATATTATAATACGACTGTATCCTTTCCCTTGTATGGAAAGTAACGACGATAAGTTTAAAGGTCAAGATTCTTTGTTGTAACCCCTTGGTGATTTGAAGGTCAAGATCGATGACAATCCAGATTTCTGTAAATTGTAATGAACTGTTCGGAGAAAAAAAAAGACTAAATTTGTCAACACATTTGAGTTCGATAAACAGTAGGCCTAAATATCTTTTTGTTTGTTGAATCTTTAACGTTCAAAGGTATTATAAAAGTGTCAGTTTAAAATTTCAATTGGTAATTGTGATTTTAAAACTGAGCATAGATGTACATTTGTGGAGAGTCATTTGTAAAATTAATTACACCTTTTTTCTTAGCATGTGCCTCTCGCTTATGACAAACAATGCATGTGATTACAATTTATTTAATCAATACTCCTGAACACTATCCTAAAATAACTGTAATTGTATATAATCATGTCCCTGCTACTATACCACCCATCGCTATAATATATCCACATATTTCCATTTCTTATGTATTTTGTATTCTGGGTCTTTCTTTTCCATCTCTGTTAATACATGTTATATAATATTCTTCCCATATTAATTATTACTATTTCTTCCTTCCATTTTACAAAATAATTTTGTTATCTACGATCTCCCTCTCAGTTTTTCGCCTGTCAATAGATTTGTTGGTACGTTTCAACTTTAATCTTATGTTTTTAGATACCGGAAATCTAGATTCCTATATGATATGATTCCCAAATGTTCGTTTCATTTTAGAGCTTATCATTCCCCTCAATATACACATCATTTCCCTTTGTAACTGTCACGTTAACCTTTTTCCATAAGAAGTTATACAATAATAAGAGTGCTTCTTTAAAACCAAATAATGCGTTGTGTTAGATATTAATGGCTACATGGGCAAAAATGTTAACTGTGATATTTAGTAGAAAAGCTGCATACACCTGCAAATCTCTGTAAACCGTAGTGAAGTATATTATGTAAATAGATCTACGTTCGTAGGCTAATAGATGTATTTTTTTGTTCCCAACAATTATTTTCCAAACAATTGCTGTCTGCATGTACTTTCTATTTTATGCTGTAAAACTTACTTTCAGAAGCCAACTGTGGCTTCATGAATCTTGACATTGCTTTTCTTATTTATGACCCTTTTGCTTTGCTAAAGTTTCTGCCCTTGATTGTCTGCTGCTTGAGTTGTTTCCCTTGCTTTGTCAGACCGGAAGCATGGACTTCTCTACGACAGAAACTCGCAGTGTTGATTCCTCTTCCATAAAAGGCAAACGCACGCGCCAGGTGGGGGTCATGTGATCTTTTTTCTCTCTATTTCATTGGTCTTGTCTGTGAAACGGTTAAAAAGGAAAACACACCCTTTCTTGGCAATTGATTGTTCTATTCTACGCATTTATGTCTGTAATTTTTAAATGCCTTTTGACTTTAAAATTAATTATTCCTTTTTTCAGAACTTGTTCTTATTGTGTTGAATGAACGTTTCAATATATTTATTTGTGAAGAGAATGCTATTTGAATGGCAAGCTTTCTTCATCTTTTTTTTTAAACAAGCCACATACTGCTTCAGTTGGAAATGTTTCTTCCAGAACAATCTGAGATGTATTTACTTATTTACTTATTTACTTATTATTTATTTATTTTATTTATTTATTTTTAAATGTTAGTCTATATTTGGTATCTCATTTGTCAAACCAATCACTTGAAGAAACAAAATTCTGGTTGATATAAGCGATCTAATAATCATACTACTGTCCACGATTCAGCCCATAATTTCCCTCAAGGTCAAAGTCTGCGAAGGTCAAGGCTATGTCAAGGTCGTGCGCTGTTTCAGGACGTGATGTGTATCTTGGTGCGACGTTACGTGAGAGACGCTGAGCGTGTGAAGATCGAAGGAGAAGATGGAGAGAAGAGTAAGTGGTATTGACATTTATTTATTTAATTATTTATTTAAGCGTTCTTACATAAAGTTTTCTAAGCTCAAGAGCTGCTCAAGGCGCTGGCGGATACAGGATCAAAATCAAGCCGCCCGAAGCGCCCACTTAAGCGCATGGATCTGACGCGCACACCCCGCCAACTAGCCGCAATCCTGTTCGTGGGGGGTGTCCAGATGAGTATTATCTCCAATAATAATTATTAGCACTATTTCTGCTGTGATAAAGTCGTCATTGTCATTTCAAGTCCGACGAACTCTGCTATGAGGGTGGTTATAGAAATATGCAGGCGATCTGATGGGAGTATAAACCGAGGTCTTGTCGGTGCACGCGTGCATTGTACCGCACGGACTTTACAGAACCGGACGCTCATGTCTTAGTCGGGCGAGTGCCAGAAATACCCACACACTCAGCGGTCTTGTTCTTCTGGTCTTAGCTGACACTGCCCTTCCGGCTATCGCTCTCTCGCTGAGAAGATAGGCATCCCGAATTTCCCCTCCGTTAGTGACTAATAAAACTCAAAAATGAAAAATATTCACAGTTCGAATCCACTGGTATTACTTACGTGGCTAAACATCGCTAAAATCCCAAACAAAGTAACAATTATTTTTTTTAAAGAAGTTTCGAAAATATAATGATGAGAGTATAAACCGAGGCCTAGTCAGTGCACGCACTCATTCCATTACACGGACTTTAAAGGTCCTGAAACTCACGTCCAAGACAGGATGGGGCCGGGTAGCTCAGTTGGTAAGAGCGTCTTGCTAGTAACCGAAAGGTCGCTGGTTCGAATCCCGGATTGGTCAACGTGTGATCATATTATTTTCCCCTTTACCAACAACTGGCCCGCTGGTGTCAGTATAAATCGGTCCAGTAGTCACCTATATGCGA
The DNA here is from genome assembly GCA_036898135.1 of Oncomelania hupensis. NCBI lineage: Eukaryota > Metazoa > Mollusca > Gastropoda > Littorinimorpha > Pomatiopsidae > Oncomelania > Oncomelania hupensis. The sequence goes on from CM072524.1 coordinate 35,366,171, forward strand.
GAGTGTCGTGTGACTATAATCTACAAACAACAATCCTAGACAGGTGAGTGCCGGCTCCACAAATACACCCAGCACGCACTAGGTTCCTTCTCCCCATCCTCAGGATTGTGCTCAATCGTCTAGGCGTCAGACTATGCGACCAAAGGTTGCATGTGAGCGTCTCGGGCGGCTTGAGTTGGATTCAGTATCGGGCCAGAGCTTTGAGCAGCTCTTGAGCTGGAAAAGAGCAAATATAAAAGTGATTCAATAAACTATAAATAAACGTATGAACAGCGTCTGCGGAAGAGCAGCTGAGGAGGCTGGTGGAGCGCGTGGCGGCCAAGCTGGAGAAGAGGGTGGAAGAGGTCCAGCAATCGGCCCTCAGGCTACAGCGGGACGTGGGCAACGTCAAAGTGGACAGCGCCAGGATCTCCGACCTGCAGAACGAACAGATGGAGCTGGTGCGCTCTTTGGCCGACAACAAAATTGGCGAGGTAGGTAGGCCTATTTGTGGACAGATGAGGTTTGGAGGAGGACGGAGGGTTAGACATCGGTGGCATGCATTCATGATGGTGTTGTTGTCTTGTATAGCTCGATCCTGTACGTCAGTAGACATGCTCATCAGCGTTGAGCGAGTCCTTCATGCTCGCTCTTTGTGCCACTTCTCCCCACTCCTTTGCTATTGCTTGTAGGCCTGATCCATCGTTTACTGTGTTAACCAAAATATTGCTTGTAGGCCTGATCCATCGTTTACTATGTTAACCAAACTATTGCTTGTAGGCCTGATCCATCGTTTACTATGTTAACCAAACTATTTCTTGTAGGCCTGATCCATCGTTTACTATGTTAACCAAACTATTGCTTGTAGGCCTGATCCATCGTTTACTATGTTAACCAAACTATTGCTTGTAAGCCTGATCCATCGTTAACTATGTTAACCAAACTATTGCTTGTAGGCCTGATCCATCGTTTACTATGTTAACCAAACTATTGCTTGTAGGCCTGATCCATCGTTTACTATGTTAACCAAACTATTGCTTGTAGGCCTGATCCATCGTTTACTATGTTAACCAAACTATTGCTTGTAGGCCTGATCCATCGTTTACTATGTTAACTAAACTATTGCTTGTAGGCCTGATCCATCGTTTACTATGTTAACCAAACTATTGCTTGTAGGCCTGATCCATCGTTTACTATGTTAACCAAACTATTGCTTGTAGGCCTGATCCATCGTTTACTATGTTAACCAAACTATTGCTTGTAGGCCTGATCCATCGTTTACTATGTTAACCAAACTATTTGCAAGAGAATACAGGAAAACGTGCGGTGATTTTGTTGACAGGATCTAATATATTGCAAGACCTGATATGTAAGACCTACATTGCTTTCTTACCCATGACAAAACGAATAAGCCATGATTGACAATAACTAGTTTGGGGGAAGGGATTTTCGATAGAAAACGGACTCCAAAACAGTACAGCGCTCTTAAATTCGCACACACCCTCCTCCCCACTCCACCCTCACCCCCACCCACCATCTCTTTCACTCCCCTCCACCTTACCACTCTCCCCCCCCTCCCAGGGACAAATGGATATCGGTAATCACAAATACATACAAGCCAATGCATACGCGCACAGTTATTATGGGGCTAGAGTCTCGAAGGCCCATTTTCCAAGGTTATATTGCAAAACTGACAAGAAACAAAACGTTCTCGATGTTGTTGTTGATGTTGTTGTTGTTGATGTTGTTGTTGATGATGTTGTTGTTGTTGTTGTTGTTTCTTCTTCTTCTTCTTCTTCTTCTTCTTCTTCTTCTTCTTCTTCTTCTTCTTCTTCGTCTGCCTCAAGATAATGTGGACTACTACTACTACTACTACTACTACTACTACTACTACTACTACTACTACTACTACTACTACTACTACTACTACTACTACTACTACTACTACTGATAATGTGCCATTTGTATAGTGCTTATCCCCCATGCGAGATCAAAGCGCTACTGTATACTTCCGCTGTTCGAAGAAAGAGTTCTGCTATAATGTTTGCTGTATTCTCGTTGGTTAAAATATTTTCAGGTATTAAACATTGTGTACAACACAAAAACACAACCAACCACCAACACCACCGTTTTTTCCCGTTCCAGGTGGACCGCTATACTCGCATGTTGGACGAATGCAAGCTGGACGTTCTGTCACGAATGGACGGCGAGAGACTACAGATGGAAAGAGTTCTTCAGGCTCGCCTCTCTGATCTACACCAACAGGTAAACAAGCTCAAAGCTTGCGAACTCCATAATGCGTGGTTGCAGCCAACGCCTTGAGCACCCCTTTTAGCTAGGCAGTGGGGTAGGCTATGTGGGAACAATCGCTGTTACGATGCTTTCGATTCTTGTAATTTTAAAGTCTATCGAGCATTTAATACATCGATTGTAGACGTAAGCCTATATTTATTTATTTAATCAATCTTATAGCGCGCTTTTCTGGCTCAAGAGCTGCTCAAGGCGCTGGTCAATGCAGGGTGTAACTCAAGCCGCCCGAAGCGCCCACCTGCAACCTTTGGGCGCATAGTCTGACGTCCAGAGGACTGAGCACCATCTTGGACGACCGGCGATGGGGAGAAGGGACCTAGTGCGTGCTGTGTATTTGTGTAGCCTGCACTCACCCGTTTAGAAAATGAGCGTCAGGATCTTTAAAGTCCATCCGATGGAATGCGTGCCTGCACAGACTAGACCTCGGTTTATACTCTCATCCGAAAGAGTACATTCGCTAGCTTTTGTGACGTTTCGTAAGCACAGCGTAACAGTTCTTTGCCTTATTATAAAAAAACCAAACATTAAAAAAAAACAAAAAAAAAACTTCAAAGGTCGAAACAGCTATCACGCCCTTTGTTCTCAACCAACAGTGGTCCAACTACTGTGTCGCAAGTTAAGCACCGTCCAGTGCAGTTAGCACTTGGATGGGTGACCGCAAAACGTGAAGCGACAAATAACAACGCCCCCAGTTGACTCAATTGTGACTGAGTACCTACTCTCTTAAGGGTGGGGAAGGTAAAGCAGCGAGGGAGAGAGATGGGCATCACCCTCATTACGCTGGCCCAAGATAAGTGTGATCTCCAACATCACGCTCCACTACGGCCACAAGGCTATGGGACTACCTTTACCTTTTACCTTTAACAGTGGTCCCCCTACACACAGTAGAGGAATGTAGGCTTATTGCACAAAAACGTACCTTCAACGTAGACTATAAGGCACTGCGATACTGTCAGCTTGGACAGGCAATCTTCATTATGAACAGTAGGCTTAAATTATTACTTCCTTTTCTACACCATCATTCAGTGTTGGGAAATGTTAACCTCTTCTACACCCAAACATATATTGGCTTGACGCTGAGGACAGAGAAAGATGGAGTACCCTGGTTAAACGATCATCTGTGGTACCCCAACGACCTACGAGCTACTGGATAAAACAGGATAGGATAGGATAGGATAGGATAGGACAGAATTTTATTATTTGTTTCATTGAGTTGGGTTTTAGTGGTTGTAACCCTCGAAGAAGGTTTTACGTGTAGAGAAAACCTGTTAACCTGCTGTGCTTTATCTCCACGGGCTTTTAGCTCTATCTAGCGCTCTCATGTTGTTGTATAATTATACACCCTTATCAGATCAAAGAGTTTGCTATGGCCAGGCCAGTGTGCAGAAGATTATGTTATCGAGAGAGGCTCGAAAATCCCTGTCCCCAAGAGGTGCAATTGGTGGAAGCTGGCTCACTTTAGCACAACTTTTGACTGATATGATAGCAGGCCATGTTCTGTGAGTGCCTGCGATGGTCAGGAGAGCTCGCGACGTGCGACTGCATTGAATACCTGTAAGGCACTGAATATTCTACTTCTCACAGAATTAAAGTGCTTGTACGCCCGCCTTTGAGGTGTGGAAGTTGTTAGGCGCTGTAGAAGTTGCCATTCATTCATTCGACACTCTTTCTATAAGAGATGATGAAAATGATGATGATTATGATTATGATGACGACGATGATCATAATGATGCGATTTCCAGGGAGGATGGGAGCGGGGAGAGGAAGAATGATCCACGAAAACCACCCATCACATGGCATTTTGTTGCAGAATTTTAGCCTGTTATGTTTAAATATTACAATATGTGCTACTGTTGTTTGCAATTGTTCTTCTGCAGATCTACGACGACCAGCAGTACCTTCTAGAACAGCTGAAACAGCAGCAACAACAGCAGTTCCTTCGTCAGCAGCAGCAGGCGATGCCGCCGATCAAATCGCCTAAACCGCCATCGCAGCCTCGCACAGCCGGTGCCGGACCGCAACCTTGGCCTCAGCCTCCGATCTCAAGGCCACCAGGGTCAAGGTCACCAACCTCCCCTACTTCCGGATCCGGGTCAAAAGACGATGATCCACACGGGGAGCCTTAGCCTGGATTTTGACCAATAATTGTCGTTTGGGAAGTTGGACGTTTTTCCTATAAGAGGATCGGAGTGGGTTGTCTGGTCGTTGGAATAAGGCTTGAAGACAGCGAGAGCACGCTTTCTTGTCAGTGTCACGTTTGAGACAAAATGACACAACGGCAGATTTTGTTCGCAACTATCTAGATAAGTTCCGAGTCTGAACTTCTAACAGGAAGAAGAAAAGAAGAAAAAGAAAGTCTGCAGGACAACACAAGAACAACAGAAGGCGCCTCAAGAACATTTTTGGATTTTGCGTTTTGGAGATTTAGCCTATATGATGCAGACTAGACCGACACTGAGGAAGAGTTTTAAAAGGAAAGGTTGAGTGCGAAAGGAGAAAACCACCATGAACTTGTACGAGCAAAGAATAACTGATGGTTCTGTTTTGACAGATGACGTCTTCCTGTTCAATTTTGAAAGCAGAACAGTCAAGTAGAGAGTGTTTGGGCGGAGGAGGGGGGGGGGGGGGGGTATCGCAACGATACAAAATCTGGCAGGTCATTATGTGGGGTTTTTAAAAATTAAAAAGCATTCCAGGCACAACAAGTTTTGATCCAGCGGATTGCGACGTTTTCATCTTCTGGGATTGTTGAAATTGAGTTTTTGGAGTTTGTTCTATTCTGTGTTTATACAGGTTTATAAACAGGGAAGCGCGAGACCCATCGTTCGCTGCAAACCAAATAAAATGTATGCAGTTAATTAATTACGTTATTTATTTCATAGTTTTTTTTATAGCGCATTTCCAGCTGAAGAGCTGCTAAAGGCGTGTACACACCTTTCAGATAGTTACCAGGTTTTTTTCACTTTCCAAGTTTTTGAATACTGAGACAATTTTGATAGAGTAGGGGAAGGAATTTACCATATCAGGATCAGCCACTTTAATTGTTAACTTGCGAGGAAAACTTTCGCGGTCAGTTCATAAGGTCAATATTATTTTAAGATTATTATTCGGAACATTAGTTACACCAGATTGATATTCCAGTTGGTAAGAGTTCAGAGAAGAAGTAAAGAATGACAAAAGAACTATTATGTTGCTGATGAGCTTTTGGAAATTTGATGTAAATAAAATCAAGCTTTGCGCATTTTTTGCGCAAGGTTTATTCATTTCCGTCTTAGGCCGGATGTGAACTCTGGTTGTGTGACGTATCTTGCCTTTGTTTATCCCGTCCCTTCCTGCACGGTCGTTCCTTCTCATCCACCGTCTCCCACCCCCACCCTCTACCCCATTCCCAACCTCCAGCCCTCCCCCCTCCTCCCTCCCCCCTAGCTCGTCCCAAAGTTTCCATACCAAACTAAGCGTCTATCTCTTTCCAATATTATCCATTTGTCCCACCCCTTCTGGGCCATCTTTCCAGAAGAACTTTAGCCCCTGTAGGGCTGTTCCTAAGGTTATACAGGCAGTCGGCCCGAACGCGACGTTGACCCCAATGTGAGCGTCAGAGGCTTTTTGAGGGCTTAAACCTACACACAGCCTAAACTTGATAGATCTCTGACACTCGGTCAGCGTCAAGGTCGCCATTTTTAGTGGAGACTGGCCTATTTGAAAGACTTACATGCTGATTGGGTGGTACCCTAGCGCAGTAGTTTGGTCACACGCTAGGTAATGTTTGGTGAAGCAACCTCGGGACCGGTTAGTCCTTGGATGGGTGACCACATGCTTGGAAGACCAACCATCGAACGACAACAAAAAATACTGAAACTAGCACACAACACACCACCCCGTTCCACCCAGCTGGGTATAGGTACCTGGCTCTGTTTACAATCCGGGGAAGGTAACGCAGGCGAGGGAGAGGAGAGGCATCGCAGTGCACCGCCCTAATTAAGCTGGCCCAGAGAAAAGAAAGGTCTCCAACGCCTACGACTATAAGGATACCGGTACACCTTTACTTTTAGCTTTTACACGTGGATTTGTACAAATTGTAAACACAATGTTATGTACGTTGGTGTGAGGTTGTACACTGTGACGGCATTGCCAGTGATGTACATTGTCCTAGTATGCTGCTGTGCTGTAATGTACATGTGTGCGCTTTCACACTTTGAACTGAGCTTGTGAATATTGCGGACAGATTGTGTGGTTTTGTTTTCCCATCTCCATTTAATGTTGATTGATGGAATGGTTTGTTTTGTGGAGAGCTGGAGATCGATGATTAATTTAATATACGTTTATTTTATTTTATGACAGCATTAATTATTTCATGTCATTTTAGTATAGTTTACTTTATTTTTTTTATTAATTTATTTTTTATATTATTATTATTATTTTTGTTTAAATTTTTTTTTCTTAAAATTTATTTTAAGTTATTTTATTGTATTTAGGAACTATGTGTATATTGGCTGAACAATCCAGTTAATTTTTTCCAGGATAATTAACTCGTTTGTTTAAGATAAAGCTCAAAATCAAAACTGTGAAGAAAATACAAATTTGCAAACTAAACTTCAAAGTAAAGAAAGAACCTGTCTGAACAAAAGTCAACAGCCCAATACACAGCTTTAAACTAATATGATATCAAAAAGAAATAAGAAATAAAAATGAAAATTAAAAAGCAAATTTATGTTGCATAAACGCAGGCACCCACACACACGCACGCACCCATACACACACACACACACACTTTCTCTCTCTCTCACGCACACACATACACCACCACACAATTGAACTAAAAGTTTCAAACTTGGAACACTTCAATACAATGTTGTTTTTACAAAAAATGAATTTATTTATTTGCAAATTTATTTATTTATTTATTTATTTATTTATTTATTTATTTATTCATTTGTTTGTTTGTTTATTTATTTGACCGTTGTAACCGTTTCTTACTAAAAACAGATTTAAACAGCAAAGAAACATCAAATGTTAATTTTTTTTAAACAATGTCTCCTCTCTGTGTGATTATTTTACAATTATCGTAATGTAATAAAATATCAATTATATTCACCCTCTCTGTCTCTCTCTCTCTCTCTGTCTCTCTCTGTCTGTCTGTCTCTCTCTCTGACAAAAAGATTTACTACAATTGTTCAATCAATTCCTCTCTCTCTTGTCTCTTTCTCTCTCTCGCCTCTCTCTCTCTCTCTCGCCTCTCTATCTCTCTCTCTCTCTCTCTCTCTCTCGTCTGACATCTGGATGTAAATAGCTTTGATCTGGAAACATTCACTTTCATTTAATTCTTTTATTCTACCTTAGACGAAATAAAATGACAAAACATTTGTGTTTGTGTATATATATAGATATAGATAGAGAGATAGATAGATAGATAGATAGATAGATAGATAGATAGATAGATAGATAGATAGATAGATAGATTAGATTAGATTAGATTAGATTAGATTAGATTAGATTAGATTAGATTAGATTAGATTAGATAAGATAAGATAAGATAAGATAAGATAAGATAAGATAAGATAAGATAAGATAAGATAAGATAAGATAAGATAAGATAAGATAAGATAAGATAAGATAAGATAAGATAAGATAAGATAAGATAAGATAAGATAAGATAAGATAAGATAAGATAGATAGATAGATAGATAGATAGATAGATAGATAGATAGATAGATAGATAGATAGATAGATAGATATTCTCCGATACAGCCATCGGTATACATTTACAAGTCCTCAACATCAGCATTTTGCACATTGTTAATTATCCTCGCTGTTGGCATGTATGCTCGGTTTTATCATAAAGAAGCAAAATAAGAATATCGAATGGCGTGCCACTGTCTGAAGTACCTGAAATCTAAAAGTTGTGCAAATCGGTTCAGTCAATGTTGAAATAAAAAGCTGACATGTTTAGACTATTATTGATCTCGGCTACTTTGTCCTTTGAGAAAGAATAAATTTAAATGACAAAAAATGCTGAATGGTAGTTAAAGTATTCTATCCTATCCCGTAACTCGAAAGTCGTAGGGGCACCACAGATGATCGTTTAACCAGCGTACTCCATTTTACTCTGTCCTCAGCAATCCTTATGGTTTCGCTCAGTGTCAAACCAGTCCATTCTCGAATGTTGTCCTCCACATCTTTTTCTGTCTCCATCTTCTTCTGCCTCCTTGCACCGTGCCTTGCAGGATGGTCTTTGCAATGCCTGATGCTTTGTTGACGAGGCCATACCATCGGAGTTTCAGTTTTTTCACCACTGTGAGCAGGTCATAGTGTTGTCAAATGGATTGTTTGATGGTCTGTCGGACTTCGTCGCTCGTGATGTGCTGGGTATAGAAAATGCCCAAAAGTCTTCTGTAGCACCTCACCTCCATGCTTTGTATTCTTCGTTTAGGTCTGCTGTGAGGGTTCATGTTTGGCAAGAGTATAGAAAAATTGAGATGAAATGGGAGAGCTGCAATCTTATCTTGGAGTATAGACTGATGGTCTGTCTTTCAAAACAGGCTTCAAACTTGTTATGGCAGCAGTTGTTGGCGCTATTCTGGAGAGGACTTGCTGTCAAAACTCATTGTCTGATACAATGGCTCCTAAATATTTGAAGCTATACACTATGTTGAGGGATTGGCTTTGGACTTTGATGTCCGTGGTGAAGCCTTTGGTGTTGTTGGTCATCATTTTGGTCTTCTCTGCACTTATTTCCATTCCAAAGGCTCCGGAGGTGGTGTCAAGCCCCTGTACCAGCTGTTCAAGTTCTTGTTCCTCTCTAGCCAATCCATCAGTGTCATCCGCAAAACGGAGGTTGGAGATTGCTCTAACCCTACGCTGACTGTGCCTTCGTGATCTGCAAGGACATATGACATGATGAGCTCTAGGAAGATGTTAAAGAGTGTTGGAGATAGTAGGCATCCTTGACGCACACCGATTGTTGTTCTGAACCAGTTCCCGATGGCGCTGTTGTAGATGACTGCACTGGTAGCCTTGTTATACAGGCTTTTGATGACTTCAATAATGTTAGGGCTGATGTTGTAAGCTCTCATGTTTGCCCACAGAGCTGCATGCCAGACTCGGCCAAACGCTTTCTTGAAGTCTACAAACTAATGATATAGTTGTTGTTGGTGCTGTAGGTATTTCTTGCAGATTATTCTGAGGTTGAAAATCTTCTCGGTGGTACTTTGCCATGACCTATATCCAGCTTATTCTTCAGCTATGATTTGTTCAGCTTGAGGTTTCAATCTATTGAGTATTATATTCAGGAGGACTTTGCTGGGATGGCTGATGAGGCTGATGGTGAGGTAGTTACCCTTTTTGAGAAGAGTAATGACAAGCGACTGGGTCAATGGTGTAGGCCACTCCTCACTCTGCCAGATCTTGTTACAAATAATTGTGATGGCGTCAATCATCGCCTCCCCTCTTACTTGAAGCAATTATGCGGTTATATTATCCACTTCCGCAAAGTTCTTCTTCAGCAATTGCACTGTTGACTCAACTTCTTCTCAAAGAATTGGGAGGGTATCTTCTTTTTCTTCTCTGTACTGGGGACATGCTAGAAGTGATAGGTCTCAGTTTGGCGTGTGGTTATAAAGGTCAGAGCAATACTCCGTCCATCTAATCCAGACTTCTTGTTCTTCTGTGAGGCACATGCCGGACTTGCTTTGGATCTTGGAGACCGTGGGCTGCTTAACACTTGTTAGCCGCTTCACAGTCTGGTAGGCCTTTCTGTTGTTGTTCTTGTTCAGACTGTTCTCTATATCAGGGCATTTGTCTTCTATCCAGCTCTCCTATGCTGGGCGCATGCCTTTTCGGATGTCACTGTTTATTTTTCGGTAGGCATCAGCTCCCTGTGAGGTGTTCTTTTTTTCGTCTCTCTTCCTTTGTCACACATGTCCAAGAGTTCAGGTGTGATCCACGGTTTCTTCTTGGAGGGTGGGGGGGGGGGAGCATGCCAAGGATCTCAGTGGCGGCATCTGTCACAGCTGAGTTGAAGGTGGTGGTCATGGTGTTAACTTCACCAGCTCCCAAAATGAGCAGTAGTTCAAATTTCCCTCCAATTGTGGCTTGGAATATTTTTGCCACCTCCGTGTCTTGCAGTTTGTCCAGGTCGAACTTCAGTCTGGTGCACCTTGCTTTGTTTTACTCTCTTCAAGTGGAACCGGAAAGACATCATCACGAGATTGTGGTCATTTCCGATGTCTGCTTCTGGAAAAGTGCGTGTCTTGCCAATGTTGACGCTAGATCTGAAGCGTTTCTTGACCATGATGTAGTCAATCTGATTGTTATGTTCCCCGCTGGGACTGTACCAGGTCCATCGTCTGGATTTTTGTGTGTGGACAAAGCGTGTTTGCCAGTATTAGATTGTTGTATCTGGCAAACTCCAAGAGTCTCAGAACTCTGTCATTTGTGTCGTTGTTGCAGTGGGGTCCACACGTGACTGAAGTTAAAATATGTGCGTAGTAAAACCAAATAATCAAGATCGGTTTAGTAAGTTTAACATAGATTAACAGTTTCAAAAAACAACAACAACAACAACAACAACAAACAAAACGTTTTGGTCGTAAAAAAGACAAACATGTGGGCCATGTTCTCTTATCTTTCCGTTTCTGTTTTTGATACTTGCATGACGTTTGGGTGGCGCGGTGGCTTAGTTTTCTTGGCACACGCTAGAAATGTTTCGTTAAATCATTACTCTTGAAAAGCAACCATGAACTGAACGTCACAACGAATAAAACAAACACACAAAACCCCGGAAAGGGAGATAGACACCACCCTCATTAAGATGGTTCAGAAAAAAGGGAGGTTTCAAACGCATCTCTCTCCAAAGACGAAAGATTACAGGAACACCTTTGCTTTTACCATCTATGACACTTATTCGCTATCTGAGGTCAGTACTTGGAGTATGTCAAACTAGGGCAAATACACCTTTATTTTTATCTCAGGTTGTACTTTCTACCAAAGACTCCTTCTACGTAATTTGTTTTATAAAGCAGGCTATTGTACAATTAAGTTTTTTCTTTCGTTGATTCACTTCAAAGGTTGTTCCTAAAGCTAAAACCAAACATTGAATACAGTAAGCTAACAGAAGCAAGCGGAGAAAATGAAACTCGGATTTGTTTCAATGACCTTGGTGTTTTTGTTCTGTTTGGACTTCAGCGGATCTATTTTAGGTGAGTGCCAGTACTAAGTGACGTTGGTGACTCGTAACGCCTTATCAATGATGAGATGAAAAAGAAAACAATGGATATGCCTACCTACACTAAAAGAATGGTCATTTAGACAAAAACCAGACAATGCTATACAATGCACATTTTCGAGCTCAGATCTTCGTCAGGCGGACACAAGCTAATTACATACCTCCAATCGCACAGTACGAAGACTGCGCTACGATCATAAAAATCAACCAAAACGTGGTTGAGCGTGGTAGTGTCGTGATACCATCGGGATTCCGGCGTAGTAACATCGTGAGAGAACCTGGACAAATCGGGATGCTTCACGATCACGCCACGTAAATTTTGAACATGAATATGTTCAAAACTTAAACTTATACCCCCCCCCCTTCTTTCCCCTCCTCTTCCACCTCCCTCCCCATCACACAGGAAGAAGACCTCACTACGCTCACCCAGGGCAACCCCTCGATTTAAGAGCGTGACTGAACGTGGCAGCAACTTAGAAAAAAAAAGAAAGTAAAATCAGCCTTTTGTGTGAACGCTACTATGATTCTACTGCGTTTTGTCCACGCTGGTGATACGTTCCCAATACGATCTCTTGCGTCTTGACCACGCTGTTATCACGTGTGAGGGCGAGTACACTACGATGTTGATACGTTCTTCCCCTTATTGCGAGAGTTTTAATTGGTTGACCAAGCCACATCCTTGTACGCGGGCCCCACGACTTTGCTGCGATGACGCCGTTGTCATCCCGATCCTACCACGCGTCCACCACGCTGTCACTACCATCTCAAAACAACGCGACCCCACTACGTAAGTTTTGATCATGGTCAAACCTTAGGTGGCGAGGTCGTGAAGCATCCCGATTGTCCACGATGATCTCTCACGATGTTACTGCGTCGGAAACGCTCAACCACGTTTTGGCTGATTTCAAGATCGTAGCGCAGTCTTCGTCCCGCGTGATGGGGGTGGGGTGGGGGGGGGGGTTACATATAGTGAGGTCGCGGTGTTTTGAGATCGTTGTAACAACGTGGTGGACGCGTGGTAGGACCGGTATGACAACGGCGTCATCGTAGTAAAGTCGTGGGGCCGTGTAAAAAGGGTGTGGTTTGGTCAACCAATCAAAACTCTCGCAATAAACTGTAGTATAAACGTAACACCAACGGCGATCATCGCCGTGCAAACGCAGCGATGTCTTCATGCTGGGAGAAGAACGTAACAAGATCGTAGTGTACTCGCCATCACACGTGATAACAGCGTGGTCAAGACGCAAGAGATCGTACTGGGGACGTATCAACAGCGTGGACAAAAGGCAATAGCATCATAGTAGCGTTCACACAAAAGGCTGATTTTCCTTTTTTTTTCCTACGTTGCTGTCACGTTTACTCAAGCTCCTAAATCGTGGGGTTGCGTTCTCTTATAACTTACTTTTTCTTCTCATTGTTGTAAATTTTGAATGCCAGCAGATCTTTTTTTTAACCATAATTATTTTGTATTCGTATTTTTCATAAACCCCTTTACATTTTTATTGTTCATCTCAGCACCATCATCATTATCGTTTTTATTGTTCATCTCAGGACCATTATCATTATCATTTTTGTTTTTGCGGCGTCGTTCTTTTCTTCCTCCTCCTTATCATCAATGTCATCATCGTCGTCGTCGTAGTCCTCCTGGTCATCATCCTCCTCATCATAAAACGTCGTCGTCGTCATCATCCCCATCATCATAAAACATCATACTCCTATTACTCAATAATGTTATTATCATCATTATCGTCATTATCATCCTCCTCGTCATAAAACATGACCATGATTATGATCATTATCATCATCATCATCATCATCATCATCATCATCATCATCATCATCATCATCATCATCATCATACCATTGGCTTATTCTTCTTCATCATCAATGAAGTAGTGAAATGTTGTGAAAGTATTACTCCCCCCACCCCCACCCTCACCCCCCCCCCCCCCCCCCCACCCTCCAAATTGCCGTCTACTACGTAGAAAAACTTGTACAGTAAACGTACAGCATAGCTGACGCTAGACAAAGCTTTCTTCCCCTGTTAACAGAGAGAGGGACACGGCCTCGTCTAGACTCAACGTCGCTGTGTGGAATGAAATCCCGTGCTGTAAGGGACACTAACTGAAACAGAATAATTATTAAAATAAACGAGGCTTACCTAAGTTTAATTAGAATTACTGTAGAGTATGTTGATTGGGAGGCAAGAGTATCATATGAGAGTTCGCGCACATTCAGCATCAGGATTTAGCTGTGAGTGTTCCTCTACCTTGAACAAGGTTTAATTTGGGTGGGAAACAGAATAATTCTGAACACGAATTAGAAAGTCGGGGATATTATGCCTTTGCCTCCCAATCAACCTACAATTATTCTAATTAAACTTCATCTTGGGTACACCTGGTTTAATTTAATAATTATTGCTCCCTCTGCTGATTGGTCGGCAGAGGGATACATATAAGATTTTAGCGACGAGAAACATGGGCCACAATTGTCATAATGCAGTACCATGAACAATCAGTTGAAACAGATATTTATTCATGATGCACATTTTTGTCAAGAACAGCCTGTGACAAACGTTTGTGCTTCTGTACAGGTTTAAGATAGAACTTCTTGAAAGTACTGTCCTTTGACCTGCCAGCCGCATTCAAAATGCTGTCAATACTCGCATTGGTGTTTAAGGCAGCTGATGTGCGAGCAGCACGAGTACTATGGGCTGAAACTGTTTATTGTCCTGATGAAGATTCGCAATCATGTGAATATATGTTTTCAAATGTGAAACGGTACAAAGTTCAATGTTTTCAAAAAACTGTCAAACTCTAATGGGACTAAGCCTATATGAACACCGGCTTTAAACTGTTTTAATAGAGATGAATTAACACTAGTAAATTTGGTGCCCTTGAACTTAATAGCATCCACTAGTAATGAGTGAACTGACTGTCCTCTTTGACCTGAGAACAATGCAAGTAGCATCATTGTCCCTAACGTTAATTCTTTCAGGTGAATGTCCTCAAGCAAAGGCCACTTCACCAGACAGTCCAACATCGTATCTACATCCCAAGTTTCTGTATATTTAGGCAAGACGGGTTTCTTCTCAAAAATACCCTTTATAAGTCTACACACAAGTGGGTTACTGCCCACAACATACATTCTATGTTTCATCAAATAGGCCGACACTGCACTTCTTGCAAGGTTCAAGTACTATAACCCAGATCTTTTTGTCTAACTCTGCTAAGAAGTTTGTTACATTCGATTCAGTGGGAATCGTAATTCTTTCTCTGGCTACATACTGTAGTCCTTCCACTGTTTGATGTATGGCTCATATGATTTGACAGTGTTCGGCCTTCAATAGCCTAGAATCAATGCACACGCATCCTTCGAGTGTCCATCTTCTTGGAACGTCTCCCGCAAATCAGACAAACTAGAAGTAGTCTTCTTTTGTCCACCGGTGAGTTTCTCCAGGATTGCTGGGCAACTGAATGGGCAGCCTGCATGGGCAGCCCCGTTGGTATGGCTACAAGGAGCCGCTTCATCACAGGGTACCAGACTTGTGTTGGCCAATCTGGTACCACCAACACCCCCATGCGGAACATTCTGTAGGACCTTTGTGAGGATTCTAAATGGGGGAAAATCATAAAAATGTCTCAGCTTTTAATGACACAGAAAAGGCATCAATAGCCACTGCTGCTGGGTCTGGCCTGAACGCCACAAACCTAACCATCTGTGTTCAGTCTAGATGCAAATAAATCAATGGTTGGAAAACATGTAATGCTTTCAATGCAAAACTGTAAACTTTCCGGGTTCAGTTTTCATACTGCATCCAGATTAACCTTTCTAGACTCCAGATCAGCAGCAGTGTTATCTGTCCCCGGGATGTGTGCTGCATTAATTCAAATGTTGTGCGCAATGCACCAATCCCACAAGACGTTTGTGAGTGTGTTGCAAGAAGGTGAGTGGCTTGTACCCATCTTATTGACACACGCAACTGTTGTCATGTTTTCGCACATCAAACAAACATGCATATTCTGTAACTCGGATCGGAAAGATTTCAAAGAAAAAAAGGCTGCGTTCCATTCTAAGTAGTTGAGGTGAAAAAAAAGTTTTGCTACTTCTGAGTAAATGACATTTTTCTCATTCACATGCATTCTGTACTGAGGCTTTGACAATGAAGATAATTAATACATCAATCAATGAAAGAGTAAACCTGAACTAAGAACTGTTATGTTTTGGCTCCATCATGCTCTGTCACCTAAGGCACTGTCAGAGCGTCTGTCAGTCTGTTTTCTTTCAGGCATGACAAGCACACGCTCACAAGCCGCTAAACCCAACCACAAAGGCGTCACTACTGTCCCTATTTATTTATTTATTTATTTATTTATTTATTTATTTATTTATTTATTTATTTATTTATTTTTATGGGTACTAAAACTGATCAAATAAATTGAAAAGAACTGAAATGACCTTGTCATCCTTTCTTTCAAACTTAGACCACGCTCCATTCGACATCTCGGCCAGCCCATCGACGACCACAACCTCACCAGAACCAACTACCACTACGACCTTGCTGGGGCAATCTTGTGATTCTCTAGGAGGGCACTGCTTGAGTATCTACTCCAGGATCTACTGCAGAGGCCAGAAGCTGCACACTGGGTGCTACGATAACGAGCTAGAGTACTGCTGTACTCAGTTGTAAACTATAATTGGCTTGTTGTACCGCATAAATTGTGGAAACCGTAGTTGGCTTGTTGTACCGGATACAGTTATGGGGATCGTACATGGCTTGATGCACCCAATAATAAGTCTAGTTTTTGTTTGTTTGTTTTTAAAAATATATATTTAAACGTTCGTTACGATTACAACAGAACTACATTTCGGAGAAGAAAATAAAATGTCAGTGAAGTATTGATGATGTTGGATTTGAAGTGTTTGAAAATGACCAAATGTTGGCTTACACATGGGTCTGATGAGTCTAATAGACGATGTTACACCGGTCATAAGACTTATTTTCTTATCTCTCATTCCAAAACTGCGTAAAACAATTTTACCTCAAATTAAGGTCAGAATGCTAACCTCATATAGCGAGCTTTAGACCTATCAGCAGTTCGACGTTTAACATACTTCATCAAAAAAACCGTCCTTTTAAAGTTTAAAGTCATTTATTGTTGAATAATTGTACTACCAGCTACTGAACATACATTGATCACCATGATGCGCCTGCAATGTATTATTTTCTGCTTTGTGGTTCTGGTCTGCTTGGAATCTTCCTGTCAACTTGACGCAGGTTAGTGTGAATGAGTGAATGAGTTTATGTATGTATTTATTTATTTACTTATTTATTTTATCGCTCTTAAATAGCGCTTTTCCACCGCAACAGCTCCGCTCAAGGCAGTGGCAGACCGATACAGGATCTAACTCAAGCCGCCCGAGGCGCCCATTTGCTGTCATAGGCGCCTCCTTTGACCCCCCACACAACTGAACACAATCCTGGGCTATTGGTGATGGATGGGGGAGAGCGGACCTAGTGCGTGCTGGGTGTATTTGTGTAGCTGGCAAGCACCCGTTTTAACCCATGAGCGTCAGGACTTGTAAAGTCCGTGCGACATATACAACGGGAGATAATCCTGACATCGTTCGCACGTAGTGTAACGAGCAGCGAAGTCAACCAGAGTACCGTCCCATCATTTCTTCAATCCCTGTATCCCGCTTTTTTCTTTCCAGTGCAATTCTCCACCGCCACCACCGCCGCTCTTGCTCACAAAACGTGCGAGAGTATCAATGGTCACTGCCTGCCGACCATGTCCTTCATCTACTGTAGACTAGGAGCGGACCACGACGCAGTCTGTCCTTATCCAGAGATGCAGTACTGCTGCAAAGGACTGTAGTGCATGTGTACCTACAGGAAATACAGGTTGTAGTGCATATGTACCCTGCCCTGAGATTCAGGCTGCAGTGCGTGTGCACTGTCAAGTCAAGTCAAGTCAAGTCAACCAATCTTTTTAACCCGCAATGGAGAATTCAGACAGCACATTCTATCTTCAACGCAATGGTATTCAACAATTTTTTTTTCCCATTACAGGAACAACCATTTGTGTCGCAATAACAAACACTTGAACAATCAAAGCTGCAATTAGTGTACTTATAAGCTTACAATACAAACTATAAACATGAAGACCACTTATGCGTTTACTTTAAAAGAGATTTTAATAAATCGAATATTCGTAGCTCCTAACGCATGTGTCTGTTGGTGTTTTTTTTTTTTTCTCTTCAAACTATAAACTTATCTTAGCACGATACAAGAAAGTGTATCCTGAAAGTATCAAATCAAGTCAAGATCAAGACACTTTATTATCCAAAGAATTCAAACTACATAGGATTTTGTTTTGGTGATGTGGTAAAACATTCAGTCACTCTACAACAACAAAATATATGCTTCCACTGGGCATTAAGACATTGAATGATCTAACAGAAAAAGGTTTTTAAAGAAGTAAATTACGCACGCCCACACGCCCACACGCACGCACGCACACACACACACACACACTCTCTCTCACTCTCTTTTACTCGTATACAATTCTACATGGGTATATACCACAATGTGAATTCGTGTTGAACTCTGTATAAGTGTGTGGGTGTGTGTGTGTGCGTGTTCATATTATCTTATGAAATTTTGTATGTTTTGCTTACCATGTTTTATATTGTTATTGCTCAGCCATTTTAGTTCTTAGAAGTGTCTTATGTGAATGTAAAGCGCTCTGAGCTTTCATTAGAAAGGGCGCTATATAAATGTTACTTATTATTATTATTATTATTATTATTATTATTATTATTATTATTATTATTATTATTATTATTATTATTATATACATTGAGGCATAAACATCATATAATGTGCATTAAAAGATTGTGCACAATCATGATCTGTGAACAACTGAGGTCACTGGCACTGAGAGGGCAGCCTCGGGAAAGTTGCTGTGTCTAAACCGACTGGTTCTAACTTTTAATGCTCTGAAGCTGTTTCCTAAGGGGAGGAGTTAGAACCAGGTGTTTGGCTGGATCTTCTATCTAACCTCCTTGGGCTGGATGATATGGATCGCCCATGATGTTGCTGGCCCTTCTAACCAAACGCAGCGTTAGAATTTGACATGCGCCCGAGAGCCCTTGGAGCCTTAATTCCTATTTGGGCACTCAGATCTTAGTTGACAATGCGCTCACCGGGCGCGTGTAAAAGAAAGTTAACTCATTGGAGCTCCATTCGAATAATCACCATCGTAATTAAAGATAGGAGGAAAACTTCAGAGTGACAGCGATAGAAATATTTACCTGCACATCGCATTCTTATTTTCTCCATTCGCATTTGGTTGCAATGGGTCGGGAATAATCTCCCTTTACACACGAAAAACGAGCTTTCTGATTGACAATTAATGTATTCTATGACCAATCAGAATGTCAGTTTTTTTCTCGCGCGTACAAAATAAAACATGACGTTATTCTGAAACAATCATGTCGAGTAAAGTGTTTGACATCTTCCAAAAAAAAAAAACGTTCGGTAACCAAGTGCTGGAAGAGAAACCAAAGAAAGCAAAAACAAGAATTTAAGTTCTTCTCAGATCTTGAGCATTGAGACTTTGTTATTGTTTGTATTGTTACTCTGATAGTTTAAAACATTTTTGTGCGTTTCAAGTGTCAAAATTAATTAACTATTTTTTTTAGTATAACCAAAAGCACATTATGGTTTGTTTGGTTTTTTTTTTAATTTAAATTTTTGTCATTTTGTAACTGTTTGGTTTTGTAACCAGAAGGAATTTCCTAGAAGACCACTCGTGTATTTCAAGTTATTTGTCTTTGGGCACTCAAACATTTTGGGGGGGCACCCAAAAGTTTCAAGTAAAAAAAAAAAAAAAAAAAATAATAATAATAATAATAATTAACCCTGAAACGCGTGCTGTTTATAGACGCGAGGGATGGTAAATCGCAACCAACGATTTTAGCCGCGCGTTTTATAATTCTTGTAAGTTGAAACTTCTCGCTCGAAATGGCGCCTCCGAATCAGACCGTGGTGCCGAAGCACAGGATACTCTCAATCACGGCGCGACAGAAGTGCGCGAGTATCTTCTGGTTAAGCCCGACCCTCTTGAACTGTCTCAAGAAGTGGGGGGCACTGCTGGCCTTTTTTTGATGGTGGACCATTATCCAGGCCTATGCCCCAACATCAGACTATGAAGACAGCGAAGTCGAGGATTTATATGAGCATCTCCAGGCTGTCCTTAACCAAGTGCCTAAGAAGGACATAATCATAGCGCAAGGCGACTGGAATGTCAAGGTTGGCCAAGATGCGTACTTATAGATAACCAAAGGGAGACGCGTCACAGGCATAGGCGCTCGCGTGTCCAGATACAAGCGCCTGTGGTACGCGAGTTCTTTGATTTCTTCTGCAAAACTACATAAGCCGGTGTGACATCGTCAAAGTTCCTAATATCTTATTTGGGCTGGGAGCGACTTGGAACATTCTAAATGGTCGACGCATAAAAAAATTCGACGCATGCGCACAGTGCTATCGTAGTCTTAGTAAGAATTAGAGTTAGGGGGTAGGGTTAGGGTTAGGGTTACGACGCCTAAAAACATCGTGAAAAAGCCGGCACGACTTGACCTGGCGCATGCGCAAAGGCGCCCGGCTAAAGTAAGACACCCGAAACTTTGACGATGTTACACCGGGCTTACGAGGACCAATCAGAAGCGAGAGTGTGACGTCACGAGTTTAGAGGTCAACCTAAACTCCTCCCGCACTCATGATTACACGATTACATGATAGCAACACAGGTTGTCTGCAACACGCGACTTGGCAAGCTAAGGCCGGCAGTTGAATTCACTTGTTGCGTTTCGAGCTTAGTAAAGTTGTTTCATATTATAGTCAAATCGTGAAAGAATACATTACATCGTCATTAAAAAGTACCTTGTTGTATTGAAATTACACAGCTACCCGCGTGTATACATTCAAACCGGGCCGTGACGCCGCTACCTCCGACTCAATGCATAGGAAGCCGTAAAACCTAAGTCAAATGTGGCAACTAAACTTATAAGGCGTGGCCAACCGTCAAAATTCCGGTCCGTGAAAATTCTCACCACCCAATGCATAAGCAGTAAATCGTTAAGCCAAATTGTGGCCACTACAATAATACACGTACACTAATTAATGTGCGTACACATTTCTAGACTGCATTATATTTTATACAGTTACATTTCTTGATGTGATTAATAAAATGGTTCTCCTATCCTATCCTATCCCGTAAATCGAACGTCGTAGGGGCACCACAGATGCTCGTTTAACCAGCGTGCACCATCTTTCTCTGTCCTCAGCAACCCTCATGGCTTAGCTCAGTGTCAAACCAGTCCATTCGCGAATGTTGTCCTCCCACCTCTTTTTCTGTCTTCCTCTTCTTCTGCCTCCTTGCACCGTGCCTTGCAGGATGGTCTTTGCAAGGCCTGATGCTCTGGTGACGTGGCCATACCATCGGAGTTTCCGTTTCTTCACCCCTGTGAGCAGGTCATCGTATTGTCCAATGGCTTGTGTGATGGTCTGTCGGACTTCGTCGTTGGTAATGTGCTGGGTATACGAAATTCCCAGAAGTCTCTATTGTGTGTATTTTATTGTTAAAACTTTTACTGGAAAGAATTTTTTTAAATCAACATACAAACAAACAAGCAAACAAACAACAACAACGACAATAACTTCGACGACCAAAGAAAGACAGAAAAAAAGAATTCAAGCAAAGAAAGAATTAATGAATTAATGAAAGTAATTAAACTGTTAAATTATCTGCATATCTTTAATTATTGTTTTCTCCTATTTTATTATTTTTAATCGTTCTTTCTTTTGTTCTTTTTTATTTCTCCTTTTCTTC
Source organism: Oncomelania hupensis (assembly GCA_036898135.1). Taxonomy (NCBI): domain Eukaryota; kingdom Metazoa; phylum Mollusca; class Gastropoda; order Littorinimorpha; family Pomatiopsidae; genus Oncomelania; species Oncomelania hupensis. Next base: position 35,387,579 of record CM072524.1, read on the forward strand.
TGTAAATTTCTTACTTTTTTGCCCATAGTAATTTCTTACTTTTTTGTCATTCGTTCTGTAAGTTAACACCACAAACAAAGTAGAACACATTCAATTAGAAAGCAAATTAAACAAGCCTTATACTAATATAAGACTGGTTTGACACTGAGCGATTCTGGGCTGCTGAGGACAGAGAAAGATGGAGTATGCTGGTTAAACGATCATCTGTGGTGCCCCTACGACCTTCGGGTTACGGGACAGGATAGGATAGGATATACTAATATAGGATTAAATAAATAAATAAATAAATAAATAAATAAATAGACTTATTTTAGATTATCCAGATAATTATTTTTTGTGACACTGCTGTGCTACCATAACTAATCATCCACATGCGAGTTATCTTTCCATGTTGCTATATTTACGAATTGGATTTCCCGCAAGAGAACCTTCTACTTTCATTTGTGCACGATTGCAACAACTGTTGAAGCTTTTTCAAAGCTTTTGCGGGTGACACAACCTTCTTTTATAGTTTTTATCGCTTCTATTGTATACTGATTTTGTGTTTTCCAAACCTGAATCTCTTCAGTTGCGCCGTTTTCTTTCTTTCCAGCGGTTATCTCGAACTTCCTTGATCAAGCCTAATCTAGTAATCTACTCATCTCAGATAGGACAGTTTCCCAGAACAAGTGTCTAAATGATAAACTGACGCATAACGAGGCACCAATACCAGCTAGGTGTTGTTTATTTATGGTGTTTTGTGAGATCTGCTTAGAGGTAAGAATTACTAGAACCTAATTTTCCATGGAAAACTTGTTTGATCAGAATCTCGTTAGCTGTTTCTTTTCTTTCACTTTCAGTTTCATCTTTGCAATGTAATTTTATAAGTTTTGGGAAATAATTGCTTGTCTGATTACTGGTACCACAAAAAATCTACTAAAATTGGGTAGTAAACACAACCAATCCTGTGGTAGGTTTTATAAGCAGTTGTTCCAGAGTTTTCTAGCAGCTAGCTTTGAAACGTTTTAAATGTATTTATATATCTAGTTGTACAGTTGCTTCAGGCGCCACAGGCCATTTGTGGAATCCTCCTCACAACGATTTTTCACCTACTGCTGGCAGGACCATCTATTCGCTTGCATTGTCTCTTTGTTAATGATTCATTCCTTTATAACTTTTTGAATTGGCTCATCTTTGCTTCCTAATTTAGTATAAACCTCTTTCTATTCTTTGAGGAATATACAACTGTCTTTTTTTCATTTTAAGGTTACCAGAATAACTCAATAAGAGAAAAAGAAACACACAGCAATCAAAATGCTTTGACATAATGTGAAGATTAAGTGAATGATATTTAAAGTGAAATTCTTTTTATTTTCCAGATCCAAACAATTGGCGTTTTTGATGTAGTTACATTAGTGTATTAGTTGTATTAGTTGGCGGCAGGGATAGCTCAGTGGTCAGAGCGCACGACTTATGTGAGTGCGTCTTGGGCGACGTGGGTTCAAATCCTGACTTCAGCAAACAATTTTGTGATTGCTGGATATTACGGGCCAGCGCCTTGAGAAGCTCTCTGAGCTTGTAAGTGCGCTATATAAGAGAAATCTCTTTCTTTTCTTTTTTTGTTACAGCCTATGACAATTATATTTTATAAAATATATTTTATACTCAGTATAATTTATAGCATATATTTTATAGTATATCTTTAGTTCACATTTTTTGTTGATTTAATTTATCCTCAATTCACCAAAGTGATTGTAGAGTTTAATTCTTTTCTTCATGCAGATATCTGGCACTGAGACTTAGATCACCCTACCATGGCGACAAAGACAGGAATGAGAGTGGTGAGGGGGCCAGACTGGAGTTACGGGAATCAAGATGGTGGGGAAGGTCATCTAGGAACGGTAGTCGGCATCCCAGGTCGCGGACCAAGCCATGGCAAGGTTCATGTCGTCTGGGACTCGGTCGGTGAAGAGAAATCATATTTTGCTGGCAAGGACGACCGTTTTGATCTGCGCATCTATGACATTGCTCCCATAGGTTGGTGTGTTTTTATTTAGATTATCTTTGTTAGTTTATTTTCATTTACTGTTATTTTGTTTTGCATTTGCTGGTGCACATTAATGATTGGCTCTTAGTTTCTGTCATTTTTGAGCACACTGAGCATGCTACAGTAGCATGGAGAACTGTAAAATACAAAGGAGTTACAACAGATGTAGGATCACATTTAATATTATACATGCAACAATACAACATCGGATCTTTCAGTGACTGTGTGTAATGTAAGCTTTGAATCATTTTTGTGTGTATGTGGAATTACAACAGGCACAGGATCACAGTTAATACTATACATGCAACAATACAACATCAGATCTTTCAGTGACTGTGTGTAATGTAAGCTTTGAATCTTTTTGGTGTGTATTTGGAAAATAAAACTTTTCATTAATATTAGTTTCTTTCTACTTATTTTTTTTAAATAATGAGTCTGTTATTGATCTAGACATAGCAACATGTCCAGGATCTTAGGGACCAAACAAAATGTTTGTTCTTTGAGGAATGTATTGATAAACCTTTTACTGCTGGCTGGATGTTAGTAAGGATGTAAGCAGTCGGCCCGAAAGCGACGCTGACACCAATGTGTCAGAGGCTGTTGATGACATACATCTACACACAGTCTATGCTTCATAGATCTCTGACATTGTTCTGACACTGTTGATAGATCTCTGACACTGTTGATAGATCTCTGACACTGTTGATAGATCTCTGACTCTGTTGATAGATCTCTGACACTGTTGATAGATCTCTGACACTGTTGATAGATCTCTGACACTGTTGATAGATCTCTGACTCTCTTGATAGATCTCTGACTCTGTTGATAGATCTCTGACTCTGTTGATAGATCTCTGACTCTGTTGATAGATCTCTGACTCTGTTGATAGATCTCTGACATTGTTGATAGATCTCTGACACTGTTGATAGATCTCTGACACTGTTGATAGATCTCTGACCCTGTTGATAGATCTCTGACCCTGTTGATAGATCTCTGACACTGTTGATAGATCTCTGACACTCTTGATAGATCTCTGACACTGTTGATAGATCTCTGACACTGTTGATAGATCTCTGACACTGTTGATAGATCTCTGACTCTCTTGATAGATCTCTGACACTGTTGATAGATCTCTGACTCTCTTGATAGATCTCTGACTCTCTTGATAGATCTCTGACTCTCTTGATAGATCTCTGACACTGTTGATAGATCTCTGACACTGTTGATAGATCTATCTCTGACTCTCTTGATAGATCTCTGACTCTCTTGATAGATCTCTGACTCTCTTGATAGATCTCTGACTCTCTTGATAGATCTCTGACACTGTTGATAGATCTCTGACACTGTTAATAGATCTCTGACACTGTTGATAGATCTCTGACACTGTTGATAGATCTCTGACACTGTTAATAGATCTCTGACACTGTTGATAGATCTCTGACACTGTTAGATCTCTGACACTGACCTACCATCAAAGTGGCCTGCATAGTGGAAACAGACCTGTTGTTGTTAGTTGTTATTTTGATATTTAAATATATTCGCACTAAAATTAATAATAGTATTTAAGACAGCAATTTAATTTACATTTAAAGTATATTAAAATGTAATATTTAGTTTGAAAGGTGTTTTTCAGGAGTGAAGCATCCCTCGGTGACTTGTGATGCATGCAAAACAGAGGGCATCGTAGGAATACGCTGGAAGTGTGGGGTGTGCACAGACTATGACCTTTGCTCTCAATGCTATTACAACGACCGACACGACAAGGGCCATGACTTCATGAGATTCGTTACTGATGACTGTATGCTGTAAGTGTCTTCATTTTGTCAGTGGATCTCTTAAAACAGGTGTAGGTTATTTTTGTCTCTTCTTAATTGTGTTACCTGTTAGCTCTCACATCAGTTTTAAATACATCTTTGTAATTGCACACCAATTATAAAAGTAATTAATTATAAATCTAATGTGTTGGGAGCTTTATGTGTAAGTTATTACGGTGTAAAGAGTCTGTGTGTACGAGCATAGAAGTAACTCGAGAGGGAGAGAGAGTTTTATATTATATTAGTTTAGTTTAGTTTAGTTTAGTTTAGTTTAGTTTATTATACTGTATTTTATTTATGTTTTAAATATTTTATTTTATGAAAAGTCCCTGTGTGTAATCTTAGAAGCAAAAGAGGGAGATAGAGGTAGAGAGAAGTCAAAGTCGAAACCTTTAATAATAATAATAATAATAATAATAATAATAATAATAATAATAATACAGGATGTTATATACGCGCCTTTCCTCAAATCAATCAGGCTCAAAGCGCGGCGATCTATACCAACATACACGCTCACCTGTCTCATCCACCCTCACACACACCAAATACACACCAATCACTCAAACAGGTGGTGTAAAGGCAGGGAGATCGCTATTGGAAGAAGGAAAGAAATTCGATTTTTTTAGTTTTGAAATTTGTATATTGACTGCGTCCTGTACCATTATTGAAGGGAGGGAGGAAACCGGAGCGCCCGGAGAAAACCCTCTGTGACCTCAATAGTCTCGTACCTAAGTCACATACGTTCGCCCCTTGCGGGAATCGAACCCGCCACCTTCGGCATAGGAAACCGGCGACTTATCCACTGCGCCACGAGGCCACCCCGTAATAGGATAATAGCCTTAGGTCCTGTGGACCTTTCTTGTAGCTAGTCCTTAGTAAAGAATTAATAACAAAAGAGGTAACATAAAATTAATTTGAACTAACCTATGTACCTAATCTATGGTAAGAAACAACTAAGATTGTATGAATTGACCTAAATACTCCTACTACTCCCTTCTTTCCACCCTCTTCCACTTCACCCATCCCCCATCACCCTTTTCCTCCACCTTCCCCCCCCCCCCCTAATCTTAAATAATACTAGCAGTTATTACCCGTCCAAATAAATTTTTGATGACCCAATTGCTGGGCCTGATGTTATATGCCCGTTTCTAAAATTTTCCTGGAAGTGACTTTTTGTGTGCATTCTGCAGCATTTTGTCATTTTATGTTTGTTTTTAATCTGAAGAAGAGCAAAGCACGAAAATTCATTTGTCAGGTATTGTTGTATAATTAAAGGTATCTATTATATTTCTTTGTTGTGTTGCTGATTTTATGCCCGTTATAGGTTATCTTTGGGTGTCCAAGCTGTCAGCCACTGAGTGAAGTCAAATTTATTTGAGACTATAATGTTCCATTGTAGCCTACATAGTGTATAGTTTATGTTGTGGTGTTGGTACAATAACTACATGTAGGAAATATCAATTGCCTGAAAGTGGAAGAAATTGTAAACAACAGGAACTGCTAAGTATTTTGAAAGTAAAATACAATTATAAGTTTATCTTTAATCTATGTCTCATTTTAGTGATTCACCACTGACAGTGCACTTCAGCCTTCCACTTCCAGAATCATAAACACAACTAAGATATACAGTATATCAAAGATACTTTTAATTAACATTAGCTCGAAAATTAATTCACATTGTATAAAAGTATCTTTGATAAAATAATCTTTGTTGTGTTTATGATTCTGGAAATGGAAGGCTGAAGTGCACTGTCAGTGGTAAATCACTAAAAAGAGACATAGATTAAAAATAAACTTATAATTGTAATAAAACACAATAACCATTTATTTGATGAGAACAGCATTACTGATTTATTGCACATGCATGTGATTAAAACAATAAGGCAATGCTATCACTGCATGCACAGAACTTTTTTCCTTATAATACATACCAATGAAATATCAAATTGAGGCAATCATTAAAAAAAAAAAGCACCAAGCCATGTAAATATGGACCTTTAGTCCCTACAGATATTTATTTGGGAACAATTCAGTTTTAATTTAGATTCTAAATATTTATTTTTAATGTAAAGTTTGCTGTTAATTTAATATTTTTTTCTGATGAATCGAATGACAATTAATTATGCTATGAAATTTACAATAAAACTATAATGTTATTTTCTAAATGTTTGGGTTTTTTTTTAAACAGACCTCCTACCTATACCTAATTTTTTTTTTTTTTTAGCATAAGATGTTAAGTGTTCTAAGAAGTACATGCATCATGGATAAATGGAAAAAAAAAAAGAATATGAAGCAGTTATTAATACCCGTGCTATGATTTTATTTTTATTTATATATTTATTTTTTATTTTTTAATTTTTTTTATAGCATTTTACTTGCACCCCGTTTTGTTTTTCAGTTGCCTCTGCTCCGCTCTTTTTCTTTATTATCTATATCTCTCTTTTATCTCTCTCCCTCTGTATTATTAAATTTAAAAAAAAAAAAAAGTATCCCCAGCGAGATTCGAACCCGGGTCGCCTTTTTGACAGTCAAACGCCTTTTCCATTGATCCACAGGATGCTATCATTCTCCAGGGTTATTTTTGGGTCCCATATCATAAAACATGTTGAACCCTCGATTTTATTAGTGTTATAAACTTGAAACTGCATTAAACAACAATATTTATAGCGAACGCCGATCGATTAAAAGCGATTTGGAATAAAATACAAAATCCTTGGTAGAAATGGTATGCGGAAATGATGGCAGGGCGAAGGACAAAAATGATTGGTTCTAAAAATACCGTCTCACACATGTGTTTTGCAGTGTTTTTCGAGGCAGTAAAATGCAAACTAAAGCCGTTTTGCGATCGAAAAGAATGTTACGTTTCGTTGTATCGGCAGCGCATGATCGAGCGGCGAATGGCAAAACTCGCGTGGAAGCAATTATACGGACAGTTCAGCTGTAATCTGCAAAACTTCGAGCAAAGTGAAGCTCAAAGCAAACTTCACAACAAAGCCGCTGGTTGGCTAAAACGGCCCCTCGTGATCTGAAACGGCTGCTCGATTAATATATAGAAGAGCAAAGGGAGAGTAGAGATTTGTGGAGTCTAGTTTTAAAGGATGTTAATGATTTACTATCCATGACCTTTTGTGGTAGAGAGTTCCACAGGCTTGGACCAGAATACAACAGAGATGTTTTAAATTTGTCTAAGCGTGGTTGGGCGACGTGGGTTCGAATCCTGACTTCAGCAAAATATTTTGTGATTGCTGGATAGTAGTGGCCAGCGCTTTGAGAAGCTCTCTGAGCTTATAAATGCACTATATAAGATTAATCTCTTTTTTTGTGGAAATGTTATATTGTGTCTGAAAGATAAATAATGAGATGACGATTTGCCAAAAAGTGCTTTTAAATTAGCAGTGCCATCGTTCAATATTTAACAGCTTTACTGTAAGTTAGGTGTTTGTTAAGATGGAGCATGCCAGCTATTTTTTATTTTGAATCAGTTGTGATGGAAGTATTGGGGATAAATAATTTTGCAGCTCTGCGAAGAATAGAATTAGTCTTTTTAATTTAAACAAGGCATCACTGCTGCCGTCCCATATTATTGAAGCATAATCAATGTGAGGTTTGATATGAACATTATAAAAAGGATTTTTAGCATTTGCGGTTATGATAAATTGAAGCTTAGGCAGCATAAATAATTTTGTTGAGAGAGTTTTACAAAGATTGTCAATATGTGAATGCCAACTGATTTTGTTGTCTACGATTACGCTTAAAAGTTTATGACTTTCAACATGTTCGATATTTTTTCAGTTGACGACTAAATCAAGAGAAAGCGGAGCCCGCTGATCCTTTTTTCTAGTTGTTATTAACATAGCTTTTGATTTAGCCGGATTCAGAGACATACAGTTTAAACTACACCAGTCAGCAACATTGTTAAGGGCAGCTTATGGAGATTGCTGAATTTGACCTATGTGTGAGAGAGAGAGAGAGAGAGAGAGAGAGAGAGAGAGAGAGAGAGAGAGAGAGAGAGAGAGAGAGAGAGAGAGAGAGAGAGAGAGAGAGAGAGAGAGAGAGAGAGAGAGAGAGAGAGAGAGAGAGAGAGAGAGAGAGAGAGAGAGAGAGAGAGAGAGAGAGAGAGAGAGAGAGAGAGAGAGAGAGAGAGAGAGAGAGAGAGAGAGAGAGAGAGAGAGAGAGAGAGAGAGAGAGAGATTTTATTTATTTTATTTTTATTATTTTTAATTAGTTCTTTTAGTTAAAGAGTTCAATATTTTTAATAGTTCTTCTCCTTCTTCTTCTGTAGATACTCAGACTGGCCAAAAACCAATAAACAAATATCTCCACAACTGTGGGGTTATATTACAGTTAAAAATTCTTCCGTGAGGCTGATTGCCGTATTTAAAAGTTTTGCCATTTATTTTTTTATTTGATATTTGATGTTATTTTTTTCTACAGAGCCAAAGTGGCGCCACGCAACCAGTCCACAAGGAGAGAGGTGTACGGTTTGGTGAAGGGAGCAGAAGTCGTGCGAGGGCCGCACTGGAACTTTGGAAATCAAGACGGTGAGCCCGATAGGGTTTTTCGTTTTTTGTCATTCCTTTTTTCTTTCTCCTGCTTCTTTCCATTTTTCTCTGATAATAGTTTTAAACTTTAAGGTGGTGGCGTTTTCACTGAAGTAAGAAAATGTGATCCACTTCTGTAGCTTAGTGCTCAGGGTAGAGCGTTCACCTGGCACACAAATGAATCACAGAGATGCCAACCTGCAGAAAAATCTGTCAGTGAGAAATTTATACATTGTCAGTAGATTTAAAATTTTGTCAGTAGACAAGAGGGAGCAAAGGTCCAGGATTGAGATTTCTTATTAAAAATCATATCGGAAAAATCAAAGATGACTGATCTCCGCAAAATAATTCTATAGTAATCTGTGGTAAAACTTGACTCCGACCGAAGTCAGAAGGATAAGCGATGTCAGCAGTGTTCCCTCCACACACAAAAAATGAGAGTCCTTGGGACTCCCAGGTATAAAATTTTAAGAGTCCTTGTGCAAATTTTTAGAGTCCCCAAATCGGTGGATGAACGGGTTTTGGGTCCGTCAACCAAGTCAGAAGTGACATGATCGTGTATGATAGAATCAAAGAATGGATTAACAAAGATTTCTTTTGTTCAGTGAATGTATTGCTTGGAGGAAGTTTACAATGCGCGCGCATGCGATTTTTAAGGACGACAACTCCCGACACAATCTTTAATCGTCTGCAATGGCAGTTTCAGTTGGGTTCTGATTCTGATTATGCCGTGAATTAGTTCGCCACTCGTTGGTCGTATTTATGACTTCAGCGATTCCAAAAAAATGTGTGCGCAGGACGCACACATGCAAATTTTCCTGCGTCATTTTTCATATTTTGTGCGTAATTGACGCACTACTGTGCGTAATCAGGAACACTGGTCAGTTCGCAAAATTTTTAACATCAACCTTCTACGAATCAGAATCATGTACAGCACAATGTTAGAGTTAATTCAAATAAATCGCTTTGAGGTTGTGTATCGGCATAAAATTTTTTAAAAAAAGGTAAATCTCATTGATTTCTTTGCATTGTTTTGTCTGCTGCTGCTGCTTCAGCGCAGCTAACAAGGTTGTGAATTACGATATGCAAAAGTTAAACTAATCAAATAGATTTATTACCTTATAAGGTCGTTATATAATATGCTGCATTATTTTATACTGTGACAGTGCCTAAGTGTAATCAGTCAGAAACGTATAACAGTCCTTTTGCCATAATCATCAGCTGGAAATATATATTCTTGTAAAAATTATTCTCGCCGTAAGAAAAATGACTTTAGCGTAAATCCGTAAAAAAAATATTTGCCACCGGAAAATAATACAGCGAAACTGTGAGGGTTGGCATCTCTGTAATCAGGTTATTATCCCGTGGTGGGCGGGATAATAAGTGGACATTTTTCCACTCTACATTTTAGCAGTATGATTGCTCTGGTGGTTCAGTGTTGATTTTTGTCTTTACTCCCGCTTCACTGGAAGGGTTATTCTTGCCTGAAATATCAACGGTTTTCAGTTTTCATTTATAAGAAAATGTTTTTGTTCCTATCAGATATTTACTTAATATATCCAAAGCTTTTTGCTTTATTATTGCAAGCAATGGCATCGTGCCTATCATTGTGGGTATGTATTAGTCTTTTTTTTAATCATACACTGAAACAGAGAAGAATACCTTGAGTTCTGTTGTAAGTATAACTTAATATGTTCTCTTTGTTGTGTTGCATTTATAGCAAAAACTAGCCTGAGAAATGCTACCAATTATACATTTACAACACAGTGCAACTATACTGTCAAGTAAATCCCCAGAAATTGTCCCCAAGAAACTTTTGTTTTTGTAACAGCACGTACAATGTTGACCAAGTATTATATACTTTTCATAAGCATTATTCTTTTCACAGTGGATAAACATTTGTTACTTTAAGAAGGTTTTTCTCCTTTGATTGTTTACAGGGATGCAAAAGTGTAGGGTAGGCATCTTTTAGATATTAATTATTATTATTGTTGTTGTAAATTATTATTATTATTATTATTATTATTATTATTATTATTATTATTGTTATTATTATGAAAACTAAAAGTGATATAGTGCAACCTTAATGTTGACTCATTATAATGATGTCTGCTGTTGCACACAGGCGGGCCAGGCAGGAAAGGCAAGATCTTGGATGTTGGCACCTTCAAGGGCGGTCACTACAGAGGGGGCGTCCGAGTCCAGTGGGAAAGCAAGCCAGACAGCCAGCTGGGATACAAAGTGGGGGCGGAAGGCAAGGTGGATCTGGTGGCCAAGTCCAAAACCAGCGGTGGAACCTTCTATCCTGAACACCTGCCACGCTTAGGTCAGTTTCACAATTAATTACTGGTGGTTAGTAGCAAGATTTTTTTACTCGCATACACCCCAATTTTTTTTTTTTTTTTTTTTACAAATCAGAATCAGAATATTGTTGTATTATTATTAAAACTGAAAATGTTATAGTGCATATAATTGGGGTTGCTGTTGTACACGGGTGGATCAGATAGGTAAGGTAAGTTTGTCCCACGCAGGATTTAAACCTGTGATCTTGGGTATAGGATACCAGCACTACAGCAATTGTTGCCAGACCCCCATATTATAGAAAGGACACTAAACGCATAAATGCATGTCGTACAAAAATGAGGGACCAGGAATGAGTTACTACAATGATCAAGACGACGGAGGGGACCAATAAAAGAATTGTTGTTGATGACGTAAAGAAAAAGGCATGATTGAAAACTATCCAATGTTCTCTCAGATAAATAAATATTTGTTGTGTTACTTGTATTTGACTGTTATCGAGCATGTTCCTTGTATTCATTGTTTGCCTTCTTGTCTTTGTATTATGTATGCGGGTGGCTTCGTGGCGCAGTGGATTAGATGCCGGTTTCCTATGTTGAAGGTCGTGGGTTCGATTCCTGCAAGGAGTGAATTAATGTGATTTAGGTACGAGACTATTGAGGTCATCCGGGGTTTTCACCGGGCACTCCGGTTTCCTCCCTCCCCTCAAAAATGGTACTGGACGCAGTCAATATAAAAATGTCAAAAATAAAAATTCAATTTCATTTTCGCCTTCTAATAACGATCTCCCTGCCTTTACACCACATGTTTGAGTGATGGATGTGTGTTTTGTTGTGTGTGTGAGAGAGTGGGTGACACATGCGAACGTGTATGCTGGTTACAGATCGCTACACTTTGAGCCTGATTGGAGATTTGGGGAAAATCTCGTATATAGCATCCATTATTATTATTACTCCACAGTGCATTGTTCATATCTGTTGGCTATGACTTGCTTTTATCTTCTGTCTGTTACGATGCTACTTATATTATTATAAATTTCACAGCAACTCGACTGCATAGGAGAAAATAAATTATGGGAAGAACTCACAACATACGATATTGGTTAATTCTCTTTTCAGATGTGATAAACCCAGATCATGTTCACCTGAAACGCAGTGACAAGGTCAAGGTCGGCGTTGACCTTGAACTTTTCAAGAAGCTCCAGAAAGAACATGCGTGTGGCTGGAATGATGGAATGAAACAGGTGAATACATCATGAATATTTAGTTCCCGATGGAAGCAGGGGGGACTGATGTTTTGGGCTCTGTCTGCCTGTCCGCCCATCAGTGCATGCTTTTCTCTTAAACCAATGGACAGATTTGTCTGAAACCATATGTAGGTAGAACATAAAGATGACTATGAGCTGATACAAATGTATGCATATCGGGCGACGTCATCATAGTCATGTCATCATTTGTTGTTTTTTCTTATGGCATTTTCTCCCGATGTAATGAAGGAATGTGATTCCCACGTAGTGTGTACTTAGACTGTACACATGCCTTCAGTGTAAAGCCAAACTTATGTAAATTGAGTCACGTCATCATGGTGACGTCATCTTTTTAGTGTTTGTTCTTTTGTTAATTTTCTTTAAACTTTGTATATAATTAGTGTACAAACGCATTGAACCTAAAATAAACCGTACATCGAGAAACATCGTGGTGATGTCCTTCTTTAAAAAAAAATTAGTTCACAAGAATACATTGGGTGCAATGACATACTCAGACTGTACAGATGCCGTCAACATAAAACCAAACTTAGGCAAATCAAGTGATGTCACATGGTGAAATCTTTTTTGTTTTTTTTTCCTTTCATGTTAACAATTTTTTTTAAACTTTGTATTTAGTTAGAGTGTGCAGGTGCCTTGAACCTAAAACAAAACTTATGTATATCAAGTGACATCATGATGATGTCTTTTACATTTCTAAAAAACTTGGTAGTTTGCAATAAAACGCTTTTGGTTGAACAGCGTAATAAATAAACACTATGCTAATAGGATTCAAACCGTGAACATAACAGACGAATCCCTAAATGATCCCAGACCCCTAAGTGCACATGAGGGAACTTTGCACACATTAGGGTCCAGCATTTATTCCGATATATTTTGATGCTAATGAATCCTTCATTTTATTTGTTTGCTAATTGTAAAATACCATAAATGTTTCTTAGCGAGTACTGCACACAAACATACACACACGCGCGCACTCACATACACACATGTGCACACACACGCATACACACACATGCACACAAATTATGATTAGAAAGTTGTCAAGTAAAATTAAAATGTTAAACTGTGTTATGTTGTCTGGATCTGTTTGTGTTACCTTGTTTATATGTATCTTATTGCAGCAAATCAAAGCAATATGCATATAAAAAGACAGATTTTTGATTGTGTTCCAGTGTTTTGGTGTATCTTTATGTGGCAATTTTAAAACCAAAGTACATTTCTGCTTGTGTTGCATGCTTGGTTGTGTCTTATAATAGCAATTCAAAACAATATAATTGTTTTAAAAATGTATGGTTGTGTTCCAGTGTATCTTTATACAGCAATTTTAAAACTGTGTACGTTTCTGTTTGTTTTGCAGTGTTTAGATGAGACTGGCACTATCGTTGGTATGCCACATCCTCAGATCATGCGTATACAATACGACGATGCTCGCATGTGGAGTGTGATACGTTCTGTTTTGCAGAGGGTGAGTGGGCCAAATAATTGTACAATCGGGGAAAGAAAAGGAAGAGACAAAAACTAGAAGATATACTGCAACAACCACACCTTCTCTGACCCTCCCCGCTTCCTCCCACAGAGTTGTGGGTAAAGAGGAAAGCCAACCTTAACGTCCTATTGCGTAAGCGTTAAAGACGAATCACCACGTTGCCACATTGACAACAACGATCATCGTCATCATATCGTAGTTGCATAGTTTATTTTCCATGTACTTATATAGTCGGGTGGCGCGATAGTGCAGTGATCTGGGTACACGATGGCAATGTTTGATGTTAAGCAACATCAGGATGGGTTAGCGCTTGGATGGGTGATAATGCATGGCAATGTTTCATGTTAAGCAACATCAGGATGGGTTAGCGCTTGGACAGGTGACAATGGATGGCAATGTTTCATGTTAGGCAACATCAGGATGGGTTAGCGCTTGGATGGGTGATCATGCATGGCAGGCAGCCACCAAACGGTAAAAAGAAAAAGATTGAAACGAGCGCACAATTGACCCCAGTCCACCCAGCTGTGAATGGGTAGCTGGGTCTGTTTACAACCTGGGGAAGGTAAAGCAGCGAGGGAGAAGAGGTAGGTACGGCCCTCATTAAGCTGACCTAGAGAAAAGGGAGATATATATATATATATAGATATAAAATTTTAATTATTTCTTTCGATTCACAACAGCCAATACTGTAAAACTAAGTTATATATATGTACAAGTAAAAAGTTGTAAAACCTCTAGTAATAGTAAGAGAAGATCCTTGTAAAGGATTGCTCTCTCACATTTCAGGTGTAGACTTTCTTCAGGGTGTGAGGGATAGTTGGGAAATCCGCAGCTATTAAATAAAATAGGGTATACTATTTTTGTTAAGGTGGGGTCGTTCAGGAAGGGAGACACCATACGTATCACTGACAGTTACAACGCAGCGGTGGAGCTTCAGATTGGTCACGGAGGATGGAATGAAAAGATGGAAGAAGTGAGTGTAATCATAATGATAATAATACTAATAATGATAGTAGTAATACTAATAATGATCATCATAATAATAATAATAATAATAATAGTAATAATAATGATGATGATAATAATACAATGATAGTATTACTGTAACTACTATTGCTACTACTACTACTACTACTGCTACTACTACTACTACAAACACTACTGCTTACTACTACTATTATTACTACTACTTGTACTACTTCTATTAATGATGATAATGATAATAATAATGAGCCATTAAAGAATTTTTGGTCTGTTTTCAGGTGTTGGGGAAAACAGGTCGCATCCTTGACATTGACAATGATGGTGATCTTCGTGTTGAGGTCAATGGCTATCGGTGGATGATCAGCCCGGCCAGCTGTGTGGTGGAATATGATAATAAAAAACCAAGGCCACAAACTCTGCCTAAAGAAGAAACTGATTCCCCCTTACAAGGTTGGATTTGTTTTTTCTTTTACCTTGAGAGCCATGAGGTTTTTAAAAAATTCCTTCTTTTAGTCTGTTTATTTTTTTCTTCTTAACGTTCATATGACAGTTGTAAACAAAAGGTTTTTTAACCCCCTCCCCCTTTCATACCCCATTCTCCCCATCCCTGCCCTCCCCCACCACACAAAGAATTTCATGAAGATTTGGTCCATTTGTAAAGTATAGTGAATGCGGTTTTTAGTGGCTTTTCAAAAGATCATTTGTGTTGTGTTTTAAAAATGAAAATATAATTGGCATCTGTACTCTCGCGTATGTAAGAAAATTATATTACCGTATTATTTTTTATTGTATTCTGCCCATTATAATTTATTTCAGTTTAATTTTGGTTTACTTTGTTTATTTAATATTGTGTCTAATGTCACAGATATAAATAGAGGTTACAGTAAATTAATGAACTGATTAATATATCTATAAGTAGATTAAAAAAAGAAATTACTACTACTACTACTGCTACTACAACTGCTACTATTACTTCTGCTGCTGCTAATACTATAAAACCACAACTAATAGGTAGGTTGCATATGAGCGTGCCACAGGCTGCAACTAGGATTTCCCGATAAAAATAGACAATAAAGTGTTAAAAAAACAACAACAAAAAACCCACATTCTAACACAATAATAATATAATACAGTGGAACCTCCGGTATCCGGCTCTCTGGTATACGACTCCCTCCGTTATGTGACCTGAAAACTTCTGACGGATTCACTTCCAATAATAAATGACCTCTGGTATGCGACAACCTCGTTTATGCGACCAGCGACCGTGTCTTAAGCCCTTTATACGACTGTCTTAGGGCAATTTAAAAGAGATATCAGTTAATTTGCTGTCTGTACCTTTCGTTTTTTCTCTCATGTTAGTGTACGCTCGCTGTTGTTCGCTATTTCCGGTTCGCAAATAAGGGACATTACTCGCCTACACTGGCTGTCAAAATGGCGTCGCGCAAGAGAAACGTTTTGAGTTTGGCAGAGAGAATGAAAGTGATTGAAAGAAGTGAAAATGGGGAGAGTTGTTTGTCTATTGCAAGAAGTTTAGACGTTGGGAAGACCCAAATTCAGCTCATCATAAAGGATAAGGAATCTGTGAAACTACGATGGGAGAGTGGAGAAAGTGGTGAAAAGGGAAACATCGAAACTGAGAGCTTCTGCACTGACAGACTTGGATGAACGCGTCTGGCAGTGGTTCGAATGTTTTCTATTTAATGTTTTCTATTTTTGAAGTTGTGAATAAAAGACAAATCTAAAAATGAAACATGTTTTACAGTTTCCTTTGTCAGAGAATACATGCTGGTGAGTGTGAAAATTATGACTACATACCCCTCCGAGCCTGACCCCCCTCCCCCCCACCCCACCCCTTGTTTCCGGTATAAGACCACCTCTATTATAAGACCGTTTTTTCTCAGATTTTGGACGGTCGTATACCGGAGGTTCCACTGTACTAATAATGATAATAAGCAGGGCAAGAAGAGGGAGACAAAAAAAGATTTGGGAGGACAACATTCGAGAATGGACTGACTTGACACTGAGCGAAGCCATGAGGGTTGCTGAGGACAGAGAAAGATGGAGTGCTCTGGTTAAACGATCATCTTTGGTGCCCCAACGACCTTTGAGTTACGGGATAGGATAGGGATAGGAATGATAATAATAAATATAAACAAGGAATTGACAGTGTGCCTTTGAAACCTCTCCACTTTCCTTCAAATAGTAGATAGTTACGTAAGGACACCTGAGTAATTACATTGGTTATTTATTTATATATTTATTCATTTTATTTTCCCACATAAAGTTCGGCCAGACATGCCAGACATTCTGCCATCAGGAATCCTGGACAACCAATTGTTGGAATACATGCAAGCAGCGGCGCAGGGTGACCTACAGAAGGTCAAGTCCTTCCTGGACAAAAACAAATCTAAGGTGAGGCCGTATACTCCTTCGGTTGAAAGTAAAAGACAGCGGTCTAGTCTGTGCACACACGCATTCCATTGCACGGACTTTAAAGATCCTGATGCTCATGTCCTAGACGGGTGAGTACCGGCTACGCAAATACACCATACCCAGCAATCACTAAGTCCCTTCTCCTCGTTGTCCATCTTTGTGCTCAGTCATCTTGGAGCCAGACTATGCGCCCGAAGGCGGCAAGTGGGCGCCTCAAGCAGCTTGATTTAGATCCTCTACCTGCCAGCATCTTGAGCAGCTCTTCAAGTGGAAAATATATGGTGTCTTACTTAGACTAATTCCCTATATACGAGTGAGTAAATAAATAGATTTTATGGCCACGTCACCAGAGCATCAGGCCTTGCAAAGACCATCCTGCAAGGAGGCAGAAGAAGAGGGAGACAGAAAAAGAGGTGGGAGGACAACATTCGAGAATGGACTGGCTTGACACTGAGCGAAGCCATGAGGGTTGCTGAGGGCAGGGAAAGATGGAGTACGCTGGTTAAACGATCATCTGTGGTGCCCCAACGATTTTCAAGCTACGGGATAGGATAGGATAGGGAAATAAATAAATAAATAATTCTGATTTATTCACTTTTTCACATCAGGAATAATAAACTGCCATAAATGGTATATCTAAAGGCAGTGTATTCCCAAACTGATTGTCTTCATTTTGATTTATTTCCAGTCAATCAAATTATTTTTATTTCTTTTCAGGTGGACACCAATGTGGAAGGGTGCACAGGGTTGCACTACGCGAGCCACGAAGGTCATGTGGAGGTCATTATTTATTTGCTGGAGTGCGGAGCGAACATAAATGCAGTGGACAAAAACCTTGGAGAAACACCTCTACACAAGGCAGTGGAAAAGTATGCTTGTGAAATGTTGTGTACATGAGAATTCATACTCAGGCTGTGGACAAGTAGGCTTGTGAAATTTTGTGTATAGATGTTTTACTCAGGCTGTGGAAAAGTATGCTTGTGAAATTTTGTGTACAGATGTTTTACTCAGGTTTTTGACAAGTATGCTTGTAAAATTTTTGTGTACAGATGTTCGTACTCAGGCTGTGAAAAAGTGAATGAAATGTTGTTTACAAGTTTAATCCTAGTAACCCTGTAGGCTGTGGTAATGTGGTTGTAAATATTGAAAAATCTCAAATAACTTCCTATTAAGATGAGATACATGGTTGGCAAAGGAAGCACAGTGATCGCAGAGCCCCCTTTTTTTTTTATTTCCAGGCTTATTGAAAAATACCTTGAAACAATCGGGAGTGGGAACGAGCCAAATGTCGGTCTGTCGGTAGACCGGTCTGTCAATCTGTTGGAGGGCACATCTCAAGAACCCTCAAAGGGATTTTGAGCAATTAATAATGACCTAGGTTAGTGGTCAGCCTCATCTTTACTCTACCACAAAGGTCAAGGCCACTACCACAAAAGTCAAGGTCACTACCACAAAGGTCAAGGTCACTACCACAAAAGTCAAGGTCACTGGAGTCATTTTGTTGCTAAATATGTTTTGCCCAATATCTTAAAAAAAAAAAACAGCAGGTCAAAGCGATTTTGCTGAGTTTAGGCATACAGGTACATCAGATGATGGGTCATCCTTCAGTAGTGGCATACAGGTACATCAGATCATGGGTCATCCTTCAGTAGTGGCATACAGGTACATCAGATCATGGGTCATCCTTCAGTAGCAGACTAGTCGGTCGTCAGTCAAGCAGTCAGTCGGTTTCTCCCAATTTTTATTTTTGTGTAAAACACCCTATTTGCCTTATCTCAATTTAAGAATAACTGAACCAAACGTCCTCATTGTTACTTTGTGGATACCTTAATTACTACTAAGCAATTTTGATCATTCTTATTTGTTCTTTCTCAAAGGCCAAGGCCAGTGGGCTTCACCATTTTCTAAACACGTTTTGAGCTTTACCTAAACATTGGCTGATCAGATTTAGATTTTTTGTTTTTGCTTGCAGATAATTGAGATAGTGGCCTAACATTCAGTGTATTTGCTATGCTTTGTTAGGACAAAGCCCAGTCTTAACACTGCCAACAAAATGTACACTTTTAAAAAGGCTTTTTTTTTTTTTTGCCTGGACGCGGGCGAATGTCTGGAAATACATTTGAATGTCTTGCCATCTTGTTTCATCATAAATGTTAATAGTTTTGGAAATGAAACGAGGCAAAGTCTCCATGAAAGAGCAGAGGCAGCAGCTTAGTGATGAAGCTCAACAATTCCTCCAGAATGCTTGTATTAATTCACACTTTAAAAACTATTGGTTGATTCTGAGAACCATTTATGAATGCAGTGAGTATGATGCGGTCGTTCGTGAGCTGTGCAAGAGGGGAGCTAACAAGGATGTTAAAAACAAAGACGGGTTGACGGCCCTTCACAAAGCAGTGGTCTTACAGCTAAACACCATTGTAGGCATTTTAGTCGACAATGGGGCTGATGTGAACACACAGGTAAGCAATTTAGCATGCAAGCATTTTACGCTTACTATTACTAATAATAGTTAAAACATGCACCCTTCTCTTCCCCTTCGCCAACTCCTTCCTAGACACAGGCAGCACACTCCTTCCTAAACACAGGCCCCACACTCCTTCCTAAACACAGGCAGCACACTCCTTCCTAAACACAGGCACTCCTTCCTAAACACAGGCACCACACTCCTTCCTAAACACAGGCACCACACTCCTTCCCAAACACAGGCAGCACACTCCTTCCCAAACACAGGCACCACACTCCTTCCTAAACACAGGCACCACACTCCTTCCTAAACACAGGCAACACACTCCTTCCTAAACACAGGCAGCACACTACCCAACACACATTATGCAGTACGGAAAATCAATCAAATGCTAGGAATACAAATAAATTGCTGTAACTTTACTTATTTAGACTAAAACTGAGGTGCTTGTGATAGCTCCCTGGAACATTCATAGTTTCAGAAACAAAAGTAGTGTTTGTGGTTTAGGAATTGGTGATTGCTTGGGTCTGAGAATTCAGCTGATTGTGGACTACTACTAAAATGTATAATTCCAAATCAAATCCGACAAACACTTTGAAGAATTTAGTGTGCGGGTGAAAGAAACTTCTACCAGACATTCAGAATGGAAAACAGCAGTGTCCTGTGCTGGCCCTGACATCATCCCCATTTCTTTACTGCACACACAGATAGTTTATTGAATGTATTCACTAGTTAATTGATTTATTTAATATTGAATAGTTTTTCTACAGGAGAGCAAGCACTTGCTCACGCCAATGCATGATGCGTTGAAAGCAGATGTCAGAAAGCAAGAGATCATCAAAGTTTTGCTGGACTGTCAAAAACTTGATGCAACGCTGATGGACAGTGATAAGCTGAACGTCTTCCATACTGCTGTCATCAATGATCAACAGAAGTGAGTATACCACTGGCACTCTTCTTACGATTCTCACATTTTCTATCAGACATATTAAACATTCAATCACTCTTGATCTTTCCCTTTAACCTATTTACAACACTATCAGGTCGTTTGCTTTTAGCACAAATGTTTGCTGAAGTAGCAGTAGGAATGTCTTCATTACATTGCACTCTTCTGCAGTATGACGGTGCATCTCATGTTAACCCTAATTTGTTCTTCTTTTGTGTTGATGCGCATAAAACTGAATATTACTTTTTGCTTGTGTGCCCGACATACACTGACCTTCATATTCAGTTTAAAATGGCATTGTTACTGGTTGTTGATTATGGGTTGTAGTTGTCACCGTCTCAAAACCTTCTTGTAGAATCTCAATTGAAAAGTCACATGTTGAGCGATGGTATTTATTTAGAACTTGGCTTTGGCGTTGATGGTTGATAAACGGATGACGTTGACGTGACGCGTTAGTAAATTAATCTTGGGTATGATGGATAATACTCAATTAATAGAACTTGAAATGTACAAACTGTCGAAGTAGTCGAACCAGAAAGTTGGAGTACACTGGTTAAACGATCATCTGGGGTGTACCAATGACCTACAAGTTACGGGATAGGGTAGGATAGGTACTCTCCCCTGCTATGGCTGGGGTCCGCCCCTGTTTACAAACCTGAGGAGAGAGGAGAGTACTAGAACTCGTGAGGACGAGTTTTGTCAAATTGCTATTTTGCTATTTTGTTTGTAGGGTGGTGGAGGGGCTGATACAAAGGAACGCCAAGTTGGCGTCGATGCCAGGAGGGTCAGACAACTGGTTTCCCCTTCATCTTGCCGCCATGAATGGCAGAACTGCTGTTGCTGGCATTCTTGTCAAGAAGGTGATGTACATAATTATATTTATGAATCAAAATGAATTGTTGTTATTTAGCACCTTTCCAGGTCAATGTGTAGCTAGAAAACAAGATCTGAATTAAGCAACCTAAGGTACTAGCTTAGCTCTTGATGCGTACAGTCTGATGCTCAGACATGGCATACAGTCCCCTACATGTTTACACCAGTTCTTTTTGCGCATCACTCGGGCGATCAAACTGAAGAAGAAAAAAGGATGGGAGGGTACCAAAAGCCATTTGTGAGCGCTTATAGCTTGGACTGTATTTCTGTTATTATTTATGTGAGGAATACTACTACAGAGGCTGTACTACAGGGAAAGCAATTGGCTCAGTGGTGTACGTCGTGTACTGGAAAGTCAGGCGATAACATTGTAGTCTGTACAGGCAGTGGTTCAAACCCCGTTAACGGCCTGCAGTAAAACAAAAGTTTTTACTTCCCCTGAAACACTGTGCTCCTACTCCTTCAGATGAGAGTGTAAACCAAGGTTTAATCTGTGCACTCATGCATTCCATCGCGTGAACTTTAAAGATCCTACACAAATACACCCAGCACGCACTAGGTCCCTTCTCCCCATCCCCAGTCGCCCAGGATGGTGCTGTCATCAAGGCGTCAGACTAAGCGCCTAAAGGTTGCAAGTGGGTGCTTTGGGAGGTTTGAGTTAGCTCCTGTGTCAGCCAGCGTCTTCAACAGCTCTTCAACTGAAAAAGTGCTATATATAAAGTGCTATATAAAAAGTGCTATATATAAAGTGCTATATAAAAAGTGCTATATAAAAAGTGCTATATAAAAAGTGCTATATAAAAAGTGCTATATAAAAAGTGCTATATAAAAAGTGATTAAAAAGGATTAAAGATAATGCAGTTGATGAGGCATGTGACTTATCGCTTCATCCAACGGCACATATTCTAAAGGTACCAAATATTTTGATTTATGGTTCCAGGGAGCAGCAGATGTGAATCCTGTGGACAAAAACGGTCGTACGCCCCTCCACTATGCTGTCCAGTGCTGTAATACCACTATCATTGACCTGCTTCTCAACAGAAGTGAGTTGTCGTTAATGTATTTTTTCTTGTACACTTTTATACTTTACAAGAAACATTAATAATAATAATAATAATAATAATAATAATAATAATAATAATAATAAACATTTGTACAGTTAAGATGCAGAACGATGCTGCTGCAGTAAAGTAAAAAATTAAGTGAAAGCAAAACATGAAATACCAAATCAGAACGCCCACACACACACACACACAGACATACACACACACCAACAGCTGTGACTGTGGTTTATGACGAAGGAAAGTTCAGGATCAAGATTTAAGGAAAGACTCTGTTGAAAATGTGTGCTTTCAGTACAGAGTGAAAGTAAAAAGATGATTCGGCAGAGTGCGGAGTTAAAAAAAAATAACAAGGAAGAGAATTCCAAATATAGGGGCCGAATAGCACAATAAGCATTCGCCAAAAGTTTTTTGTTTTGACACAGGGATTTTATAAATGTTATTATGAGATTTATGGGAAAAGAACAATTATTGCATGCCACTTCATTAAGCCAAGCAATGTTGCCAAAACAGCATCACCGTTCTGCATCTTAACTGGAGTTTACTTTCAATATGATCGATGGATTGATTAAGTCAATTTGTTTCCTCATCCTGCCTGTGTGTAGATGCAGACCCAAATGTGAAAGACAAGGATGGCAATACCCCAGCCCATCTTGCCCAAATGCCAAAATTGACTGCTGTTGGGGTAACTTTTAAACATTTTATTTTATTAATATATTTACTTTTACCTTAACTCAGCAATGTGTGAACAGATGATTATACTATAAGTTTTTGCTTTTGCTTTTTTGGCTTGTACCCACATTATTTTTTGCAGTCCTCATACTGGGCAGGTTTGTCCAAACTAGTATCTCACTGTAATTTTATACATTTAATAATTAGAGAAAAACCAAGTTTGCGAATGTCGATTCTGTAAAGAAGGGAGGTGATCGCAAGGGTTGAGAAAGGTTGCTTCCCTTGTTAGTTTTTGCCCCACTTCTTCTCTTTGTTCTTTATTATTAAAGAAAATTAACAAATGAATGCATTATAAAGCACTAAAAATTGATTATTTTATGAGAGTATGCACAAAGTATAATTAATTCTGTGTTTTAGTTGCTGTAAAATCCCCTCCCACCTACTACAATGTCTCAGTTTTTGTTAGAAAAAAAAAAAAGAAAGAAAAAGAAAAAGAAAATTGAATCCTTTTTGGGAGAGTAACATGTGTTTAGCATCCATTATTATTATTAATATTATTATTATTAATATTATTATTATTATTATTATTACTATTATTATTATTATTATTATGTTCACACCAGGGTAAGAAGCAGGAGGAGGAAGAGGAGGTGGCTGTGCAGACAATTCTGTGCATGTTAGCTGAATGTCACGCTGACCTGGAAGCGCGTAACAGAGCCGGCAAAACACCGCTAGACCTTTGCAGCAAGACACCACAGTTGGTCCAGAAGCTGAAAGAGTACGTAATTTTTAATGATTAATTTATGGGACTAACATGCTTGCAACTAGCATTGTGAGTCCCCAAAACAAAATTTTGCACATTTGTGCAGACTTAATCTGTGCAAAATGCAGGAAGTCCTAAAATAGTCCCCAAAATATGTTTTGTGAAAAATGTCGGCCTAGAGTCCTAGTAGGAAAAATGGACTAATGTTTTGATTCATTGTGTTTGCCATTCAGTATAAAAAAGGAATAAACTTTAGGGCTTGCTTGCTGTGTTTATGTGTCTGGCACATGAGAGTCAGGATCTTTGAAGTTTGTGTGACGGATTGCATGCATACGCAGGCTAGGCCTCGTCTTATATTCTCATTGGAAGGAGAAGTGGAAATGCACTGCCTGCATGAGTATTAAGGTCATATTATCACCACTCCATACTCTCTCTCACCATCTCCCCCCTCTGCTCTCTGAGCCATCAGTTGTTAACTCTTCTGCGCCGGGAAGCAAGTTTTCCAGTAGCCGCCATGCATCTCTACCTGTCGGGAGGCAGGTATTCCAGTATCCCACACTTGTTACGGTCCAAGAGAGAAAACTCCGCATTGCAAAAATATATTGAAAGCACGGTTATTTCCCATGTTAATAAAACATACGGTCACTTCCGCCAGGTCGAATTTTCTTGTTCTGATGCAAATTTGGCGTGCAATTTGATTTTTAAATGACGAAAAAATCGAGGACTATCAAGATCTTTCTCTCTCTCTGCTATTTTTGTGTTGAGCTGCTATAATATTTTGTGGAAATTTACCAAAAGAAATATCTAAATACTTTAATGTTTACCTAAAGAGCTCAAAAAAACTTTCATAAATGCTTTTTTTCAATGTTATTGTGAAAATTCAAGAAAAAAAATGCGAAAGAGGCTTTCATTTAGGATTTTTTTTTCAGTTTTTATTATTAAACAAACACAAAATTTATATAGTTTTGTAAAGAAATTAGTTTTCTGTAAGTATGCCAAATTGCATATCAATAGGCCTGCACTGAGCTAGGCAAGAGCCGATTTTGTACAACTAGTGGTTTTCACAACAGTCTGGCCCTGCAGGCTCAGGCCAGCAGTGATGATTAGCTGCTGCACGCTCAGGCAGAATAGTGTTAAGCTGCCATTTGGCTAACCTGCCCCCTAGACTCTATTTACCATTGCATGTGAATTTGCACCTGTGGATTTGCAGGGTTAAAGTATGAAACTGGAAGTTATGCAACATTGCCTGTGGACTAACAAAAAATTAAAAAAAATTTCCTCCCTGTTTCCAGCATTGCAATTCGAGTGGCATCCAAGAGTCGGGAGAGGGATGGCATACCTCCACACTGGACTTCTATGAAGGGACAGAATCTAGTCGTGCAGGAACTACTTCTCAACGACCCTCTCACGGCAGAGGAATACAAGAGCGTCAGTCACAAATTTAACAGCACGATGGCCAATGCAGAGATTCTCTCCATCAAGAGAATCCAGAACCGTGCACTGTGGGCAGCGTATAACACGTACGTTTGATGAGTTTGTTCTTAGGTTAGAACCCTCCGCCCACAGTCTTGGGAAATCACATATTAGAGAAGCATTTTATTATTATTAACAATAATAAACTTATGACTTCAGACTTTACCAAACTTGTAGAATTCAGACATTATATTGCTAGATTTCAGACGTGATGCTGCTGGACTTCAGAATTGAAATTGCTATACTTCAGACTTTAAACTGCTTGTTACGATTGAGACGAGCACGATAATTGTGAACGTGTTTCTAAGCATGCAAAAATAAAGTGTATTTACCTTTGATTTGATTCTGCGTTGTTGCTAGAAAAAAATTTGTATAATGTTGATAATTTTTATCAATTAATAGTGTTGAAGTATCGTTGAGAACTTTCTGGAATTACTTGTTTATTATCGATCGAAAGTTACAGGTCTATCTGGTAATAGGCAAATCTTCTAAACTGAGGAATAATCTATGACGTAAGACAGTGCGTAGTTCCGGGAACTAATTTTTTTTAATTGGGTGTTATTGCGTCATTCTGGAATGTTCGAAGTTTCTCTGGAAGACTGTATAAGTAATTGCACTTGTCTGCTTGCGAGGAGTGATTTTGGGAAAGCGATCTTGTATGCAATTGTTGGTGTTTGCTGAATAAAGTTGGAAAACTTTATATGACGACTCCTGCCTTGTTGTTGAGTGAAAGGGCTGCGTAGATAAACGAATTTGAGTTACACTTATCAAGATTCAAGCATTGGGGCTGAATCGACTATTTATAAATTGTGTAACACTGCTGAACTTCAGACTTTAAACTGCCAGGCTTTATTATTTTTTTTTTTTTTACAAAACAAAAAGCTGACGGGTTGAAACCACAAGCTGAACAAATCATAGCTGAAGAATAAGCAGGATTCAGGACAGGGTGAAGTACCACTGAACAGATTGACAACCTCAGAATAATCTGCGAGAAATACGGACAGCGTCAGAAAGAGGTGGGAGAACAACATTCGAGAATGGACTGGCTTGACACTGAGCGAAGCCGTGAGGGTCACTGAGGACAGAAAAAGATGGAGTACTCTGGTTAAACGATCATCTGTTGTGCCCCAACGGCTAACGAGTTACGGGATAGGATAGGAAAGCTGACAGTTTATTCGTTTGAACCACAATGATTTAAAAAATAAACCTTGCCTTTTGTTTATTTGTTATTTTAAACTTGTTGGGGCCATTTTTAAAAGAGACATAGCATGCACACAGAATAAAATAAATAAAAAGATACACGTATATACCGTATTTGTTTTGAACTTGCTTGGAATGGAGCAGTGGGCAGAGGCCTGGTAAAACTGTATAGGTCAAGTGCCATAGCATCTCAATAGTTGTTTAACAATCATACTGCACAGAGCACTAGAGCTAGTTTTGTTTGATTCATTTTCTTGTTGCGTTATTTTCTGGTTATTTTAGCTAAATTATCCACAGAGCTAAGATATACATGTATTGGAATTTGATTTCAGGCACAAGACGATGATGGAGACTCAGAAATATGAAGTAGGGGGTGCCAGCGAGCAAACCCTTTTCCACGGGACGTCTGCAAAAGTTGTGGAGTTGATCCAACATCAGAACATTGATCCTCTCCTTGCTGGAAGCAATGTGGGAGCCATCTGGGGCAAGGGAGCTTACTTCGCAGTGGACGCCAAGCAGTCAGACAATTATACAACCGCAAGCGATGAAGGATTCCGCTACATGTACATGGCAAGGGTGCTGACTGGTCGTTTCACTCAGGTAAAGCCAATTTCAAACGATAGTCTGTCCATTTTCATAGCACACACCTCAGTTTTGCAAAGGTATGCTCAAGGCACATGGAAACATGCCAGTTGTGTCAGTGAATGATACAGGTTGAATTTATTATTTGTATTAATCATATTATACACATAGTGTACATGTATAGTCATTTTTGCAAGTGTTTTGTTGGGTGTATTTCTGTGAGATGTGTATTTCTGTGAGATGCGTATTTGCATGTTTAGGTGTACATGTATTAATAATGTGGCATAAGGGAAGTAGCCAAAGCTTGTGTACTTTCAGTTTTGTTTCTCTATTAGTATTAACGTCCTTTATGGCCGGGATTCTTGATTGTAGAAATAGGGGAAGTTCAAAAATATTATTTATTTCAATTTCATTAAAAATAATTTTAAAAAAGCAAATTTGAGATTTATGGGTGATTAAAGTTTCATTGTATATTTTAAAACTTATGATAGAATTAATAATTCGGAGTTGAATTGGTTTTAAAACATGTTCAGTTTATTTTAGATCTAATATTTCCCCCTCTTTAGATTGTTTGTTATTGAGTTTGAACGAATAGTTTAACCCGAAAACGGACGAAAAAACCCCAGAAGAATGCAACGTAAAATGATGGCCTCTCAGTGGATCAATATCTAGTTGCCATTTTTATTACATTTTGTGGCACGTAATTATCAAATTTATTAATTTATTATTTTATTTTTTTTTACCAAAGAAATGTTTCGGTGCATGTCTTGAGTTTGAAAAGAAGGCTGACTCTAAGATCTACATGTAAGAGTTCTAAAGATCGCAATAATTATTGCTCGGTTGTGGGTGTGCAATGGTGTGGTAGGTCATTTAATTGTCTCGGGCCATTGTCTCTTGTCATTTGTTTATTTTTGCAAAGATTTAATTTTTATTTACCAATATTCATCAAAATATTTTTTTTTAAAATCATAACATTTGACTTTGTCTTTTTTTATAGTTTGTTTTATAATTTTGAGTGTTTTGTTTCTGATCTCTACCATTTGGTTACAATAATAATAATAATAATAATAATAATAATAATAATAATAATATCCTGTATGAAGACAGCAGTTTAACCGTATATAACTATTTTTAGTGGTTGTTGAGGGCTTGATGAAAGTGGTCTGATGCTTTCACTAGCATCTTTCTTATCTATCTTTCTTGCTTTCTTTCTTTCTTTTTCTGCAGGTATTAATTTTGTAATTGCTTTATGCTTTCCAGGGCAACAAAGACATGAAGCGTGAACCAGCATGGGAAGATAACCCCCACATGTTGTACGATTCTGTCGTTGACAACCCAGCGCATCCCAGGATCTACGTGGTGTTCCGAAACCAGCAGATCTACCCAGAGTTTCTCATTCAGTACATGTGAAGAAGACATATAAACAACACAGGCCGACTCATCAGCTAGCAAAACTAAGTTAACTCTTTCCCTGCCAATCGACGATATATCGTCGATCTGAGCCGCCATGTTTGTGCCAATCGACGATATATCGTCGATTTCAGTATTCCGTTTCGTTCCGGTTTTTTGCGCAGTCCAATCCAAGTTTTATTTTAACCAAAGAGAGATAACCCTTTCTACTTTCGTTCTCGATCGACACGCGCGTGATTTCTTCAAATTGATTCGTTTTTAGAGTGTTTTTTGTGCATTTTACTAAGCATTGTGATGGGCACAATCGACAGTGTGTCAAACTCTGCTAATAATCAATATAATTTCAAACTGTAAAGTGTATTTTGATCCTAAATAAATTTTCTTTCTGGTGTGTGAAGCTGATTCAGTGATTGGAATTATTCCTCCAGATTTTTTTTATCACTGTGGTATGTAGAAATATTTTTATTTTATTTTATCATTTCAAAAAGATCAACATGCTTTCAAAACACATATTTCAATAACATAATCAAATTAACATTTTTGTGTTTTTTTTCTTATTCTTCACTCTTTTACCTTTAATTTGATATGAAATATGTCTATTTAACAACTATTATTGAAAGAACAGTAGCTTAAATGCCTAAGGTACTGAACTTTCTTTCCGGTGCCAGAGAAATGTCTGGCACAAACGTGGAAACATGCCTGGCAGGGAAAGAGTTAATCATGTTTGTGATACAGTAGATATGTGAAGAATAACTAAATGTGAGTTCTAACAGTGAAGAGCTATAGTTTGAAATGGACAGTTGTTCTTCTTCTCAACTGCAGTATCTCAGTGGTAGAGCGTTTGCCTGGCGCATGATGACCCTGGTTTGATTACTGTGGTGAGCAAGTTAAAAGTGGCGGTTTTGACTGTCCATCTTAGCTCAGTATGATTGCTGTGGGGGGTGATTTAAGAACCTGCCCCTTCTTCCCTGGTCTGGTGATCCCATCTGCTGCATCACCCATGGTGGATGAGGACATTAAACTTCTATGTTCATTCTTCTTCTTCTTCTTCATCGTCTTCTTCTTCTTGTGGCAAGCTCCACAATTCAATACAGTTGTGAGCATCTACTATACATTGTAGAAGGGGTGGGGTGACAAGTGTTTTTGGGGGGTGAAGGGTAACGCGTACAAGCTGATGGTCAGACCTCAAGAGAGATTAATCTAGGTACTATTGTTGTCCCCAGGGTACAAGCCCACACCTCACACACAACTCCCCTGTTCAATGTTACACAGTGCCATATTGAAATTGTTACAAATAACATGACGAGACAAAGACATTGATTCAGAGGTATGTAGAAACTATAAGACTTAGCTGATGATGATGAGGAGGAGGGTGAGGAGGAGGATGAAAATATATATTCCATGTTTAGTACATTTGAGTAAATAATTTTGCAATCAGTAAACATGCATTTGTGTATGCAAGGAATGAGTTGGCTAATAGATGCATATAATAAAATGAGGCAAAAGTTGTATTCATGAAACAGTTCTATATGGAAATGTATCCACCAATAATGAATTTTGTGATTCCTGCAAATTACATGTATGTTAGAAATCCGAAAAGGATGAGATAGCAATACTGAATTATTGTAGAAAACAAATCCCGTAGGGATAGCGTTTATGCCCCATACATTGCCATTGGACTTGATTATTTTTGTCAGAAAATATAACTTCTGCTTGTGGATTGATTATACAAGATGCAAATGATTTAATCGTCTCCATTTTTACAGAGGGAAATTTGACGTTATATCCTCTTTTTTTGTGTACTGAACAATCATTTACTTACAAAAATCAAGCTTTCTGTGGGATCACCATGCCCCTTCATCTGTGCTGATAAAGGGTGTGTGTGTAGAAGATTGTAGCTGAGCTGCCCAAGTGTTTGTGGGCTGTGTTCAGGATGGCATCAATTATGGCTGGTCCCTGATCTGAACAGAGATCAGGGGATGAAACTGTCAGTTATACATGATTGTCTACTGAACACAGCTCACCAACAGGTGGCCAGCTCCGCTGCAATCTTCCCCTCTAGCTTGCTGTGAGGAAAGCAGGCACGTGATCCAGCTTGGCTTTTGTAAGTCAGTTATTGTTTCTGAGGCAGTACATACAAAAAATACTTTAATTGTTTGTGTTCTAGCATATTCAGTGGATGTTTGTAGTCCAAGAACGTTGACAATAATTATGATCATGATTTTAGTTTTTGTTGGCGTTGTTGGTTTGCTATGTTTGGTACTTTTTGTTGTTGGTTTTGTCAGTTAGGAAAGTGGGGAGAGGGTGGGGGCAGGGAGGACATGGGAGGATGAAAAAAAAACTAAAAAAAACAGGGAAGGGATTCACGCTTTTTTTTCTGATCATCTGTGATACATTATTGCGATTTTCCTCATCTTTTTGTGTGCGGTGTTTTTGGCATTGAAAAGATTCTTTGTGCCTGTTTAAGTATTATATATGCTATCGCTGTTGTTTGCACACATTACTTAGATTTGTTGCCATGTGTGTGAAGTTTATAACATTGAACCTAACAATTTGAATATTATTACTTTGTATATTTATGCCATATATATGTGGTAGATGACCTAGTATCTACCAAAATGTATATGGGAGTTAACCTCAGCCTTTCTTATTTTATAGTTGGCAAGAGTTATGTTTTTTGGATATTACTCTCGCTCAATAATTTTAGTTTTAGTGACAATAAACTAGTTTTTTTTGTATTGATTATATGAAAATATTTGTTATTTTTAAAATTAGAAATGGTGCGGTATGTTAATTATAATAACAGTTGTTTTTATTATTGTTTTGTTAACATTTTGGGCTCACTTTAGAGACTTCCTCTTCTGTTCTTGATGGCGATGGTAACATAATTTGCAGTTCCGTCCCTGCTCACAAAATGGTTTCGCCTAAGCAGCAGGTTTCTTGTTAGTTTTTGGGGGGTTAGTTTTTGTTAGCTTTGGGATTTTTGTTAGTTTTTGTTAGCTTTGTGTTGTTTTGGGTTTAGTTTTGTTAGGCGTTTTAGTTTGTAGTTAGTTAAGTTTCATTTTGGGGTTTAGTCTTAGTGTTGGCCTAATTTGTTTGGTTTATTGTGGTATTTTTGAGGACACAGAAAGTAAAGATAGAAATAGAATAGAAAATAGAAGTTATTTTATTAGTTTATGGTTATGTTAATTTTGTTTATTTTAATATAAGAAATCCCAGTGTACCACCGCCTTGCCCCTTCTCGACGACATAGAAATAAAAGAAATATCAATAAAAGTTGTTGAAATTAATATCTTATTTCTTTCTTTATTTTAGTTTTGTAAATGATTTCTCTCTTCTTTTGTTCTATCGAGAGTTATGGGTGTGTGGTCTTTCCTGTCTAAATAAATTTAAAATCTTCATAACCCATCACTCGGTTACATATATGTAAAAATAACAAGGCAAGTATACAAAGCATATGCTGCATTCTTTGTTTTCAATGAATCGTTCTCTTATATATATATATATATAACTTTTCTTCCCATTACTTTTAGTATTGTCTTATTGTCAGTCTAACTCTTGAAACTGTACTACTAGTTATTATTATAGTTTATTAATCTATTAGCTTTAAAAAAAACAACTTATATATGTTTTATACAATTTTTAAAAATTTTGTTTTATTTAATTTTATTTTGTGTCTTGGTTTGTATTTTTAACCCAAAAATAACTTATTTGTTCTGTCTTTGAAGATAAACGTTGAAGACAATGAAATAAGTAATTATTTATTGTTATGTTGTTGGTTTACACTTCAGACAGAGTAACTGGAATTTATAGTGGGAAGTAATGACATTACCCCTTGGGGTCATGAGCAATCTTGCCACTGTAGATTGTTCAAACCTATAAAGGGAAAAGTGAAAGCCACAGTTGAAAACCTGTCTTTCCTTTGTAGGCAAGACAAATTCACTGCGGCAACAGTACCCCCGTTGGAGTGCCGGGGGTTTTCAGTATAAATAGTATCCCCACTTTATGGAAATTTAGTGCTTTAAATTCCCACTGTCGCTGTCTTCCTCATTTACTCTTTCCCATTCCTGCTCTGTCCTATCACTCTGCTATACTATCTTCTTCTTCGCTAGATCAATGACCTACCTTTTTTCTTGAAAACTCTTCCTGGACAAGACTCCTTGTTTGTGTATGAGGTCTGTTGGATCAGCTTGGGAGTGTTGGACGCTTTCTGCCGGGTGGTCACTAAGGCTTCCTATGATTGTATTAGTTAGCAATATAGGCATTTTATATGTATGTGTTTTGTTGATGATTTATAATGATGTTTGTATTCTATTTTGTTTTTGTAACCGGGGGTTCGCGTAGTTGAGGTCAACCCTCAGCCGTCCCCCGCGTGGGATGTCTTTATTGTAAAGTGACTGGCCGGCGGGGGGCATTCAATTTTCCCACTGGGGTTATTTCAGCAGATCTTTTATGCGGATCGGGGGTTGTCCGGTCCTGATTTGGCTCGGAAGAGTCCGCTGGACCTAAAGCAACAATAAATCAATCAATCAATCAATCAAGTAATGACATTTATGATCCTCTAATTGTTGTTATAGAGTACTCTTTGCTGATGAAATGTAACGCAGTGGGCTGGTTTCCACTAAACAGGTGACCTTGATGGTAGCCAAGTGTCGAAGATCTATCGAGCTGTTTGTAGACCTCTGACATTCACACTGGGGTAGGTCAGTATCGCTTTCAGGCTGATTGCCTTTATAACTTTACTTAACAGGCCCGTAGCGGCAAAAAGTCAATTGTTAAGCTGGTAGCTGTTGACCCGTGGTTCATCTTCTGCTTAATTACGCACTAATGAACAATTAGCTTATGACCAGCAATGCAAAAGCTTCTGTTTAATATGTACTGGAACGGTAGCGTTAGGATTTAGCGTCGGTGTATATTGTTTTGTGTAGGTAAGGTGCGTTGTTTGGAATTTGGCAGTAGGATATGGAGCTGATCATTGTATCAATAATATATCATATATAACTGTTCATAAGTACTTCATTTGTGCAACATTTAGTTCTGTTTCTTAATTTTCTATGTTTTGTATTTGTGTGATGCAATTTTAACCTGATATTGTAATATTATGTTGTTTGGATGATTGAAGTCTAAATTAATATATAACTATTATTTATTATGAATTATGCTTTCTGGATGAGAACATTTTGCTTTTGTTAATGAGACATTGCTTTGTTGTTGTTGGATATCTTAGTTGCTGTAGTTGCTAGTTCATGTTGATGTTTGTAACACAAACTTTTAAACAATGATGAAAATAGAACCGAAGTTGAAGATTTCTGTCTTTTTAAAAAACAATTTCCTGTTACTTCTTTAATGCTGTCTCTTGCCTTACTTTCTCTTCTCTCATTCACACATTCACTCTAGCAATCAAATAGCCAATCACCAGTGTGCTTCTGCACTAGCTTTGCGTGTGCTCTCGCTCTCTTCACTCTCTCACATTAGGGACGTATAACGTATGGCCTGTGGAACAGCTGGTTAAAGTTAGAGTTGAGTTTATGCTGTAACATTTTGCCCTGAGGAAGCTGTTTAAATAATACAGGAGAAAATGTGGACATTTTATACAACTTATTTGATTTTCCTTTTGTTCTGCCAGTCGGTTAGAGTGCTATAGCTATAGTTTCCAGTGTGGAAAGTTGTGGGTTTGATCAAACGCTATCATGCAGGGACACACAATTTAACTTTGGTTTGAGACTTTCTAGGTCACCGAGGATTGTCTTCTGTTTCATCTCTTCCTTAATTATAATATGTGATGCTTAGTATAGCATAGCATAGTTCAGCATAAAGGCTAACAGCCTTTGGCCCTCAGTGAATCTAACTTTTAAGAATTGAATTATGGCATTTCTAATAATATGGTACAGACTATTTCAAATTTGAATTTCTTTTTAAATGTCATCAACCTTGTCATCAATCAATCAACCTATTTCTTAATGTCTGTTCACACATTTAGGTGATTTATTAGATATAATTTTAAAATTTATTACAAAATATTATTGATGTATTCTTATCTTATTTGTATGACTTTAAATGATGAAATTGTCCTTGCTGCATGATTGTAAAATGTTTTGGAAATTTATTTTTATTTTCAGTTTTATTTCATATTTCATAGAAGTATAATTTTGAAATTATTAATTTTTTATATTATGTTTTTTTTTTTTTAAATTACCAACGAGGATTATCAGTCCTGTATATATTGCTGGAGACTGAATATTTTATTTCCATGGCATTTTTTTGTGTTAAACTTTGTGTCCGTCATCGTTGAATGCAATGAGGTTTGATTTTAATAAAGGTGAAGCTAACGTACCATATTATTGTTGTTTTCTTCTGGCATTAGAATGTTAGAAAGAGTTACCCGGTGTCTTTTTTTCTTCATTTTATTTTAAAAGACAGCCATTCTTTGACTACACCCTCTTGACAGATCCTTTTAACATGCACAGTGAGTGTTGTCGCACTGAAAAAAACCAAAACAAACGCTTGCAACAAAACGAAACTATTTCGAGAGTATAGTTATTTTTAAAATGAATCATTTCCATAGTTTTTTTTTGCCAATTAATAGTCACTGCTAACCAACATTCTTGAGCTAAAAGTAGCATCTACCAAAGCCTGTAGGAGACGGAACCCATACAAAAAATTGCTTAGTTAGGTTTTTCGCTTTGTGTTCATAAAATAGACACTATCCTACCCTTAAACACCAAGGATGCAGGCTTCTTGCCAGGTGATTCACTCAAAAATAAGGTTAAAGGTCACATGGTTATGGTATTGATGTACTGTTAAAACAGGGGAAATCACTCCCTGTCAGGACCGAAATTAAAAATAAAACTTCAGCGGTTGGTTTGAGCAATGGAAGCCCATGTTATCATTGTTTAACGTAATAACAAAGCGGATTTTAGGGTAAACCTGTTTTTGCCAAAAGTAAACAAAGGCTTTTTAGCTGTATTGTTTTGACTTTATGTATTGCTTTATTGTTCTCTCTTGTGGGCTTTCGTTGTTGAATCCTTTGCTTTGCACTGCCTACAGTTTGGATTCATTGGATGATTGGTTTTGTATTGTTTGTTTTTAATTGTTCCACATTGCTCTTTCAACTTTGCTCAATTTCCTTCCTTTTTCTAAAGATAGACGAGGAAATATTTAAGTAAAACAAAAAAAGAAAAAGAAGAAATAAACAGCTTTATTCTTGAGAGAGGAAGAGAGAGAGGGAAAGAGAGTGTTACACTGGATGTTGTTTTTTCTCTATCAATAGTTGATTCACCCCCGATGCTTGAAATCCTGATAGGTGTAACTCAGATTTGTTTATCCACGCAACCCGTTCAATCATCAACAAGGCAGGAGTCGTCGTTTGAAGTTTTTCATTTTTATTCAGCATACATCAACAACTGCATACAATCGTTCAATCGCTTTTCACTTTACAATTCTCGACTATCAACTTTCCACTTTTTACAACTTTCTCAACTCTAACACAACAACTCTTTCTACTTTCAACTCTCTCTTATTTTAAAGTAAAATTTACGTCCCCGGACACATTTAGCGTATGGGGGGTCTCTTATTAATTTTGTTGGTATAAATTAACGTCCCTGGACACAAAAGCATATAGAGGACCTATGGTTTAAAATTCATCTCTTATTTTGTTGTTTGTAGATTATAGTCACACGACACTTTCGCATATAGGTGACTACTGGACCGATTTATACTGACACCAGCGGGCCAGTTGTTGGTAAAGGGGAAAATAATATGATCACACGTTGACCAATCCGGGATTCGAACCATATTTTGAAACAGTGCGGCACTTATATAGTCTCTCTCTACTCCAGAACAGGCGAGAATACCCCCGCATAACACATGTGCCACAACCAATCAGAAGTAATTTCATCATCACTGTCTCACGTCATACAACCTTATTTGGGATGGAAGCTTCTATAGTTACCACTAGGATTATCCAGACGCTTCGATCGATAGTAAACAACCAACTCTAGAAAATTCTCAAATAATATCTAACCACTGAAATTACCATCGTTATACAAAGCTTCTTCTAATAACAACGCAAAATCAAATCAAAGATAAATACACTTAGCAAAATAAAACGATCATCTATCGCGCGCATCACACACGCAAGCCTACTATGGTGCGTGTTTCACACGTAAGCCTACCATCGCACGCGTCTCCAATATAACAGAGAGAGAGATAAGATAAGATAACAATTTTATTTTGCAAGGGTAAAAGAGTAAGCGCTGGATGCGCTTTTTTACCTTTTGCCGTTGGGGCTTTAACAATAACTAATAAACATTAACAGTAAGGAGAGAGAGAGAGAGAGAGAGAGAGAGAGAGAGAGAGAGAGAGAGAGAGAGAGAGAGAGAGAGAGAGAGAGAGAGAGAGAAAGAGAGAGAAAGAGAGAGAGAGAGAATCGATTTAACTCTTTCCCTGCCAATCGACGATATATCGTCGATCTGAGCCGCCATGTTTGTGCCAATCGACGATATATCGTCGATTTCAGTATTCCGTTTCGTTCCGGTTTTTTGCGCAGTCCAATCCAAGTTTTATTTTAACCAAAGAGAGATAACTCTTTCTACTTTCGTTCTCGATCGACAGGCGCTTTTTTTCTTCAAATTGATTCGTTTTTAGAGTGTTTATTGTGCATTTTACTAAGCATAGTGATGGGCACAATCGACAGTGTGTCAAACTCTGTGCTAATAATCAATATAATTTCAAACTGTAAAGTGTATTTTGATCCTAAATAAATTTTCTTGCTGGTTTGTGAAGCTGATTCAGTGATTGGAATTATTCCTCCAGATTTGTTTTATCACTGTGGTATGTAGAAATATTTTTTATTTTATTTTATCATTTCAAAAAGATCAACATGCTTTCAAAACACATATTTCAATAACATAATCAAATTAACATTTTTGTGGTTTTTTTCTTATTTTTCACTCTTTTACCTTTAATTTGATATGAAATATGTCTATTTAACAACTATTATTGAAAGAACAGTAGCTTAAATGCCTAAGGTACTGAACTTTCTTTCCGGTGCCAGAGAAATGTCTGGCACAAACGTGGAAACATGCCTGGCAGGGAAAGAGTTAAACAAACCGCGCTTCTCTGCGCAATATTTAGACAACATAATTCTTTTGTTGTTGGAACGAAGGGAGATCACTCGTACTCGCTTCCTGATTATCGATTGTTTGTGGTCTGCTAGACTGTCAACTTAAAAAAAGTGGATACGAAAAAATATAATGTCGGCTGAGCTGTGACTTTTGACGAGTTTTTATTTGAATTGACAGGAATCAGTGGACAACTGCCGGTAAGTCTCATTTACTGCATTTACTATTTTTTTTACATTTCTGATTAGAAATGTTCGATTTTGTTGAAGTCTAGGCTCTTGCTATGCCAACAGCAACATTCTTGAAATTTTCTTAATAATAGCTTTCATTATCTGTATTCGGATTCGTAGACTTTGGAAAAAATGCTGGTATTAGTCAAAATGCTTTTATACTTTCAGATTCTTCTTTATGTCCTTGCCGTGTTCTTGTTTTGTTGATGTTGTTGTTGTTTTTTTCCTATCCAAAATCGTCTTTCTCTGTATTTTATTTTCATCTTTCTTTGCATGTGCATCCATTTGTAAACTTTAAAACCTAAATTTGCAGATATAAGGACTCTTTCTTTTTTGAAAGTTTCAAAAATTATAAAACAAGGTTCTACATCAAATTTATTTACATATTATTAATAATAATAATAATAATAATAATAATAATAATAATAATAATAATAATAATAATAATAATAATAATTATATTAATAATAATAATAATAATAATAATAATAATAATAATAATAATAATAATAATATAGATAGATAGATAGATAGATAGATAGATAGATAGATAGAGTACTACATCCCTGACTTCTTTCCCTCTGAGTTGTACACATTATTCTAAAATTAGAGAGCCGCTATCAGATTTATTCATTATGGTAATTCTTAAAGTTTGATGTCTTTTTTTTCCTGAGGCAAGTAATCACTGAACATGTATACTTTTACAGGAGTTGCATTTTCAGCAGTATTGTGTGAATAAATATTAAGATACAATAGTTTGATTGTGGCTTCAAATTTCATGACCGTGGATTTAATACAATACTGCGTACTGGAATGCACAACCAAAGTGATAGAATGAACCCATGTTTTAAGGCTGAAAACTCAGTATCTGTGTGTATTTGCTTTTGCTCTTCTTGTTGTTGGTAGTATTGTTTTTTGTTACAAATTCATTTCTGTGTTCACTCATTCCATGTCAGAATGGTTTTAACTGAATGTTTACCTTCCTCCTCCTCCTCCTCCTCCTCCTCACCCCGCTCCTTGTTTTCCTTCCACACCCTCTCATCAACTTTTCATTAGGACAAAAATAATCTGTTTATTGTATTCTGACCCACCCTAATTGTTTGGCCCAACCCCAAAACTTTTTGTTTGTTTGTTTGTTGTTT
The DNA here is from genome assembly GCA_036898135.1 of Oncomelania hupensis. Classification (NCBI taxonomy): domain Eukaryota; kingdom Metazoa; phylum Mollusca; class Gastropoda; order Littorinimorpha; family Pomatiopsidae; genus Oncomelania; species Oncomelania hupensis. The sequence goes on from CM072524.1 coordinate 35,426,372, forward strand.
TTTTTTTTTTTGTTTTTTTTTTTTGGGGGGGGGGGGAATAGTCTGGAAAAAAAAGAGAAAAAAAGGCAAAAAAAAAAAAGCATCAAAAGTGGAAAAGATTTAAAAAAAAGAAAAAAAAGAACCAACCTACCAACCCTATTTTTTTCCCCTATGTTACCGTAAACAGAGATATTATTGTTTTTGACCTTAGACCATTAATCACATTCAGTATTTTGGCATAATTTTCTCAAAGAAAATAACATTGGCTTGATAGGGACCACAAAATAGGATTGTCTCCCTTTCATCATTTGCAGTGCTGATGTGGCATGCTGTTGTATGTTCTTGTAGAAAATATCATTCAGACATGTATGCCAACAATGATAATTGTGGAACAAAAAGCTTGCGTCTTTTCACTTTCAGTTGGCACTTATAAACTTTATCGGCAAGTCAAATTCAGAAACGGTTTGGTCACTGTTTTGTGGGTAGGAAATCTTCACATCAGAACGCCAACATCAGCCTGAAATGTATTTTGTAAAGCTTGCAACTTTACATCATCTACTATTCTGTTGTTTGTTGGGTTCATTCTTTACTGAGCCTGTTACTCAAATGTATTGCTTTTGATTTGTAAAAAGATAGAAATGTTTGAGGAATGAAATGCAGCATAGCCATAGCAAACTGACATGCCCAGCAGACCCACTCATTGGCATCATTATTTATTGTATATTTTGTAATGTTTAACATCACTTATTTTATTTGTTTGTATGTGTCATTCTAGGTCCTTCTCCCCCATCCCTGGCTGCCCAGGATTGTGCTCAGTTGTCCGGGCGTCAGACCATGCGCCCAAAGGCTGCGGGTGGGCGTCTCGGGCGGCTTGAGTTAGATCCTGTATCGGCTAGAGCCTTGAGCAGCTCTTGAGCTGGAAAAGCGCTATATAAGAACGATTAAATAAATAATAAATAAATAAATATTTACTCATGTTCGTGCAGTCAGAAGACTAATTTCTATCCATGTACAACTCGTAGGCCAATAAAATCTCCATCTCAATCGAAGTCAGTCAGAGTTATTACAGAAGTTTAGGAAGGGGCAATTAGTAAGCTTAATAATAATAGCCTGTTTTTCCTCAACACTACTACTACTACTACTACTACTACTACTACTACTACTACTACTACTACTACATGATAGGGTAGATGTACATGGGTAGGGTACATGATGGGGTAGATTGGGGAGTAGGTGGTTGGCTGGGTTTTCGTTTGAAGTGAGTGCATGTGTGGATGCAGCTACTTGGCAAATGGTAAGTCACACAACTTTTTCAGCTTTTGTCATTTTGCCAGTATTAAAAATAACCCTCTCTATTGTTTGTTGGCCTATATCAACACTGCTGTGTTTAGCACTCATTTTTAGAGTGTAGCTAAAAGTAAACAGGAATTGGGGTGTAGAGCCTATTTAGCGCAGGATAAGTATGGAGTTCTAGCTAACGTACTCATGTATCTAACATCTTGTAAGTACTGTACACCTGCTTTTGTTCTGAGCTTTATCCACATTGTTCAAGTTGATACTCCGCCCATTCAATTTCCCTTTGATTGTTTCATCTCAAGTGCGATATAGGACTACAATGGCAGAAAAGAGGAAGGGTGCTTGACTCTCTATTGTTTTACATTAAAGGAACGGGTCCTTGCTTTTTTTTTGTTTCCGTCCATTTTAGATTACAAGTGCAAAAGTATCATGGCATTGTTGGGGTACTGGAGTAATTTGTATGAGAAATGTTGTTGATGTAATTTGTTTTGTTGTTAAAGGGTCCCCAAGATTACATATTTTGGCCTCACAGATTCTTTAAAATTAAATTCAGTGACTGTTGCCCCACAGGAGAAGATAACATTAAGCTCAAACAATAACCTCTGTGAAATGTACTGTTGTGGTGCGATATAAATTCATAAGTTATTGATTTGTTTTGTTTGTGTGTGCCTGTTAAAGGTCAACATCATTGAAACATAAAACTGAGCACAAAATATCTACATAATAAAAGAAGTCACATGCCAAACAACTTTTTTCCGAAAAATACTGCCTTTTTAAAATATTTAATAAAATCTACTTCGAATAAACTTTTGCACCTTCGAAAAGCCCGCTCACGTGACCACATGGCTCGTGACGTCAACGCCTGTAGACAATAATGGAGTCCGTTAGTGCCCCCTCTCTATCAAAACGCATGAAAACGAAGAGCAGTGGCCTATATTGTGCCGTTGCGGGTTGTACAAACAAACAAGCGGATGGGTTAACATTGCATACGTTTCCAAAAAACGAAGAAGTGCGAAATAAGTGGGTGAGATTCGTGCAGGAAAAGCGTGTAAACTTCGGTCCGAAGTAAGCAATTTGCGCAAAACACTTCGCTGAAGACTGCTTCCCCCCAAGTGCCACTTTAATTAATGCGGAGCTTTGGGATGAAAACAATACAGACATTAAAGCCTGGTTCTGTTCCAACGATCCAAAGGCCGTGTGCCATTGCAACAAGCGCCTCAACAACAGCAACAGTGATTCAAGTTACTAGTACTAGTAGTAGGCCTACTAGTACTGCTTCAACTTCAACTGTGAACTACAGTCACAGTGGCTACTACACATCCATCGTCTGCTATCAGTTTGCCGCGTGTCAGGAAAGTCAGAGGAGCTTTTATTTATTTATTTATTTATTTATTTATTTATTTAATCGTTCTTATATAGCGCTTTTCCAGCTCAAGAGCTGCTCAAGGCGCTGGCCGATACAGGATCTAACTCAAGCCGCACGAGACACCCACCCGCAGCTTTTCAGAAAAGGGAACGCAAGAGGGTATGTATTCACTGGTCTAGCTCGTATAATTATTTGTTTATTATTACAATTAGTACTCGGGGGTCGAATTCGTTTCTAACAGAAGAGAGCACTGCTGTAACACGACAGATCGAGTGAAGAAACACTGCTTGTCTCGCTTGTAACTTCTTCGCAATCGGCCATTGTATTCAGCTGCTGACGTCACTGCGAGGGGAGATCAGCGATAGCTGCGTTTTAGATTATTACTTCCCTTACTCTTAATTACAGGTAGGAAATCCCACTTTCAGTGATCGATATCTATTAAACGGTAGAGCTTTGCTTACCGAATTTTTTGCATCTGGTATTATTTAGTAAAGTTCTTTCAGCAGAAACTTTTTGACCGAGCACTGTGGTTGACCTTTAATAGCACTTGTTTTGTTTGTGTGTGCCTGTTAATAGCACCAAGGTTGATGCGAAATATAGCAGCGTCACCAAAGTGTGTATAGTAGGCAAGTTGCTTGTTTACAAAACCAGGAAGGGACATCTAAAATTCAACACTTAGTAGTCAGTTTGAGCAAAGGTTATCCGTTAATTTATGGAATTTTTAATGTGACAACAAAACTATTCCTCAAGTAAACCCTTTGTCACTAAAAATAACTAACATACTGGGCACTCTTGCCTTATAACTTTGTATTGAATTGGATTGTATTGAATTGTTATTAAAATAGTTTTAATTACATATGATGTATCGGAGTCTCCATTGTCATCTCCATCTTCCTATACGCTTGCAAAACATGGACCATCACAGCAGGTCTACAACGAAGACTACAAAGCATGGAGATGAGGTGCTACATTAGACTTCTGGGCATTTCCTATACCCAGCACATCACCAATGACGAATTCCGACAGACCATCACACAAGCCATTGGACAAAACAGGACCATCAGTCTACATTCCAAAGTAAGACTGCTGCGCTCCCTAGTCATCTCCATCTTCCTATATGCTTGCGAAGCATGGACCCTCACAGCAGATCTCCAACGAAGAATACAAAGCATGGAGATGAGGTGCTACAGAAGACTTCTGGGCATTTCCTATACCCAACACATCACCAACGACGAAGTCCGACAGACCATCACACAAGCCATTGGACAACACGATGACCTGCTCACAGTGGTGAAGAGACGGAAACTCCGATGGTATGGCCATGTCACCAGATCATCAGGCCTTGCAAAGACCATTCTGCAAGGCACAGTGCAAGGAGGTAGAAGAAGAGGGAGACCGCACAAGAGGTGGGAGGACAACATTCGAGAATGGACTGGTTTGACACTGAGCCGCGCTGGAAAGGCTACAGCCAGTTATCCCTCACAGCTTGTCTCCAGGCTCTAGAGGGCAGACCCTGTCTGTGACGCAAGGGTCTGGTTTACCTTGCGGGGCCTGTAGACAGTCAACACTTTTGTAATAAAATGATATGCATTGGATAACAATATTTGTCCTGAGAGGAAACTGGCTTTCCCTCCAGGCTGTCCTTATGGATATATAGGGGATTATAGCTTTCCTATTACCCATGCATTTTCTTTATCGGGGCGTGACAAAAAATCGTAGGACGCTCTGCGCCGTGAGCTCCTGGAGCTATGGTATACACTGACCGGTGGCCCGTGCAAAACTCGCGCTTACTTCCCTTATAGAATATAGGGTGCTGAAGGGCTGCCTTGCCATCGGTTTCCATCAGCAACCTTTATTTATTTTTATTTTTTTTTTAAGGTATATCTCGAATTCCATCGCCTTGTGATGATAGGTTTTGCACTTTCCCCACCGGAACACTGAAATACGTCTGAGGAAACTCCTTCCCAACGATGCACATCCTCAACCGTCCCGGTAAAATGATGCACCTGGATAAGGCGGAACCCGCTCTCCTCCCCCACCTCCCTCACTCCGCCTCCCACAATGTCTGCTAGGACCTGCTGCAGCTCCGAGGCAGCATCGCGAACGGGTATTAAATTCTGCCAGCAATGCAGTGCTACCGGCAACTTTTGCTCCGCTAACTGATCTTTCAGCCCGTTTAGCAGCTGCTCCAGGGCATCGACCTGGTGGTACCATTCCCGTTATGGGGTGCTAAAGTCTCACCCGACTTACCCGAATGCCACCACTGTTGGCCCTTTTATTCATTCCAGGATCCGGTTCAGCTTGCTTGGTTTCAGAACCAAGGAAGACCGTCCGTCCGCTGACTCTATTTTATCCACATAATCAGACGCTTCCTTGGGGTGTAGACCGAAACTCAATTTCAATGGCGCGTCTGAACTAAGATCCGTGTTAAGGCGGGCATCTGCCAAAAACTTCCTCTGCGTACCATCATCGCAGGAGGATACACAAAAATGCAAAGGAATCCGGTGGCCCTGCCGGAATTTTTTTTTCTTACGCTGTGCTCAGCACATTTGCCAAAATCAAAGGTTGTCGGGGGAACCGATAGCCAATTCTGCTAACCAGTTTTTCCAAATGAAAATGGCTATCCACGTAGTCTTTGGACAGTGCTAGCACTTTTTTCTTGGATCTTTCTCTAGGTCCTTCCCTGTTCCCCTGTTCCGTTTTGACAGGGGTTTCTGTTTCTCCATCCCCCATCACTTCTCTGTAACTCATCTCTGCCATCCCCTGCTCCACCACTCTTTCTTCCGCTATTACCTGCGGAAAGGCGATGGATAGCCCAGTTAGGCTGACTGTGGGGCTGCTGATGGCAGCTTCTGGGTGTTTCTCTTTTTCCGTCGCCCGCTTTGGAGTCCGAACCCAGGTAACAGGCGATAGGGTTGCCTTTGCCGCTGCAGCAGCTCCCTGGAGGTTGGAGGTTGTCACCCTGTACCCAGGCCTAGTAATAGTCGCACCCGTAGCCCGGGTAGGGATGACCAGGCGTGTCTCTGTCCTTAGAGCACTGGCAATGGAGGTCACGGCGCTGCACTGGTGACAGTGGCAGATGCCGGACTTCGTGGGTGTTATTGAGGGCTCCTTGCGTACTCTTGAGGTTGCCTCCACCTTGATCGTGTGGACCTCTGGGCTGACTGGTCGCAGAACGTGGGCATTTTTGGTTCCCGCGATTGCTGCTGCTGCACCAGTCGATACGCCATCTTCAGACATGGCTCACCGGTGGGGTGGTAAGCCGGGCCCGTGAGAGCTGCCGTCTTTTCAGCAAAGTCGGATATAACTATTTTGTTGAGGGTATCTGAGGGTCATACGATGACACAATCACTGGCTCGTAAGTCGCTTTGCTTCTTTCGTCTGTGTAACTTCGTAGGCCTCAACAGTAGTCTAAGTAGTCACAAAGACCAAAGATGAGACTTCCGAGCCTGTGATACAATAAATGCAATACAATTACTATTCAATACAATTACAATACAATAACAGTACAATACAGTACAAATATACAATATAATAAAAATACAACTTTATTTTTGATGGTAAAATAGAAGCCATGGAGACTGAGAGTAAAAAGCGCACTTTTATCTAGAGGGCCACAGGCTGTCAGCCTGAGATGCCAACACTACTATACTATACTATACTATACTATACTATACTATACTATACTATACTATACTATACTATACTATACTATACTATACTATACTATACTATACTATACTATACTATACTAATGCTATACTATACTATACTATACTATACTAAAGACCAAGACTACACTATACTAATACTACGCTATACTACACTATACTATATTAATACTAATACTATTCTATACTATATTATACTATACTATACTATACTGTACTATACTATACTACACTATACTAAGACGGGTGTGAGTGAGGCGTGCCTGAATTTGAGGGACGATGGTGTGTGGTTGGGGAGGGTGAGGTATGGAGGAATTGTGAGCGAGTAGGTAGGGGGTACAGAATATGCAAGGAGCATACATATAGAGGGGTGGGGGGTGGGGTGGGTGCTCGGGTGCGATGCACTCTCACTAAAAGTAGCTCGTCGGAGGAGGTGTGATTAGAACCATCTGCTGCCTCACACTTCCCATGTCAGCTTGCATTGTTTTATACCTCTCTCTCCCTCGCTCTCTCTCTCTCTCTCTCTCTCTCTCCTCTCTCTCTCTTTCTCTCCTCTCTCTCTCTCTTTCTCTCTCTCTCTCTTTCTCTTTCTCTCTCTTCTCTCCCTCTCGCTCTCTCTCTCTCGCTCTCTCTCAAGCAATAAGCAAAGACAGGAGACTGAGATAGTGAGAACCAATCAGGGAAAACCGGAAGTACAGCAGCGAGTCGTTATTTCCTTGGACGTGTAGGCAAGTGCTGCAATGAGATGAGCAACTCTCTTGCGACTGTAAATTAGAATCTGTACGATACGTCGAAAGTTATGGAAACACAGCAGCGTGGGTGTGTGCGTGCGCGTGTGTTGCATTGTAATTTACTCCCTATAATGAAAGCATAACCCGAGGTCTAGTCTGTGCACGCACGCATGCATACCATCCCACGGACTTGACAGATTCTGACGCTCATGCGTGTGCTAGACGGGGAAGTGCCAGGAACATAAATTGTATACACCCAACTAGCACTAGGTCCCTTCTCCCCGTCCCTGGTCACCCAGGATAGTGCTCAGTTGTCAGGGACGTCACACGGTGTGCCTAAGGTAGCAATAAAAGACCTTTTAGACCTCACTTCTGCCGGTACAAGTCTGGGGTATTTGAAAAACAACCAACGTAGTTGATAAGTAGCAAACCCCGTGTGTTGGGTCTGTTATAGTTGTAGTTGGGACTGGGTGCTGGCTTAGTCTGTTTGACATTTTTCCGGTGGTGGAAGTAATGTTGTTTTGGCGTGTGTTTAATATTGATTTCGGCCAGTGTGGACTGGTAGCGTCCACTCCATCCCACATGGGCTTGTAACGGAGCATTTTAGATTTTTCTCTGGGAAGGTGAAGCAGAGGCACGGTGGTCTAATGGTAGTGCCTTGGCTTGCGGATCTGAAGGTCCCGGGTTCGAGCCATGTCCGGGCCATTGTGTTGTGTCCCTGGGAAAGACACTTTACTCCCGTTTCCTACTCCTTCGGATGAGAGTATAAACCGAGTGTCACGTGGAGAGTTTTTGTGTAGTGACCCTCCTACGTCTCGTTCCAAGAACAAGTTAAGTTTAGATAAAAGGTAGAGTTGAAAAGTAAAGAAAACTCGAAACAATGGTGTAAAATTTCCCTTTGTTGTTATTATTTACACTACTGGACCTCGATCCACAAAATCTGCCGAAAATGTTTCAAAACTGTACAAGAAACCCGAAATATTCTTGAAATATTCTTTAAATGTCAGTCCGGTTTGTTATCCCCCAAATCCTTTAGAGTTCAGACATATCGATCTTTTTCATCATCTGGTGGGGACATCGGAAGTACCGTTGGCTTCAGCGAAGTCGAGACTACTTAACTGAGTACTGTGGTGATAGTCGCCCCTGCAGTGGATGATGTTGCTGATGAAGGAGTGGGCTGGTAGTAGTATGGTTGGCAGCGGATGGATGGTCGGTTGGTTGGTTGGATGGTGTTGTAGATGGTGGTGTGGTCGGTGGGTTGGATGATTGTATGGTCCTTCCCCCTTCCAAGGTAATGGATCCGTGGGGTCTCCCCAGGCAAGGGATCCAGGAAAAAGAAGAAAATCTGCAACATGCTGAAAGACCATACAGTATCCCGACTCCCATAACCTTACCTAATAGGCAAAGTTTACACCATCAGTATGGGTAATAAACGCCCCTGCATCCAACACTGCTGTCATCCTGAAAAGAATATTGGGGTAAACAAACGACTGTCTGCATCAATAATGATAAAAGAAAATAAATTCTCACCTCAAAAGATTATGTTGTTATATAAAAGTGTATCCAATGAATGCATGTGTCACAGATAGTCCAGGCCTACTATAATTCCACAAGACTAGACCTGCTTTTATTCTAAATTGTTCTGTTCTGTCCTGACACAACTGTCACTCTGTTCCTGACCTGACACTGCAATAATGTCCAGAAGTTTTACATAACACTTTGCTTAGTCAACTGAAAACTGCACACGCTGTAAACCAAACCTATCTCTGCCACAGAAATAGTATATAATTATAATTTTAACAGCGCTCCGTTATTTGTGCATAAATAACGAATACAACAAACGCCAGTTTTCACAAAAAACATATTCGCTAAGCTAGCGAGAAACCACAAACGTGTTACAACGTGCTTCTACTCTAGTAGACGGAAAAGAAGTGACGATTCTTACTGCGCTTTCGAAATCTATCGCTCACTTTCTTCAAAACTTGCATTTTGCACGAATTACACGGATGAAACTTAACCTCCGGAAGAAAACATGCTAGGCCATACTCTACAGTTATCAAACAGACAAACACAGGTTTATTATATCACATAATTTATTTTTCAAACTTTACATAATATAATACATTGTCATTTTGCATGTGACAATACCCTCCAACACAAGATGAAACATGGGAGTTTCATTCAAAACTGTTTTGTATCCTTCTCCTTGCTTCCTAGTTGAAGGTTCGACTCAGGTAGTCGGCTCCCACATTGTCCTTGCCTGCGATGGCTTGAACAGTGAACTCGTAAGGCTGTAGCAACATTGCCCAACGGGCAAGACGTCCGTTTGCTGGTTTGGATTGCCTCAGAAATTGCAGCGGGTGGTGATCTGTCTGAAAAGTGAAGTGTACTCCGTACAGGTACTGCTCGAACTTCTTGATCGCCCAGACCACAGCAAGACATTCTTGTTCCACCGTTGAGTAGTTCTGCTCTGCTGAGGTCAACTTGCGGCTAGCGTATGCCACAGGCATCAAAATCTCGTCATCCTGTTGCAATAGTACTGCTCCCAGCCCTTGTTGGGACGCATCTGTACGTAAGACGAATTCCTTTTCCAAATCTGGCAACCGAATGATGGGCTGACTGGTTAGGCGTTGCTTCAACGTCTGGAATGCCTGTTCTGATTCCTCAGTCCAAGTGACAACATTGGGCTGTTTCTTCTTGGTTGGTTCCAAGCTAGGATTTATGTTGACATCTACATGGCTCTCTTTTGCTGTCAAGATGCATGTAGGTACCTGCTCTGACTCAAGCTCAACCTCTGTCTCGTCGATGACGACCGCGACGTTGTCAACCCTCTGCTCCTCCGACGAGTTATTTCCTTCTTCCTCCTCCTCGGCGCTGACTTCTTCCTCTCGTTCGATGTATCGTCGCAAGAGATTCGCGTGGTACATCCGGACTTTGCCCTTGACTTGAATCTTGTAGTCAGGTGAACCTCGCCAGTCCCCGACGCGTTCGATGACCTTGTACGGACCTTGCCACTGCAGCTGCAGTTTGTTATGCTGCTGCGGAAGTAGAAGAAGCACCTTGTCTCCAGACTTGAATGTACGTGGTGCGGCCTTCTTGTCGAACTCTTTCGCATATCTTTCCGAAGACTTCTTGAGATTTTGCTGGGCAAGTTCGCAGGTTTCTTTGATCCTGTTTCTAAGTTCCACAATGTACGTTGCGGTGGTTTGGATTTCTTCGGGTGCCTGCTCATCTGTCCAACTCTGACGAAGAATAGCCATAGGACCCCGAACTCGACGTCCGTATAGCAGTTCGAACGGTGCAAAACCTGTGCTCTCTTGAGGTGACTCTCTGTACGCGAACAGTACTGCTGGCAGATAGCGATCCCAAACACTTGGTTTTTCTTGGCACAACTTGCGTAACATGGACTTGAGTGTGCCGTTGAATCTTTCCACCAAACCATTGCACTGGGCATGATACGGTGTGGTACACATTTGACGGATGCCCAAGAGACGACTGACCTCTCGCATGATCTCGCTTGTGAATTGGGTTCCGCGATCTGTTAGGATTTCCGCTGGAATGCCCAGTCTTGACCACAGCTCTAACAATGCCTCGGCTACACGGGTAGCTTCGATGGATTTCAATGGCATCGCCTCTGGATAGCGAGTAGCGTAGTCCACCATGGTCAATATGTACCTGTTGCCATTGTCGGAAGCGGGCTTGATAGGACCGATGATGTCAACTGCGACGCGTCGGAATGGTTCGTCGATTAGCGGCATTGGTACCAAAGGAACCTTCTTGACCCTGCCTCTTGGCGACATCTTCTGACACTGATCACAAGATGAGCAGAAACGGCGCACATCTCCAACTATGCCTGGCCAATAGAATTGGCGCCATATGCGGTCTAGTGTCCTCGTGGTTGCCAGATGACCTCCGAACGCTGAATCGTGTGCCACTGACATCACCCCTCTCCGTAGACTCTTTGGAAGAACAACTTGCTGATACTGGTCTTGTTGAGTCCGGAATTTCCTGTAGAGAATTCCTTTCGTCCATAGGTAAGACGCGAACCCTTGTTTACCAGCTTTCTTCTCTTGTCCTGACTCGGCGGCGGTTCTCAGACTAGCAAGAGATTGATCCTGCATCTGTAGAGCAATCAAGTCCTTCGGCTTGATATTTCCCGATCCGGTATCTACTGCTGGAAGCGGCGGCAGTGGACGCTGCTGGCGCTCTGCTTGTTGCCTGGTAAGTACCGCTACTTGCTTGGGTACGCGGTAGACTGGAATGCTCACCAAAGTTCTATCAGCCAACAAAACTTTGTTGCCAATGATGAGATCTGCGGGCGGATTCTGCATAACGACGGCTTCAATCTCAGCTTCGATCCAAGGAGTATTCACCGTAATGCGAGCTATCGGTAGATCCTTGCACAGACTAGTTTCAGCTAGAGTGATTGGCACTTTACGACCGGTGTAAGCGCATGGCGGCACGAACGATGCTCTAACCACCATCACATCGGCTCCTGTATCGCGTAGCCCTTCAGCTTGGTGTCCGTCGATGCTAACCTTGCATTTTGGGTTGAAATGTTTCTGCGAACATGGAACACACAGTTCAGGTATTCCATCCTCCTCTGTGTTCGCTTGCGCACCCGAAACAATAACATGCGTACCTTGCTGGGCTGCTGCTCGCTTGGGACAGTCCTTCTTGAAGTGTCCTGTGCGGTGACAGTAGTGACAGGTTACACGAGCTGTACTTGCCTGCCCAGCTGATCGTGCTTGAATCGAACCTCTTTCCTCTTCCTTCGCTGGCTTGGCATTCTCCCTAGGTTGAGTGTTAGCTCTGGAAGATCCGTTCCTCGGCGATTGTTTACGGTGCCGCTGCGGGTGTGCCTCCTTGTGTACTTGAGCGAAGTGTGCAGCGCTTGCCAAAGTGTCAGGTTCGTGTTCCAGAACAAACGACGCCGTGTCAGCGGGAAGACTTTCCATGAACTGTTCCAAAAGCATCAGCTCCATTAGATCCGCGTACTTCTGTTTCTTGCCGGACATCTCCACCCAGCGATCGGCAAAAAGTCGTAAACGGGCAATAAACTGTGTGTACGTTTCGCCTTCTCTCACCTTTGCTCTACGCAATCGCTGACGGTAGACATTAGCTGTAAGCTGAAATCTTTCCAACAGTGCTTTCTTCAACTTCGGGTAGTTGAGTGCGGTATCCTCGTCTACTGAGTTGTAGAGTTGCAAAGCTTTACCCTTAAGTGCTGTACTCAATTTCACTGACCACGTAGTTTCAGGCCATTCGTGTGCACGGGCAAGACGCTCGAACCGTCGCAAGTAGTCGTCGAGATCATCTTTAGACTCATCAAACTCTGGAATAGAAGCGTTTTCGACAACTATGCGACTCGTCGATGCCACTGGTTGATGACTGGCATTCTGCAGTTTCACCATCTTCTCTGCATGAGATAGTCTCATAGATTCCAATCTATACTCCAAGTCTCTCTCCTGTTTGGTAGTTTGCTCTTTCAGTGACCACTCCCGTTGGGTAAGACGCTCTTCACGCTCCCTTTGCTCCCTGGCTAGCCTCTCTTCTGTAGCAGCTTTTGCCTGGTCAGCCAAAGTGTGACGTACAAAATCAGCTAACTCTTGTCCAGCCAGATTGAGACGTTGTCCAAGAGAAACTACAACTTCAATTTGATCAGGTAAACCCGAACCTGAAATCTCGCCAACAGACCTAGACTTTGCATCTATGTTACCATGCTGTCGCGCGTTCTGGACCGCGGGAGAACTTAACGCTACATTCTGTGTTTTGCGCAACCGTGCGGAAATTGGAGAGTCAGTAATGGCATCGGCCATGACTACGATCGAACAACACACTATCCTAAGATGTCAAACAACCTACAACATATGCTAAACAATTAATAATATCAGCAACCTTGACCGTCACAGCAACTCCTGAAAACAAGTATCCAAGTACTCAAATGAAAGAATGTAAAATTCTTACTCTAAAACAAAAAACAAACGATCAACATATTTACATGCACTACCTTCAAACGATCTAACTTAAGAACAACAAACTTTGTGAAGCCACAAGGTAATTCCTAACCTATACCCAGGATAATGAACTATCTTGTTATCTCAGCGGATGCTGATCTCAGCGAATGCTAATCTCAGCGGATGCTGATCCCGGACGAGCCCCCATAATTGTCACGTGGAGAGTTTTTGTGTAGTGACCCTCCTACGTCTCGTTCCAAGAACAAGTTAAGTTTAGATAAAAGGTAGAGTTGAAAAGTAAAGAAAACTCGAAACAATGGTGTAAAATTTCCCTTTGTTGTTATTATTTACACTACTGGACCTCGATCCACAAAATCTGCCGAAAATGTTTCAAAACTGTACAAGAAACCCGAAATATTCTTGAAATATTCTTTAAATGTCAGTCCGGTTTGTTATCCCCCAAATCCTTTAGAGTTCAGACATATCGATCTTTTTCATCATCTGGTGGGGACATCGGAAGTACCGTTGGCTTCAGCGAAGTCGAGACTACTTAACTGAGTACTGTGGTGATAGTCGCCCCTGCAGTGGATGATGTTGCTGATGAAGGAGTGGGCTGGTAGTAGTATGGTTGGCAGCGGATGGATGGTCGGTTGGTTGGTTGGATGGTGTTGTAGATGGTGGTGTGGTCGGTGGGTTGGATGATTGTATGGTCCTTCCCCCTTCCAAGGTAATGGATCCGTGGGGTCTCCCCAGGCAAGGGATCCAGGAAAAAGAAGAAAATCTGCAACATGCTGAAAGACCATACAGTATCCCGACTCCCATAACCTTACCTAATAGGCAAAGTTTACACCATCAGTATGGGTAATAAACGCCCCTGCATCCAACACTGCTGTCATCCTGAAAAGAATATTGGGGTAAACAAACGACTGTCTGCATCAATAATGATAAAAGAAAATAAATTCTCACCTCAAAAGATTATGTTGTTATATAAAAGTGTATCCAATGAATGCATGTGTCACAGATAGTCCAGGCCTACTATAATTCCACAAGACTAGACCTGCTTTTATTCTAAATTGTTCTGTTCTGTCCTGACACAACTGTCACTCTGTTCCTGACCTGACACTGCAATAATGTCCAGAAGTTTTACATAACACTTTGCTTAGTCAACTGAAAACTGCACACGCTGTAAACCAAACCTATCTCTGCCACAGAAATAGTATATAATTATAATTTTAACAGCGCTCCGTTATTTGTGCATAAATAACGAATACAACAAACGCCAGTTTTCACAAAAAACATATTCGCTAAGCTAGCGAGAAACCACAAACGTGTTACAACGTGCTTCTACTCTAGTAGACGGAAAAGAAGTGACGATTCTTACTGCGCTTTCGAAATCTATCGCTCACTTTCTTCAAAACTTGCATTTTGCACGAATTACACGGATGAAACTTAACCTCCGGAAGAAAACATGCTAGGCCATACTCTACAGTTATCAAACAGACAAACACAGGTTTATTATATCACATAATTTATTTTTCAAACTTTACATAATATAATACATTGTCATTTTGCATGTGACACCGAGGTCTAGTCTGTTTGTCGCATACATTCCCTCATAACGGACTTTAAAGATCCTGACGCTCATGTCCTAGACGGGTGAGTGCCGGTAACAAGAACACACCCAGCATGCACTTGGTCCTTCTCTCCCATCCCTGGCTGGCCAGGATAGTGCTCATTTGTCCGGGCGTCAGACCATGCAGCCCAAAAGCTGCGGGTGGGCGTCTCCGGCGGCTTGAGTTAGATCCTGTATCGGCCAGTGCCTAGAGTCTGGTCAAGTACGGCGAGATAAGTGCGCTAAAATCAATAATAATAATAATAATAATAATAATAATAATAATAATAATGATAATAATAATAATAATATATCCCCCTCCCTACCTGAGGGCGGCGCAGTTGGGTACTGGTTTGGGCACACGCTAAAAGTCGCCTCTTTAAGCAGGGTCGAGCCAGGCCGCCTACTTCAGTGGGAATGCAGTTAGCACTTGGCCGCTGCCACTGAACCACTCAAAATAAGCGTGTACGTTGGTGACAGATCGCCGCGCTTTGAGTCTGAGTTAGAAATAAGGCGCGCGCGTGCAGCATTGCTTTGAGCAACGACTGCAGCAGCGAAATGGCTCAAGGTGTTGATTGTGGCAGCTCAACCCAGGAAGAAGAAGGTCCAGTAGTTTAGAATGAACAACACAAGGTGGGAACGGGCGCAGGGACCTGTTTTACAACCGGGAAAGGTTAGGCAGCAAGGGGGACGGGAGATAAGTATCGCCGTCATGAAGCTGGACCAGAGAAAAGGGAGATTTTTTAAAATCCCTTTTCTGTCTAGCTCACTTCGACGACCGAAAGGTCACGGGTACGCGTTAACCACCATTTTACCATTTTATTGGCCTTACCACTCCTTAACTAATCCCTCCCCCTATCTCTCTCTCTCTCTCTCTCTCTCTCTCTCTCTCTCTCTCTCTCTCTCTCTCTCTCTCTTTCGCCTCTCCCCCCACCCCTTTCACCATCCATCCTTCATCCTGACACTCATTCACATACCCACTACCCTCTATTGCTTCTGCTTGAGGGGTTTGTGTGTATGTGTACGTACAAAAACGCACAAATGGGTTTCAGACCTTGTCTTTTCTAGTAACAAATGGGTTTATTTGCTTGGAACCCACTTTTTTCTAAGTGCGCCGGAGTGCTCTTTTAGTGCATGGGAGTGCAGTTGTAGTGCATCGGAGGGTTTTAAGTACACAGGAGTGCTCTATCCGTGACGGAGAAAATACCGTCAATTTTCGGAGAAATTTTGGAGAAAATTCGACCTATTTCGTCGCCTATAGGAGACGAACTAGGTCAACTTTTTAGCAAAGGGTTCGGGTAAAGGTTAGTTGTAGATCTATCCCTAGCCCTTACCCTAACCCTTTTTCATCAAAAAATGACTTTCCGATTCCTACATTCTTAAATGAACCCATTTGTGATGTATTGCAAGTGTGGGTGTGTGTGTGTGAAATTGCAGATGGTTTTTGCTTTTGTCATCCGAGGTGGTTTATTTCAAGACGTTCGGTTTTTGGCTCAAGATCATACAGGAAATCCAATTAACGTTACGTTAAAGACGAAGGAGAAAGATGGTGTTGCTGTTTTTAAAGAACTGGAACTTTGGAAGAAAGAATATGCATTTTAAGGGAAGGGGAGGAGGAGAGCAAGAAGAAGAAGAAGAAGGCTGCTGGTGTACGTTTTAAAGAACGCTTAATTGTTATTTTGCGAGAAAGAATTGGTTTTAACTTAACTCGCGTTTGTTTAACCATTTTTTTTGTGTTCTCTCTCTCTCTTTCTCTCTCTCTCTCTCTCTCTCTCTCTCTCTCTCTGTCTCTCTCTCTAACGGAGATACGCTCCGTCACATGAAATCAACACAACACCTCACAAACACACACACATACACACACGCACATACATAATTATTCTTACACAGGTGAGAACCGTTTAGGCGATTTTTCTTTTCATGGCAAGGCTTGGCGAGGGAAGGCAAGATATAGTCCAAGAAAACCCCTCAGGTCACATGGAATGGATACATAAAAAATAAGATCAAAGTAAAGCAGATGACATTTTTAATTCACACATCCACACACTCACGTACACACACACACCCACACACCCACACACACACACACACACACACAAACAAACAAAAGAAACTACAAGCTATAGGTAATGTGCAGAGATTTACCAAAAAAAGTCAAGACGTTTTTTCAGATGAATCTACATTTGCAGTTTTACAGAAGAAGAAAAAAAGTAGAGTATGTTAGCGCAAAATGCACAATGTATTGTGTGTCCATTCAAATTAATGCAAAAAAATAGCTTACATAGAAGACATTACTGTTTATACATAACTTGATCATTTTGACAAAACGGATTTCTTATGGAAGGATAACAATAATTTAAATTTGGATGCTTTGGGATGTCTCCAAAATTAAGGTTTAATTAATTAGTGATGGATGGGAATTTTGTGGAGTCTTGTTAATGCTAAGTAAACAAACAAACAAAGGACAATCTTTCTTTATCTCTTTCATTCTACTTGAATAAACTACTGCAGAACTCGGTTAACACTTAAGTTTTAAAGCTCCGCACTGTACATGGCTGATCCAGATCTCAAGCATTTGCACATACATTGCAGCTAATCCCTAAACTCTCCTCTCAAACTTTTAAGCTCTTCTTGTCGCTTTGACGGAGTTGGCAGCTATAATTTATTTCTTTTAATCTTTTCTAAGCACGAAGAACGGGAAAACTTTTGGCAGTCCTTCAAACTTTTACATTATTTTCCTCCACTTTTAAAAGTCTCTTTTGGTGGTTCATGCTCGCCACGATTCTCTCTCTTGTTCTCCCCTCATTCACATACACACGCACACACACACACACACATACTCACAAGCACTCCTTAACACACCCTCGCCTTGATCTCATCCCGCCATAATTACCCAAGTTTGTGCAACGTATTAATTTTTGTACGTGTCTGCGTTTTCTCGCATACGTGTATGTCTACTGGTTTTATGTAAGTTTGTCCACAGTTCAGACTCCTTCTTTGTCGTTTTAAGTTGCTGTTTGCTGAATGACGACAAGACAAGCTCTCCTTTTCTCCACTTCAACTCCTATCTCTGCCCCTTCTCCTACGATTGGATCTTCCACTGTTCTCTATACTGACAAGACCAGAAATGTAGGAGTTGTCCTTGATTCTGAGCTCTCAATGAATGATCACATTTCAAAAGTATGCCAAATGTGCTAATTTGAATTAAGGCGAATCAGTTCAATCCGTCGCTTCCTCACTGTAGATGCCACAAAAACACTAGTTACTTCTTGTGTACTGTCCAGAATAGACTATTGCAACTCTTTATTTATAGGCTGCAATGACCCTACCCTAGCACTCCTTCAAAAAGTTCAGAACGCTGCTGCGAGGCTTGTTTTCAAGTCAAGTCGAAAACAATGCACCCCTCTCTTGCGCAAACTTCACTGTTTACCTGTTTTAGAACGCATAAAGTATAAAGCAGCCTATCACTGGATCAGCTCCCGAATATTTTTATTGAGTTAGTCACTCTGTACACTCCTCGCACCCTTCGCTCTTCGAGCGATACTCGACTCCTCCGCCAAGGCCGCTACAAACGGAAACCACATGGTCTCCGCTCTTTTTCTGTCAGTGGACCTCAGCTCTGGAACTCTTTTCCCTCCGATGTCAGACACTCTCTTTCAATTCAAAATTTTAAAAGCAACATGAAAACCTTTCTTTTTCAGCAGCACTTTACATAATTTACATTCTTTCTTCATTTAGTATTTTTGTTTTGTGTGTGTGTGTTTGTGCGTGCGTTTGTATGCTGTCTAGTTAACATGAATGTATGATTAGATGAATGTTGGTGTGTGCGCGTCTAGATTCGCAGGGTAGTAGGCGCATTACAGATGCTAATAATAATAATCATCATCATCATTATTATAATAATAATAATAATAATAATAATAATAATAATAATAATAATAATAATAATAATAATATAATATATAATAATAATAATAATAATAATAATAATAATAATAATAATAATAATATAATATATAATAATAATAATAATAATAATAATTATTATTATTATTATTATTATTATTATTATTATTATTATTATTATTATTATTATTGTTTGTATTGTCTGACAACTGTATACAGATATACACATGGGCGTGTGTTTCAGTGTTAATATTATTGTTTTAGTTTGCTTGTTGCTTTTGTAAACATGTTTCGTCGTTTGTTCTCATGCCTTGTCTTCGACGTCGTCGTTGTTGATGGGTCGTTGTTGACTGGTGTTGGTGTACATGTTTTATCGTTTGCCTTGTCTTTGTCGTCGATGTTGACTGTTGTTGTTGTTGTTGTTGTTGTTGTTGTTCTTCATCTTCTTTTTTTCATTCCCCGAAAAAAGGTTTAAGGTCTGAAACGTTGGAGAGCATTCTTTTATCAGTGATCTTCTTTACCACCACAAAAGGGTTTTAAAACTGTTAACTTGTCTATTGTTCTTTGCGTCTGGTCGTCGTTATCGTCTTCGTTGTTGAAGTACACATCCTCTCTCTCTCTCTCTCTCTCTCTCTCTCTCTCTCTCTCTCTCTCTCTCTCTCTCTCTCTCTCTCTCTCTCTCTCTCTCTCTCTGTCTGATTGTCTGCTGTCTGTCTAATTACCTGCCTGTCTCTCTCTCTCTCTCTCTCTCTCTCTCTCTCTCTCTCTCGCTCTCTCTCGCTCTCTCTCTCTCTGTCTGATTGTCTGCTGTCTGTCTAATTACCTGCCTGTCTCTCTCTCTCTCTCTCTCTCTCTCTCTCTCTCTCTCTCTCTCTCTCTCTCTCTCTCTCGCTCTCTCTGATTGTCTGCTGTCTGTCTAATTGCCTGCCTGTCTCTCTCTCTCCCTCGATCTGTCTGTCTGATTTTATGTCTGTCTCTCTGTCTCTCTCTCTCTTTCTCTCTCTGCGTGGTGCGCGTATTAACACGAATGCAAGCGTTTTTATTCAGATTTCCCATTTTGATGATTCGTCTAGTTGGTGTTATTTGGCGTTGTTGTTGTTGTTGTTATTGTTGTCATTGCTGCTGTTTTGTCTTCTCACTTTTAAATTTTAAATGCGCTTTGTATTATGTGATTCCCACAATTGTATTGGGCTGGGCCTTAACAATTACATTCACTAACTCTCCCTATCCTCCCTCCCCACCTTCTCTCACCCCTCTCTCTCTTTCTCTCCCTCTCTCTCCTTCTATTCCTCCCGCTCTCTCCTCTCTTCCTCTCCCCCTACCTCTTTCTCTGTGTCAGCATATATTGCGCAATGGCCTGGTCAAGGGCGCAGAGTTTAATGTGAACTGCAGAAAAGCTATAAAGCTGTCGGCTGCTCTTTTACTGTCGCAGACCTCGCTGCTTTATCGATGGCGACTGCGGCGAAATTAGCCAAAAGGACTACTCTGATCACACACCCCACCCCCAATCCCTCCTTCTTCTTCTTCTTCTGCGTTCCTCCAAATGGGGCCTCAGATGTCCAGGTTTGTCAAACTTATGAAGCGGGCAGTGGTTTCGAGGTCTTGCTTGGAGCCCCAGAGTTTTACGTCCAGCGTCTGTCCTGCAGGCCAGAGTTGTGTCCTGGCATTCTGGTACTGGGGGCAGGACTGCAGGATGTGCTCTGGGGTCTGGAGGTCTGTTCCACACGGGCAGTCAGGGGTGTGTGACAGGCCTAGGCGATGCATGTGGTAACGCAGGCGGCAGTGACCAGTTCGTAGCCGGAAAATTGTGGTCTGTTCATGGCGCTGGAGGTGTGCCATCTGGTCGTCAGATGGAGGGTCATGCTGGGTGGCCCAGGTTGCCTGGAAGTGCCGCTTGACCAGAGTCTTGGCTTCCTTATAAGAGACTGGGGGGTGTGGCTGCTCCATTTTGCTGCCCGACTTGGCCAGCCTGTCCGCCTCCTCGTTTCCTGACAGACCACAGTGAGCAGGTATCCACTGGACTGCTACCTTCGTGTATTGAGAGAGGGCAATCAACAGGCGCTGTGTGTCTCTTTCCAGCTGTTCACTGGGCGACTGCAGGCTCTCGATGATGGAGCGGCAGTCAGACAGGAAGACGATATTTGAGGCGGGCGCTTCTGCAGCAAGGAGCCGGGCAGCCTCATGAAGAGCAGTGAGCTCAGCCCTGTAGTTGGTGGACCGGGCTCCAGCAGGCAGGGATCTGGAGAGGGTGCTTCCATCGGTGAAGCGCAGGTGTAGTCCGCTGCCTCCGTTGCTGACGGCTGCATCAGAGGATCCATCCGTGTATGCATGGATCCACATGGGCCTGGGATACTTCAGGTCCAGGAGCTCCAGAGTGAGGGAGCGTAGTGCAGCCTCTGACTGCTCGCCCTTATACCTCACTCCTGGGACGTCAGGGCAGAACATGAGTTCGGTAGTCGGGGTGTCCCAGTCCTCGGCGTCCTGGAGGAGCTCTCGTTCTGCTGGGAGGTCTGGGACGGCAGCCGCCAGCTTCTTGACCTGATGGATGAAGCTATCCCGCTTCAGCCTGTTCTTGGTTGGCTGTTGTAGATATTGGTGGGCTGGGTGTGAGGGCAGCCTCTGTAGTTTTTCATGTTGGATCAGAACTTTTTCTTCTCGTCTTTGGTCCAGGGAAAGGAGTCCTGTTGTTGTTTCCAGCTTGTGGATGGGTGTTGTTTTCAGTCCTCCTGTGATGAGTCTCATGGCACCGCTTTGTACTTTGGCCAGTCTCCTGGTGTTGCTCTTGGCTGCTGTGGACCATGCTGCTGAACCGTATTCCATCACAGGACGGACGTTGCCGGTGTACACTTGCTTGAGGATTCTGCTGTTGGCACCCCACTTTGTGCCCGAGAGCTTCTTCATTAGGGCCAATCTTCTGGTTGCTCTCTTCTTCATCTCCTGGATGTGAGGACTCCAGGTAAGCCTCCTGTCGAGCTTGACACCGAGGTACGTTGGAGTTTCCTCCTCCGGTATCACTTGGTTGCCGACTTTCAGCTTCAGGGTCTCTTTGGTGTTGGAGAGTGAGAAGCAGGTGGCTACTGTTTTCAGGCTGTTGATGGTGACACACCAGTCGCTTGCCCACCTGGAGATGCTGTTGAGAGCCTCTTGCATCCTGACGACAGCAGTGGGAGTGGACTCGGCAGCGTTCCACATTGCGACGTCATCGGCATGCAGGGCACGGCTGATGTGTCGAGAGAGGTTCTTGGTGATGTCGTTGATGAAAACGACGAACAGAGTTGGGGAGATCACTCCTCCTTGTGGGACTCCTTCCCTGATCTTTACTGTGTAGCTGAAGTTGCCGTTGAGCTTAACCCTTGCCGTTCTGTGTGCCAGGAAGCTTCTGATCCACTTGAACAAGTTGCCAGCGACACCTGCGGTCAATAGCTTCAGGAGTAGGCCTTCCCTCCATGTCTTGTCGAAGGCCTTGGAGAGGTCTATGAAAGTGGCGATGACCTTCTTCTTCTGCTGGAAGGCGTTCTCTATTGACTGAGCAAGATACACCAGCTGGTCCTCGGTGTTTCTGTTCTTCCTGAAGGCGGTCTGTTCTTTGGTGATCAGGTTGTTCGATTCCAGGTGCCACACTAGTCTCTTATTGACCATACGCTCAAGGGTCTTGCCGAGGCAGCTCAGAAGACTGATGGGTCTGTAGCTGGACTTACTCTTGGGGTCCTTTCCTTTCTTGAGTATGGGGATGATGATGGCTTCCTTCCATGCTGAGGGGAAGACGCCTGACCGCCACGACTGGTTGAAGAGCTCCAGTAATTTGTTTTTGGCGGCTGGCCCAAGATGCTTGATCAGCTCGTTGCAGACTCCATCTTTGCCTGGAGCTTTCTTGGGCTTGAGTCGCCTGATAGCATCGTTGAGCTCTCCCAGGGAGAAGTCAGATGTCATAGATGGGGGGTGGGCATTGTTCTGCAGGCAGAGCTTGGTTTGTAGCTGCTCTTCTACTTCTTTCCTTCGTTGTGGAGGGACATTGATGGTGCTTTCAGCCTTGAAGGCTTCAGCCAGAAGGTTTGCAGCTCTCTTGCCAGTGTGGTAGGTGCCACTCTCCTCAAGCACGGTGGTTCCATATGCTGCTGTGGTGTCCTCGTTCAGGGCCTTCACGAGTTGCCACAGTTTGCTGGTGTTGTTGTCCAGGCTCAGAGTTGAGGTCTTCTCGTTCCAGCTTTCTTGGAGTTCCTTGGTTTTGATAGCAGAGAACTCATCCTTGATCTTGCTGTGCTCCGTGGTTGATTCTGGGGAGGGGTTCTGCTCCATGGCTTCTCTGGCCTCTGATAGTCTCTGGTGGAGATCTGCCAGCCTCTTGCTCCAGTAAGGCTTGTAGTCCCTCCTGAAGCCACGAGGAATAGCTTTCTTGGCAGCAGTCAGAATGGTGGAGGTGAGGTTCTTGACATTCTGGTTGATGTCTTCTGTGAAGGTGACATTGAGAAGGTCTTCGGCATGCTGTTGGTACTGTCCCCAGTTGGCCTTCTTGAAGTTCCAGCTGGCTCTCTTCCTGCAGTACTCTGGTGCGGTTGCTGCATCTGCAATGAGGAGTGTGATGGGGAGGTGGTCACTGCCACCTAGCTGACTGCCGACTGTTCTGGTGGTCCGCTTCTCAATGTCCTCTGTGGCCATGGCAAGGTCAGGGGTGGAGGTGCTCTTCCATGCTCTGGAGTAGTACGACGGCTTATCCTCTGGTTGGTTGATCAGGATCAGCTCGTTGTCCATCATCCAGTCCTGGACTTCTTCTCCCCTGGAGTCCGTTGTGCTGTAGCCCCAAGCCGGTGAGTGACTGTTGAAGTCGCCGGTGATGAGATGCCTCTCTTCTGCTGCCTGGATGGTGTGCAGGTCGAGCCTCGATGTTGTAGGGCTGTAGCAGTTGCTGATGAAAAGTTCTTCTCCTTGAAGAAAGAGTTGAATTGTCAGGAGCTCTAGTTCTCCGGTTGTCTGCGCTGTAAGCACTGAGGGAATTCCTTGTCGGACGAGGGTCATGACTCCGCCTTTGTGCCCTGAGGGTCTGTCTCGCCTGTAGGTGTCGTAACCTCTGACAAAGAATCTCCGGGTTTCTGTGAGATGGGTTTCTTGGATGCAGATGACGTCGATCTTGTTGTCTCTTAGGAAGGCTTGAAGCTCTGGTTTCTTGTTCTGGATGCCTTCCGCATTCCACTGCACCACACGTAGGCCTGTCACAGCTGTTGGTTGTGGACCAGTCGCTCTACTCTGCCTCCCCCTGGTTCGCAGGTCAGCAGAGCCGCCAGTCGCTAAGGCGGGCCCCTTTGAGGCAGAGGGCCCGGCACCATCCCCGCCTGGCTTTGGTCCACGGGGACGACACCATGTCGAAATATCCATCTGAGGCATTGTCCATTTTTCTGGTAGCGTGTGCGCTCGTTTGGACTCCCACACAATACCCAGGGGGTATAGTCAGCAGCACTCCGTCTTCGTTGGGACATTCGGTTTTAGCGAGTTTTCCTTCTCGAGGCCGTGCACAAGACTGGATGTGGCCCATCTCATCCAGCCCCACCTGGTTATCCTGCCAGGTACTCAGTCGCCCCCATAGCAGGCTTGGTGGTAACAGGGGCACCAAACTGGTAGACCAGTAGTGGGTGCTGCTATGGACACATTAATGTAGGAGAGGCCATATGCAAGTAACTTCCTGCCAGCTTGGCCAGACAGTGGTTCCGCGGCTATCACTACATCTGGGGAGTGAGAGGTAATTAATTGAACATCACTCCCCTTGGTGAGCGGGACGTACAGCACCAGACCTCACTGCCCCCCCAATCCCTCCATCTCACCCTTCACCCTCCTTCCCGTCTCTTTCCCCATCCACTGCTTTTACCTGTCTGTCTTCTGTGTCAGTCTAAGGCTGTGTTTCTGCCTGTCTAGATCTCGCTGCATCAGCGATGGCGACTGCCGTAGTTATCCATCCAATGGTCCACTGTAGTCACCAACACCCAACTCACCACCCCCGTCCTCCGACTCCTCCCACCTCCACCCTCCTCCTCCCTATCTCTTTCTGCCTGTCTTTCGCAGACTTGAAGGGTCTGTCTGTCTGCTGCCTGGATTATCTGCAGTGTTCCCGATTACGCACAGTAGTGCGTCAATTACGCACAAAATATGAAAAATGACGCAGAAAAATGTGCATGTGTGCGCCCTGTTGACGCACACATTTTTTTTTCGAATCGCGGAAGTCAAAAATAGGACCAACGAGTGGCGAACTAATTCACAGCATAATCAGAATCAGAACCCAACTGAGACTGCCATTGCAGACGATTAAAGATTGTGTCTGGAGTTGTCGTCCTTAAAAATCGCATGCGCGCGCATTGTAAACTTCCTCCAAGCAATCCATTCACTGAACAGAAGAAATCTTCGTGAATCCATTCTTTGATTCTATCATACACGATCATGTCACTTCTGACTTGGTTGACTGGGCCCCAAACCCGTTCATCCACCCATTTGGGGACTCAAAATTTGCACAAGGACTCTTAAAATTTTATACCTGGGAGTCCCAAGGACTCTCATTTTTTTGTGTGTGGAGGGAACACTGATCTGTATCGCTGTCTGCTGCCTGGATTGTCTGTATCGCTGTCTATACCATCTCTGTCTCTCGGTACCTCTGTCTGCCCTCTCTATCTCAGTCTCTGTCGTTCTTGTGTTAGTGGTGTCGCAAACTTCGCCGCTTTATCGATGACGACGTAACGTCATTAGCCAATCCCTGATCCAAGTCACCCTAGCCCCACTTACTGACATCCTCTGTCCAACCTCCAACTCAACTGCATGTGTCCCTTTGACGTTTTTTGCGGCAGTGACCAAATGTATTCCGTTCGCGTTCGCTTGGCCTGTCTAGTATCTATACTATCTATAGTGTCTACGTTTTCAGTTTCTTTTTATTTCTTTCGCACGATTCGCTAGCGTCGTGACGTAGTTAGCTAATGACGGTTGCTATACTAGATCTGTACATGTCTTTCTGTTTGTCTGTCTGTATAGAGGAAGTCCCTTTCTGTTGTCAAATACTGGCTCTTTCTCTGGTAAAAGTCTGGAACCAGCATAGAGCATGGTACATTTTCTCGTACTTCTCTGTTTCCGTGTCTGAAGTTCTGCAGAGTATGTCTGTCTCTGTCTGTCTGTCTATACAGAGGAATTCCCTTTTTTGTCAAAAGCTTAGGTCTACATTTCCCTTGTAAAGTCTACCACCAATACAAATCATGGTACCTTTCCTCTGGCTCAGTGTTTGGTGGTTTGCAGTCTGTCTGTCTGTGTGTCTCTGTCTATAGGCTTAGAGGAACACCCTTTTTTGTGGGTGTACAACTACACTGTTCGTTCTTTCCTAATGAAAGTGTGGAAACATCTAACAACATTAGAGGCACGGTGGCCTAATGGTAGAGCTTTGGCTTGCGGATCTGAAGGTCCCGGGTTCGAGCCCAGGCCGGGGCATTGTGTTGTGTCCTTGGGAAAGACACTTTACTTCCGTTTCCTACTCCTTCGGATGAGAGTATTAACCGACGTCTAGTCTGTGTCGCATACATTCCATCATAACGGACTTTAAAGATCCTGACGCTCCTGTCCTAGACGGGTGAGTGCCGGTGACAAGAACACACCCAGCATGCACTTAGGTCCTTCTCCCCCATCCCTGGCTGCCCAGGATTGTGCTCAGTTGTACGGGCGTCAGACCATGCGCCCAAAGGCCGCGGGTGGGCGTCTTGGGCGGCTTGAGTTTGATCCTGTATCGGCCAGCGCCTTGAGCAGCTCTTGAGCTGGTAAAGCGCTATATAAGAACGATTAAATTAAAAAAAAATCACCAGTCTAGGATACTTTTACACTTATTTAAACTCCTTCAATAGTGGTATTTTAAAAAAATTAAATGTTTTTTTTTTTTTCTCGATTTCCTCTCCTCCTTCTAATAGCGATTTGCATTTAGACCACATGTTTGAGTGATGACTGTACGTTTGTTGTGTATGTAGGAATGTCTGTAACATGTGAGCGTGTTACAGATCGCAGCCCTTTGATTTAGGAATAAGGCCATATTGCATCTTTTATCATTATTATTGCAGAGTCAATGTCTGTCTTTGTCTCTGCCTCTCTGTCTATGACTGTAAACTATACCCATTCTTGCACAAAATGAGCGCTTACTCGTTCCCTGGACAGTCTGGAACCAGTAAAAATGTATAATGTTTTCAGTGTATCGTAAGTCTGGAACCAATACTAGGGAAGCCAGTTTCCTCCCCTGCTGGCCCTTCAACACCTACCCAGGCGGTATTTTCCTGTGGGCCAGGAAATGACGTTTTGATGTGGAAAGGTGGTAGAGGAAGTTCGATAGAAATCATACCCCGGGCCACGCCGCGGAACTGGGATCCACGAAGCCTGTTGTGTAGTGACTAGAGGGAGTAGACCCCTATCAGTATGCGCTATGCTGTATGTATGCTCCAGGGCTTTTCCCTCGACTTTTCAGTTCTTTTCCTTGCAGCGGCAGGCCAGATGGCTGTCACACTGTGGAACTCTGGACTTAAGGAGGGCGGGATGTGGAGCAGGGAGTGGGAGTAGGAGGGCGGGTGGGTGAAATGAAGGGAGAGAGGGGAAGAAAGAAGGGGGCGTGAGAAAGAGTGGGGGGAGAGAGAGAAAGAGAAAGCAAGAGAGAGAGGGAGAGAGAGGAGGAGAAGAAGAAAAGAGGAAAGTGGGGTGAGGTTTGGGGTGGTTGGATGATGAGGGAGGGAAACAGCTACGTGGACAGGAGGGGAAAGAAAGAGAACACAAGAAAGGAGGAGAGAAAAAGAGAGAGAGAGAGAGAGAGAGAGAGAGAGAGAGAGAGAGAGAGAGAGAGAGAGAGAAGAAATGAAAGGGAGGGATATGGAGTTGGGAGGGAGGGGTAAAGGGGAGAGAGAGATGGGGTGGGGGGAGAGGGGGGAGAATTTACGTGTAAAGGCCGGAAAAACGGAAAAGATGCATTCGTGTCTCTGATCGAATATTAAAATTTGCACGTTGCGAATTAGAAACATGCATTCATTGCACAAGAGAGAGAGAGTGTTTGTATAGATAGATAGATAGATAGATAGATAGATAGATAGATAGATAGATAGATATAGATAGATATAGATAGATATAGAGATATATATATATATAGATATATAGATAGATAGATAGATAGATAGATAGATATGTGTGTGTGTGTTTGTGTGTGTGTATGTGTTTGTGTTTGTGAGCCTGTACAGGTGTGGGTGGTTTAAAAAAAAATTTGTTTGGTTGTGTGCATGCTTGCACATGTATGCGCACAATATTGTTTGCTCGCATTACACACCCATTATAATAGATCTGTTCTGTCCGTCCGTGGTGATTTTATTGGCCCAATATATTTCCCTCCGATAGGCTTTTGATACTGGCTAACTCCGCAATGGTCTGTTTGCGATATGTCGTTTTGCCCTATGCCTGTGTGCACTTTATGGAGGGGGACAACAGCGAATGGCAGTCAATTAGTCTGGGCTTTGTTTGCTCTCAACCTCCGTCCTGTTGACTTTGACGCTTCGGGGCCCGGTGTGAGCGGGCCAGGGTCGCTAGGGGCCGTCTGGCCCTCTCGCATTTGAGCATCCCTTTAGTGTGAATAGTGATGAGCCCCACCATCTGTGGATGAGCCGCTTTTTTTTTCTTTCTTTCTCCGTTTTAACCCATTTGCTACCACGATCCCATATATGGGGTCGTGGTAGCAAATGGGTTAAGGTAGTATTATCAGAAAACACTTTGAAATGATTGGGAATCTGAACGAGCCAAAGATCCGTCTGCCGGTCCGTGATGAGATGGCAGTCTGTGGATGAGCCACGTTCCCCCTTCTTACCTTCCCCCACCCCCACCTTTTGTTGTTTTGTTGTTGTGGTTGTTGTTTCACCTCCAGACTCTATTTGGTACAATGATTGATGATGACTGGAAATACCTTGAAATGGTTGGGGATTAGAACGAGCCAGATGCCCGCCGGTGCGTCCGTCCGTTCTCGCGCGCCCTGTCTCAAGAACGATTAGACAGATTTTGTTCAAACTTCATTGGAACATTACTTGGATTAGTGGGCTAGCCTCTCCTGTCATCGTATTTTTGCCCCCTCAAAGGTCACGGTCGTTAGAGGCAGTTCTTTGCTAAACAGGTTTTGCTCTAGAATGTTTTGTTTGTTTGTTTTAATGATTTCTGACACACAGGTGCTTCAACTGATGGCCAAGCATTCAGTGCCAGACCTTTGATCGGTCAGCCAGTCGGTGAATCAGCGAAGTTCACTTTTGTGGACACCTTTTTGTTGCATTCTGTCAAAAAGGACGTGACCTATTTCGATTTATTGTTGTTACTCCGCAGATACTTTAACTGCTGCTCAGTCTTTCACATTATTTAGATTTGCACTTTCTCAAATGGCAAGGCCGCTGAGGTGCATCATTTTGTAAACTCGTGTAGCGTTCCATGTTTAAATAAATAAATAATAAAGCGGCTTAACGGATTGTGATCAAATGTAGCTTGCAGATAGTTCATAGAGTGACCAATCGTTCCGCGTTTTCAGTTTGCTTCTTTACAACCAAGTCAAGTCAGAACAAGACAATCAAAAGTAACACTTGTGAAAAATAATGCTGGGGTTTATGCACCACCCCCACCCCCCTCTCCTACCTGTGTTTGTGTAGTGGGGGTGGGGAGTTAGGGTGTGTGTTAAAGGGTCTGGAAATACATTTGAAAGGCTTCCATCTTGTGTGATGTCTCGTTTTCTGATAACAAGTGGCCGTTGTCATACAGCGTTGATGATGAACGTCTTTCAGACCTGTGCGCTCTCCACTTTTGACTGAAGAGGGGAGCAGTCATCAGAGGGTCGGCAGCTCTGTCTGGTGGCTCGTCTGTCGGTCTACATACAACCTGAAGCTGTGCACTGTGACTTCATCAAGGGAGATAACACCGGGTCAAGATCATCTTTGTCGGGCCACACGCACGCAACAATGTTGTGAATGATTAGGCTCTGTATAACTTGGTGAACTTCTAATACATTTTAAAGGGCAGATCGCTGTTTAAATTACCTGACTGTTCTGGTTATTATTATTATTATTATTATTATTATTATTATTATTATTATTATTATTATTATTATTATTATTATTATTATTATTATTATTATTATTAGTATTATTAGTATTTGTTGTTGTTGTTGGTGTTGTTGTTGTTGTTGTTGTCGTCATCATCTTTATCATCATCATCATCATCATCATCATCATCATCATCATCATCAGCTGCATTACTGTAAAGAGCCGACATGTCATTAGTATTACATGTGTGTGTTTGAGTGGGTGTGAGGGTGTGTGTGGGTGTGTGTGTGCGCGCGTGTGTGTGTGTGAGTGTGTGCATATATTTGTGAATGCGTGCTTGCCTAATTATGTTTGTGTGTTTTTGAGAGTGTGTGTGTGTTTACACGCGTACATGGTTAAGTTAAGTATGTTTGTGTGTGCGTGAGTATGTTCGTGTAATTGCGCGCCTTTTGGTAGGGTGCCATCTTGGGCATGCATTATGCGTGTGCGTGCATGCATGCTTGCTTGCTTGCTTGTTTGCCTGCGACGAAGCAACATTCCTAGAAGGGGTAGCGACTAGAACAAAAAAGATTTTGAACGTTTGTTCAAAAGAAGAGAAAGTTGCTGGTTTGTAGAAATACGTGCTGTGTGATGTTGTCACCTCCAGGTGTGTGCCTTCCCTCTAAACCTGCACTCAGGTGTGGACTCCTGCTCTCAAAGCTGCACAAAAGCCAGCTGAAAACCGAGATGATCTACTCCCTTGGTGGCTGTATGATTGCTGTTGTTCCTGCTGCTGTTTGCTGTTACTGCAGGTCGTGGTGGCTGCGGGCTAGGTGTTTGAAAGAGAGAGGCACGTTTTGAGGTCTAGCGCCTTTTCGGGTTGTTAGGAAAACAACAATTGTTAGCTGGAGAAAAGACGCTACAGGTGCCGCCCAGTAGTAGCGACCACCGGAGTCTGCACACCGATTGGCGCATCCAGGATTCTCGTTGGCTTTAAGGGGGAGACTAGCTATGACGGTACCCGATAGGCAGGCGACCCTGGTCGACCTTCTTCTTCTTCTTCGTTATTATTATTATTATTATTATTATTATTATTATTATTATTATTATTATTATTATTATTATTATTATTATTATTATTATTATTATTATTATTATTATCATCATCATCATCATCATTAATCATCATCATCATCATCATCATCGTCAACATAACCCACTAGGCTTTGATCCCAAGTTGCCGTCCTTTGGACCATTTCAGCTCGAGTACAGTCTTTCAACTATTTTCTGCACTATTTTAATTACCTTTAAGAAACCGTTTCCTTACTTTTGCATGTAAAATAGGGTATTGGAGACTAACTGCGCTCTTTTAATTAAATTTTTAAAACAATTTCCTTAGTTTTTACATGCAAAATAGAATATGGGGGGCTACTCTGTTTGAGACGGAATTTTTAAATCTATATCCCCTCTCCCCCTCCTGCCGTGTGTAGGTGTGTGTGTGTGTGTGAGGGTGTGTGTGTGGGTGGGTGGGTGTGTGTGTGTGTGTGTTGTAAAGGTTTGTTTTGAAGGCAAACTATGGCGGAGAGGTGAGAAATAAACTGTTGGGACCGGGCTTGCTTGTTTAGCTTGGCCGTAAAGAAGCTGTGTCACTGATTCTGTCTCGTAAATAGGGTATCACACAGTTCATGTTTACGTTGTAACAGCGGGGATTTGAATTGCACTGTATTGAGTATCGTCGTCGTCGTCTTCCTAGTGGTCGTTTTCGTCGTCGTCGTCATCATCATCATCATCATCATCATCATCATCATCATCATCATCATCATCATCATCGTCATCATCATCATTACCATCGTCGGCGTCGTCGTCGTCATCATCGTTAGCACGACGACCGCTGCGCATCCCACTTCTGTTTTATGCCACTTATGGCGTGGATGAAGAAATGTTTCAGTTCAGTTATGATACAGACGCTTAAGGAATTGGAATAGTGTTGTGACTATATTATAGCAACTCCTGCGTGTACTAGTCTTAAATCATGGCATGAGGGGAATACAATACAATACAATACGAAAAACGAATCAATAATTATATTGTCCTCATCAGGATAAACAATGATTTTTTTTTAAATTGCAATTAGCACCAGAGATGTGAAATAACACAAAGCACAACACAACACAACACAAACCTTATCTACGGATTTGTTGTTTTTTAATTGCGTCTTTGTATTATGGGTTTTATACAGACACCTTTCTCTTTCCCAGGGAATTTTTATTTTTCGATGTTAGCCATTTAATCTTGCAATTCCCTCGTTCTGTCTTAGCACTTTCACTCTTTCACTGTGATGATATAACACAAAAAGCCAACGACACTCTTATGAGAGCGCGTTTTGGCAAAACCCGTCTCCATTTTCGTAATGATCCTATTTCTATTGTAACTCACCGAGGGTGCGCTTTTGGGCAAAAACGTTCTCCGTTTTCAACTACTGTATTTCTTTTGAAACTGTCCACGGGTGCTTTTTAATGTCAAATGACTACAGTGTCAGAAATGGCTCTTTCATGGCTAGACTCTCAAAGAGATTCCCCCTTCCCTCCATCGCAATTCCCAGTCCCTAGAGCACTGGCGATGTTTGGCGATAATGTCCTTTTCGGTACAATCATTTTTATTCAGTCAAAATGCCTTTGAAAATGTGTCTTTGGAGAGTATAACATTAGGCAGCCAAAATTACTTTCTATTCATATCGCAACACTAGTCAATTCTGACAGTGAAAATGCCCTTTCACAAGGTATATATATACACACACACACACACACCCCACACACACACACCCTCACTCCCCCCCACCCCCACACACTAATAATGTGATGATTTTTCGCGTTTAAAGATACTGTACCACGGACATTGCAAAAAGAGGTTAAAAAATAGTGACTATCCATTCAGTTTGGGGGTTGAGGTTTTAGATTTGGGAGTATATTAGTTTGCAACTTTTGCGGGTAAACGTATGATCGACTTCTCCTAGAAAGCGCGGCCGCCACAAGTGCAATGGCACCCGGGACGCGCGAGAACAGGACTTATGTTTGCTGGTGTTTTTTTTTTTAAACTGGCACTCAACGGCCTAGGACATGAGTGTCAGGATCTTTAAATTAAGGGCGATGGAAAGCACGCTTGGGTGGACAGACTAGGTCTTGTTTTTACACTCTCGTTGGAAGGAGTTGCAATAGCTTCTGAATATAAGTTCCTTGGTCGACAATCCGTGACGGCGCGAGAGAGGCCGCTTTACTAACTGTTTCTCTTTTCATTTTATTTTATGTGAAACTGTTGAAAAGGCAGTGGCGCGTGTCCCCCGACCTGCTAACCATTATGCACGCCTATCAATGCACGCTGTAAAGTCACAGCTTAGAGAGTGGTTTTTTTTTAAAGCTACATGGATGGGCACCCATCGTGCTTCGAAACAAAAATAGAATGATTGGGCTGAAACTTGCCTTGAGAAGGTTGTGACGTGGCACAACGGCTACAAATCAAGTCACTACAATCTGGCCTTCGAAGAAAACTCCTTCCATCAATGGGTTAAGATCACAAAGGTGAGAAGGGGGGAACGGATTTCTGGCGAACGATTGTTGTTTGGTGATATTAAAAAAAAAAACTAAGTTTAAATATCTTACTATTGCAAACTCCGACTACTCGTAGAAGTAGATTTCTGTTTGCTGAAACAGATGATGATGATGCTGAAGAGGTGGACAGATGATTTCAAAACGTCAACGGCGCTGGACGCAGACAGAAAGAGAGAGAGAGAGAGAGAGAGAGAGAGAGAGAGAGAGAGAGAGAGAGAGAGAGAGAGAGAGAGAGAGACAGAGAGAGACAGAGAGAGACAGAGACAGAGAGACAGACACAGAGACAGACAGACAGACAGACAGACAGCGTTCAGTTCCTTTCTGATAGTAAACCTAACTAACTTCTTACTGCATGCATAGGTAAATTATACCTTTAAATTTCTATTTTTGACGGAACATGCATGCAGTTTTGATTAGTGTTGGAGAAGATTCTGGGCAGGCGGGTACAGATTTCCTTGCCAAATAAGAGAAGCTTTAGAAACCTCCCATTCATGAGGGCCAGCTTTGTGAGATTTAATGTTTAAATCCCAGGAAAGTGGTTTTTACCTTCGGAATGGAATGTAGGCCTACTCAACGTAACGCGCGATTGTAGACTGGAGGCCGACTTTTGCCTGCCTCTGTCTCCAGTCAGCAGTGAAACTATTACCAACACACATCGATTGCGTAGGTGACGAGAAGTACATAATTTGAAGGTGTTGTTTGAGCGCCAAAGATGGGGAGAAAATGTTGTGTTTACGGGTGTAAAACAGGCTATAAATCAACAAAAGAGCCCTCCCTCAAGCGACTGAAACTGTCCTAATAATGATTGTGCTTACCACACAGGTTAGTGTTAATTGTGTAGTTCTTGTTTTTGACTATAACTACTTGCTGTTCTTTGTATTATTTGTATCACTCTCTATGAGTATGAAACAAGGGAGCACTGCTTCGGCTTTGAGCAAATAAGTATGTATCGGCTCACAGGAGGGATAGGGTGGGTTGTTTTTTTCTTTGAGTCTTCAAAGAAATTTTACAGATGTTTTGGTATCCTTCCATGTATAATTATTTACTTGCAGTGAAACTATTACCAACACACATCGATTGCGTAGGTGACGAGAAGTACATTATTTTGAACGTGTTGTTTGAGCGCCAAAGATGGGGAGAAAATGTTGTGTTTACGGGTGTAAAACAGGCTATAAATCAACAAAAGAGCCCTCCCTCAAGCGACTGAAACTGTCCTAATAATGATTGTGCTTACCACACAGGTTAATTTAATAAACTACTTGCTATTATTTGTATCACTATAAAATAACAATACATGAAACACTGCTGCTTTACTTAATATAAACACGCACGCACAAGCAGGGCACACACACCCACACCCACACACAAAACACACACACACGCCTTCAACACGAATTTAAATTGTGATGTCAGCGGAGGTGCCAGCGGCAGATGGGGGGAGAATGGAGACATGGGGAGGGGGGAGCAGGTTGGGTGGTGGAATTGTGAGCGTTTTGGGACGATGCTGTCTTTGGGTTTTTGGGGGTATGAAGGATGGGGGGGGATGAAGGGCCATGAGGCAAGACTTTTTGTAATTCTCTGTTCAATGGGAAGCTGTAGGGAGGGGAGTTTGATTGGGTTTTTTTGGGTGGGTGGAGGGGCGATTAGTGGGCTAGTCCGCCTTCACTTGCTAGACTTCTTCTTTTGCAGACAATGACCTACTTTTTTCTTGATCTTCACAAATTTGTTTCGGATTAGAGTTTGAATGTGAGCTTGCTTGGTGAGTGTATCACGCTTTCTGACAGGTGGCAACAGAGTTCCAGAAGTACAACAAAGGATATGTATGTGTTTTTTTGATGTTTTTCGTCATTAAATTTATTTGTTTTTGAACGTCATCCAGTTGAAAACTAATGCACTCGCAATGTCTTTATTGTAATGTTGCCTGTGGGCACAATTTTATGAAGTTGTGTATCGTCCGCGGAATGGGTTGTGTTGTCGATGATGTCAAAAGAGGGGATGTGTACAGAACAAAAGACACCCAAAACC
This sequence comes from Oncomelania hupensis, assembly GCA_036898135.1. Taxonomy (NCBI): domain Eukaryota; kingdom Metazoa; phylum Mollusca; class Gastropoda; order Littorinimorpha; family Pomatiopsidae; genus Oncomelania; species Oncomelania hupensis. The sequence continues at coordinate 35,461,550 of CM072524.1, forward strand.
GATCCTTGCAAAACCGGCACGCCACAGAGGTTAGTGTTAATTGTGTAGTTCTTGTTTTTGACTATAACTACTTGCTGTTCTTTGTATTATTTGTATCACTCTCTATGAGTATGAAACAAGGGAGCACTGCTTCGGCTTTGAGCAAATAAGTATGTATCGGCTCACAGGAGGGATAGGGTGGGTTGTTTTTTTTCTTTGAGTCTTCAAAGAAATTTTACAGATATTTTGGTATCCTTCCATGTATAATTATTTACTTTCAGTCACATATTAGTGGATTTACTGCACTCAACTTAGAGGGAGTTAAGCACTAGCCCATGATAAAAATTAAATAAAAATCACCTAAATTGAAAGAAATATATAATAAAATATGCCTTCTACAAGCTTATAAACAAGTAAACTTAAATTTAATTTCATGATGTGTTAAAGAAAAGTCTCACACTAATGTAATCTATATAGACAAAGTAGGCCTCCAGTCCCAAACTCCAGTTGCGCGTTGAGTAGGCCTGTAGTAAAGTAAGCCATGAATGTACGGCAAATGTCGATGTTTTCGAACACTACAACCGCGTTGTTTTTTGTTCTCTCACAATTCCACATTTTTACCTTCAATCTTCCTATACGCTTGCGAAACATGGACCCTCACAGCAGATCTACAACAAAGAATACAAAGCATGGAGATGAGGTGCTACAGAAGACTTCTGGGTATTTCCTATACCCAGCGCATCACCAACGACGAAGTCCGACAGACCATCACACAAGCCATTGGACAACACGA
>CM072524.1:35467321-35524821 GCA_036898135.1 Oncomelania hupensis
GATGATGATGATGATGATGATGATGATGATGATGATGATGATGATGATGATGATGATGATGGTGGTGATGGAGATGGTGGTGATGATGGTGATAGAGACTAAAATACTTAGGTAAAGAAATGTACGGTCATATGTTTCCCATCATGTACGATTGTACAATACATGAATGCACGTGTGTTTAGCAGACGTTCATTTCAAACGTTGGTTTGTGAACGTCTGCTTACAATGGCCAATGAAACAAACTAACTTACTACACAGGTTAATTTTTTTTAAAATTATTTTTGAGGACTTTTATAGCGCACTTATCTCGCCGTACTTGACCAGACTCTAGGCGCTGGCCGATACAGGATCTAACTCAAACCGCCCGAGACGCCCACCCGCAGCCTTTGGGCGCATGGTCTGACGCCCGGACAACTGAGCACTATCCTGGCCCGCCATGGATGAGGGAGAAGGACCAAGTGCCTGCTGGGTATGTTCTTGTTACCGGCACTCACCCGTCTAGGACATGAGCGTCAGGATCTTTAAAGTCCGTTATGATGTAATGTATGCGACACACAGACTATACCTCGGTTTATACTCTCATCCGAAGGAGTAGGAAACGGGAGTAAAGTGTCTTTCCCAGTGACACAATACAATGGCCCGAACAGGGCTCGGATCCTTCAGATCCGCAAGCCAAAGCACTACCATTAGAAAGATTAATAATAATGCAAAACCAAAACTAACCCCCATCCCTCACCCACCTCTCCTCCTTCCTCCTCATTCCCCCCTCACCCCACCCCCACCCCCCCAAAAAAAAAGTCAGAAGGTTTATTCATTTTATTAATCTTATATAGCGCTTTTTCAGCTCAAGAGACGCGCGCCAGGCGCCGGCCGATACAGGACCTAACTCAAACCGCCAGAGGTGCCCACTGGCTGCCTGTGGGCGCTTGGTTTGACGCCCCAGACCACTAAGCACAATCCTGATCTATTATCACGCCAATTCCTCCATCAAAAGCACAACAGGGCCACTCTAAGGATAGAAATATAGTTAATCAGTACGCCATGGTCCCAGCGGACTACAAAGAGCCGAATCTGAACGGAGGAGTTTCAATCGTTTGGGAAGGATGTCAAGTTTAGCCAAGGCGTTGATTGTGATTATTTTTGTCGTTGCGAGTGTGTTGTTTGTTTGTTTGCATGTTGGAATCGCCGGCATGCTGCATGCCTGTTACGCGGTTGCTTCTGCCAGCAGACTTCTTCCTGCAGCTCTCGTTGCGCCAGCCAAGCACATTAGGAAGACGATAGCAGCCTATGTCAACAAACTGGGTCGCCAGGATCGGGAAACACGGAGTGTTGATACTCTGCTAATAGTTTTTGTATTTCCAGATGTATCTGAAAACACTTTGAAACTGTCGGTGGGAATCACAACGAGCCAACGGTCGGTCTGTATGTCCGTCTATTTGCCTGTTTGTCCGTCGGTTCGTTGGAAGCCATGTATATATATCAAGAACCCCGGATTTTGACCCAAGATGATAGGACCATTACCTAGGTTAGTGGCTTGCCTCCCATTCCATCATATTAGCTCTGCTGCAAAGGTAGACAACTGCAGACATTTTGTTGCTAAACACCTTTCGCTCAATATCTCGAAAACGGCGGAACCGATTTTGTTGAATTTTTATATACCTATACTTCCGATCACGGGCCATTCTTCGGTAGAAGTCCGGTTGTCGGTCCGTCGCTTTGAATTTTACTTTTTTTTATTTTTAGTTTAAACCCACTCAATCTCAACAATAACCCAACCCAAATTCATCATTTTTACCTTGTGTGGAGACTTCAACTACTACTAAGCATGTTACGTCATTCGTACATGTACTTTCTCAAAGGTCAAGGCCATTGTGCTTCACAATTTTCTAAAACTGAGGTGCGCTGCATATAAAAATGGGCTCAGCCGATTTGGTAAATGTTTTCGTTTGTAGAGAGTTGAGATCGTGGCCTATGATTCCACGTGTTCCTTTTCTTTTGTTAGGATAAAGCCCTGACCAGTGACAACACTGCAACGACATCAACACTTTTGATCATGTCTCGTTTCCAGCAATGTGTGTCAGTGTCTTGAAATACATTTGAATGGCTCGCCATCTTGGGTCTTTCTTGGGGTCTCCGGGATCGGGTAAAGATGGGTTGGTGTTGATGCTCCGATAACACTTTTTCCTTTCTATCGATTTTTTGTCTTTCCGCCATCATTCGACTGACATTATAGCGTTGAAGATAGTGAAAGAGCGATGGTTTAGTTAAAACGGGATTAACCTTGTTTTGCCAAAACATTATTTAAAATAAATAATAATAATTTTATTAAAACACGAAAATAATTAATAAATAATTAAATAACAAAAAAAATAATTTTAATTAAACACAATAATAAATAAATAAATAAATAAATAAATAAATAAATAAATAATAATTTAAAAATAAAATAAATAAATAACAAAATAAATATAACCACCAAAAAATTATCGCTGTTTAAGGAATAAACAGAATAGTCGTTAATACCACCACACATTCCTTTCACAGCAAACACTCACAATACAGGTAACTTCGCACCTGAGAATTATTACATCTATTACCTGTTAAACTGCTCAGCCCTCAACAACATCGGCCTTGTTGTGTTTCTTGCATAAACTATCGGCAGTACGCCTTTATTATCACAACAAACATTGCGCTGCTATGTAGCGCTTACCGCGGGACGGTGGCTATATTCCCTTAAGCGTGCGTATCACACGTCGCTATGTAAAGGTATACATGTTCTTCTTAAGAGGTTGTGTATAGCAGAGGGAGGGTACCCGGGTAGGTTCGGGCGAGAAGGAGGGTGAGAGTGTGAAAGTGTGTGTATGTGCGTGTCTGTAAGAGAGAGAGAGAGAGAGAGAGAGAGAGAGAGAGAGAGAGAGAGAGAGAGAGAGAGAGAGAGAGAGAGAGAGAGAGAGAGAGATGGGGGTAGTGAAGACGAATTGCAATATTTAGCTGTTTAGGTCTAATGTAGTGTACGGTGTGTGTTTGTGTGTTTTATGTCTGTCTGTCTGTCTGTGTTTAAGTATACAGATGGGAGGCAGTATAATAATTTGCAGACGTACATTTCTATGATATCTACTGTAGCGTGTTTGTTTTAGGTTTGGCAGGTGTGGACAGAGAAATTTAGATTTTGTGTAATATTTGAGTGAGAGAGAGAAAGGGAGGGAGCCAGAGAAAGAGAGAGAGAGTGACCCACGCATTCTGTTTTTGCCTACCCCATTGCCCTGTCTGAACATTTTTACTTTAAGTTCTTTGAAAAAGTATTGCTTTAAGGAGCGGAAAGTGGGCTACAGCACCTTAAAGTTTGCTCACTTCAAGAGTGAAAACTTCCGGTGCTATAACATTTTAACTGTGCTTTTTCCGTGTCTTGTGACGGTTCCATTTTCATAAATTCTTTTCAATGAACATCCCCTTGGCTTGTTTATCGGCAGCTTGAGTCAAATCAAAGCCAGAATTTTTACAAATTATGGAAAGGCTGCTTTGCATACGTTCGGGCTTCTGAAGTCCACTGGGGAAAGAATTTGCTATTGAAAATATGTTAGTTAGCTCAATAATTGGCCGTTTTAAAATGACTGTATTACGTGCGTGATTCTTTAAAAAAAATGACATGTATATAAAATGTATAAGAATGTCTTTCGGGTGGAGTGTGTGCGTGTGTGTAAAATATATGTCATGTATTCACTTTGTATTTGGTGTGTGTGTTGTTGATTGTTTGATTATTTATGTATTAATTTATTTCTTTACTTTAATTATGTGTTTGTCTCCTTATTTTATGTATTTGGTTTCCATTTGCTTCAGTACGATAAAATGGAGTGATAACACCGGAAACAAAATTGCCACTTTTGAAATTGCGTATTTTTTCGGTTCTGTGTGTGTGTGTGTGTGCGTGTGTGAGGAAATACATTTGAATTGTTGCCATCTTGTTTCATGATTAACCATGGAACCCTGTCCGACCGTCCACGCAACCATTCCAGGCCCACCGTTCTCATGACCGGTGAAGTCGTTTTAGTTATGGTCAATGGAATACTTAAATCGTGCAAAATACAACGAACTTCTTCACGCACATGTTGCACTTGCTTCCAGGCTGGCAGTTGTCTTCGGCACCACCAGGCAAAGCTTCTGGACATTGTTATTTTCTATCGCCGGCAGAAACACGTGGCTGCTTTGTAGGTGCAGTTTTCAAATGTCACCAAGTCGGTGGCCGCCATCTCCTACCCCCCACCCCCTCCCCAATCCAGTCCACCCACCACCCCAACCCCTCTCACTGGATAACAGAGGAAGAAATTTACGGTCAGCGAACTAGCCATGCAATACATAGAAAATGTCAGCAAAAAGATGGAATTATATATGTAAAGGAGCGTCCTTATTAGGATATTTAATTATGGTCCAGCGGAATACAAGAATCAGGACCCAGTGCTTCAGATTGTTTTCAGACATCATGGGCCCAATGACCCATGGCCATGCAAAATGATGGGTCAAGTTTGAAAAAGATGGGTCATTGACAATCGAAGGTATTCGTATCGTATGTTTATGACGCGCCAGGCTGGCGCATTCACGTTGACTGTTACGCGCCATTCTGATAAAATATGCGCCAATGGCGCGGGCGCTCCAACAATCTGAAGTACTGAGGACCCCAAACGTTGTATGTTAAAATGTTACAAAACTACAGTATAAACATTTTAAAAATAAAAAACACCCACACACAATACATTTTCTCTTAAAATTCAAACGTCCTACCACACTCAAGGTCTGAATAAAAAAAAAAAAATATATATATATATATATATATATATATATATATATATGTATATATATATATATATATATATATATATATATATATATATATATATATATATATATATATATATATATATATATATATAATTATTTCTCTTTCGTCAAGAACATCAGAGGACTCAGTTTTACAAAAAAAGAAAAAAAAGAAAGAGGAACTGAGAATAGCTGATCACAGCCAAAACACCAAGGCACGGTGGCTTTTCCTTTCTCCTTATTATGCGCTATGTAACCATAGACGCAAGAATTGCTCAAGGCGTTGACCCTAAAACAGGGCCTAACTCAAGGCGCCAACTGGCTGCTTGATGCGCGCACCGTCTCTCGCCTCAGACCGCTGAGCGATCCTACTCGCCCTGAACGAACGCGCGTTTGAGTCCGTGACCTTCCCTGTCACAGAGTTATCGGTTTCTTTATCATGCCGATGCAGCGACATAGAGGAGGTGAAACACCGTACAGAAAGTCGAATGATCCTTTTGGTTAGGAAAAAATCTCCCCGCCCCAATCGAGAATTGAACCATGGTCAGGCCAGGCGTACGGTTTATACTTGCCAACGTTCTACCATGTACACTAAAGCACTCTTGTTATGCACAATCAGCAGCGCTATTATCAGACAACATAATCATAAAAACATATTAGTTGTTAATGAAGCAATGCTGACAATCGCATGTATTATATCGTAATAGGAAACGTGTTACAACGTTTAATCATTATACACAATGAATTGACAGTATGATGTTTATGTTTTATGTTGTTGAATAGTTCAATTTTTCAAATGTTAAAATTTTTATTTAAAAAATTACTTTTAAAAAAAATATATATTTGTTTAAAGGTGAAAATCATTTTATTTGTGAACAGATTATAAATAAATTGATTGAAAAATAGTGTTACCACAATGGGTAGCGTTACGCCAATGAGTATTGGTACTCCAATGAGTAGTGCTATATGAGAATCCTAGTGTTACCGCAGTGAGAAGTGTTAGGCCAATGAGTAGTGTTAGGCAAATGAATAGTGTTACGCCAGTGAGTAGTGTCATGGGTAGTGTTACCGCAATGAGTAGTGCTACCACAATTAGTAGCATAACCACAATGAGTAGTGTTACCAAATGAGTAGTGTTACCACAATGAGTAGTGTTACCACAGTGAGTAGTGTTACCACAATGAGTAGTGTTACCACAATGAGTAGTATTACCACAATGAGTAGTGTTACCACAATGAGTAGTGCAACGCTACGTACTGCAATAAGTAGTATAACGCCAATGAGTAGACTTACACCATTGAGTAGCGCTACGCCAATGAGTTGTGTTACCGTGATGAGTAGTGTTAGAAGTAGTTACCACAATGAGTAGGGACAGGTGGCGGATGTGGTGTGTAAGTTTGGATGAGTGCCTCGTCAAGTTCTGTCTTTCTGTCTTGCTTGTTTCCTGCCGATCTCATTGAAGTAATTTATGACCTCTGAAGTACGTGGAGCGTAAAACACAGATCGTAAAGCAGTTCATTTCATCTACACACGTGTTGCTGTAACTAAGGTACCACATAGCACCACTGCAAACACCTTTGTACACCTGCTAAATGTGAGATTTAATTTTGTATTGTACAGTAAGCTTGTTATTTTTTGTTTGTTTGGTTGGTTGTTGTTGTTGCTGCTGCTGATGATGATCATGATAATCATGATGACGATCATAATGTGAGAGGGTGGGAGTGCGGGGGTGCAATGAATTGACCGGAAACGACGTTGAGTACGTTCAGTTCAATTCAATATTTTAATTTAACGTCTTTTCACAACAATGTGATTTTAGACAATCATAACAAACAAAGAAACAAACAAACTAACAAATAGAAATTGTTAATTATAGTAACTTGAATAAATTTGTTCCGACAATGATACGCATGGACCCTCACAGCAGATCTCCAACGAAGAATACAAAGCATGGAGATGAGGTGCTACAGAAGACTTCTGGGCATTTCCTATACCCAACACATCACCAACGACGAAGTCCGACAGACCATCACACAAGCCATTGGACAACACGATGACTTGCTAACAGTGGTGAAGAAACGGAAACTCCGATGGTATGGCCACGTCACCAGATCATCAGGCCTTGCAAAGACTATTCTGCAAGGCACAGTGCAAGGAGGTAGAAGAAGAGGGAGACCGAAAAAGAGGTGGGAGGACAACATTCGAGAATGGACTGGTTTGACACTGAGCGAAGCCATCAGGGCTGCTGAGGACAGAGAAAGATGGAGTATGCTGGTTAAACGATCATCTGTGGTGCCCCTATGACCTTCGGGTTATGGGACAGGATAGGATAGGATAGGATAGGACAATGATACGCGCGATATCCTGTAACATCGAACTATATAAGATGACTCTAATATCGTCTTGTGCACATAAAATAATTCCATTTTCTTTGTACAGCGCCGTTAAAACAGTACAATCAAATAATATATATTGTAAGGAAATAGTCCCAGCACATATACCAGTAACATTTTTCAAATATTTTGTACACCATGAATTCAAGCGTAGCTTATATACTAATCTAGCAATAGTTCTGGAACAACTAACAATATTTACTTTGGGTACTATATTAGTAAAGAGTTGTTTTAATAACAAATAATATTCAAATTGAACTAATTTCACATTAAAATTAAAGACTGTATGCTCACATTTCATTGCACCTTTTTGGGCCAATTTATCTGAATTTTCATTACCATAAATCCCTAAATGTGATAAGACCCAACAAAAGATAATTCCAATACCTCTAATTCTAATACTATGAATAAGATATCTTACTTCAAACATTGAATCTGTTCTCTTTCTACATTTCCAATTTTTTTAAAGCATAAAGCACTGATTTAGATTCAACACAAATTAACATATTAAATATTTTAGAATGCTGAGTATGTATTCTAGTACCATCATTATTGCATATAATTCACACGTAAATATTGAAAATCCGTGGCCAAGATGGTAAGACTTTTGAATATTTAAATAAGGTATGAAAAATCCTGCTCCACAGTTTGATGAATCCAAAACAATACCATCAGTGTATGCTTTTAAATGATAAGTATTATTTAAGTGTTCTGTAACTGCACATTTTAAAATTTGACAATACTCATTTTTCGTTAAATCAGTATAATCTATGTCAAAATGTGGATTTAAATGTTCCCAAGGTGGAAATTTTGGAATAACTGGTAATACTGAAATTGAAGTAATATCAATATTGCAGGCTGCCATAATATCTTGTGTATAATCTTTAATTGTTTGATTATAGGGAATAGTTTGAGCTCTTTTGAGCTCACATTCACAATTTCGTCCGTTACTGATTTTTTTTAACAGACAAACATCTAATTACATATTTTGAAGTGGCTAATTTACGCTGCTGAGCTAAAGATAATATACCTGATTCTTTATGTAATTTGAGTATTAGTATCTGGCAGAGTGGGGAATGGCCTACACCATGGACCCAGTCGCTTGTCATCACTCTTCCCAAAAAAGGTAACCTTCAGGAGTGTGAAAATTACCGCACCATCAGCCTCATCAGCCATCCCAGCAAGGTCCTCCTGAAAATAATACTCAACAGGTTGAAACCACAAGCTGAACAAATCATAGCTGAAGAACAAGCAGGATTCATGGCAGGGCGAAGTACCACTGAACAGATTTTCAACCTCAGAATAATCTGTGAGAAATACCTACAGCACCAACAACATCTATATCATGTGTTCATAGACTTCAAGAAGGCATTTGACCGAGTCTGGCATGCAGCTCTATGGGCAACCATGAAAGTGTACAACATCAGCCCTAAAATTATAGAAGTCATCAAAAGCCTGTATGACAAGGCTACCAGTGCAGTCCTCCATAACAGCGTCATCGGGAACTGGTTCAGAACAACAATCGGTGTGCGTCAGAGATGCCTACTCTCTCCAACACTCTTCAACATCTTCCTAGAGCGCATCATGTCAGATGCTCTTGCAGATCACGAAGGCACAGTCAGCATAGGGGGCAGAGCAATCTCCAATCTTCGTTTTGCGGATGATATTGATGGATTGGCTGGAGAGGAACAAGAACTTGAACAGCTTGTACAGAGGCTTGACACCACCTCCAGAGCTTATGGAATGGAAATAAGTGCAGAGAAGACCAAAATGATGACCAACAACACCAATGGCATCAACACGGACATCAAAGTACAAGGCCAATCCCTCAACACAGTGCACAGCTTCAAATATTTAGGAGCCATTGTGTCAGACAATGGGTCTCGACAGGAAGTCCTCTCCAGGATCGCACAAACAACTGCTGCCCTGACAAGGTTGAAGCCCATTTGGAAAGACAGAACCATCAGTCTACATTCCAAAGTAAGACTGCTGCGCTCTCTGGTCATCTCCATCTTCCTATATGCTTGCGAAGCATGGACCCTCACAGCAGATCTCCAACGAAGAATACAAAGCATGGAGATGAGGTGCTACAGAAGACTTCTGTGCATTTCCTATACCCAACACATCACCAACGTTGAAGTCCGACAGACCATCACACAAGCCATTGGACAACACGATGACCTGCTCACAGTGGTGAAGAAACGGAAACTCCGATGGTATGGCCACGTCACCAGATCATCAGGCCTTGCAAAGACCATTCTGCAAGGCACAGTGCAAGGAGGTAGAAGAAGGGGGAGACCGAAAAAGAGGTGGGAGGACAACATTCGAGAATGGACTGGTTTGACACTGAGCGAAGCCATGAGGGCTGCTGAGGACAGAGAAAGATGGAGTATGCTGGTTAAGCGATCATCTTTGGTGCCCCTACGACCTTCGGGTTATGGGACAGGATAGGATAGGATAGTATTAGTATAATTTGGTATAAAAAGAAAAGAAATAGATTTCTCTTATATAGCCCACTTACAAGCTCAGAGAGCTTCTCAAGGCGCTGGCCCGTAATATCCAGCAATCACAAAATAGTTTGCTGTATACCCAAAGCAAATTTGATCGATTTGCTGTCAATGCTTTGTAATTTGTTGAGAAGGTATAAAGACGCAGAAAAATATACTTCTTGTCCGTAAATTAATGTGGATCTCACTAATGATGTAGCCAAATGCAATAAAGTTTTGTGTCATTGCTAAACAGCTGTGTACTTATGATTTTTAATAAATTTCATCTTTGCCTTGCTTTATTAATTAAATATTCAATATGATATTTTAAATTTAATTTAGGTGTAAAATAAACACCAACATTTTTTTTAAATATTTTGTTTGTATGATAAATTTTGATTATTAAGTTTTATTTTAAGTAACATTTGAGGATTTTCCGCGTTATTGAACAACATTAGACTTGTCTTTTCACCAGAAAGCTCTAAACCATTTTCTGACATATAATCAACTAAACTGCTAATTTCCTTTTGATATATTTTCTCAATATATTTAATATTTGTTTTATTTGTATGTTTTCTCATTTTTTGTATTTAACCAAATCGTACGTGTCTGTAATAGTCGTAACACTCCCCCTCCCTTCTATCCCCATATGTAATCTTTTACCACGTCACGTCATCTGTTCATGGATGGTGGCGGCATCGGCTCGGTTCTTGGTATTCATATTATCTGTTGTTTTGCATGGCCATGTTTTGCTGTAATTATTTAACCATTTGTTAAGTGTATACGTGTTCTGTGTGCGCGTGTGTGTGTGTGTGTGTGTGTGTGTGGGTGGGTGTGTGTGTGTGTGTGTGTGTGTGTGTGTGTGTGTGTGTGTGTGTGTGTGTGTGTGTGTGTGTGTGTGATTGCACGTGTGTTGTCAAGCGCGGCGAGCTCGCTTTCCTTACCGTTTGCGAGGTACCGCGCGATATAAATGTACTGTATTATTATTATTATTAACACAACAGCTGTACGTGTTGCTACCTACCGAATGTATTTTTCCCCCTCCTGCCTACAGGCTTGTTTGAGAGTTTTGATGTAGATGAATAAACTGTTCTATGATCGTACTATACATAGTGTAAAAGTTGGCAACCATTACATTTTAGTGTTATGGTTCATGTTTGAGCTGCAGTCTTCGTTGTAACAAAGTAAGGACAAGTTGTTCCAACAAATAAGCTCAGCGGAATTTTAGGATTTTGGAACCTGTGGCTTGTTAGTCATCAAGAAAAGGAATGTGTGCAGAGGGCAGGGGATTGGGTGGCCTTTGGGTGGGAGGTAAGGGATATGGGAATAAATTAAAACATTGTTGAGGGAAGGTGGTGGTGGGGTTTGCTATAGAAATATGTAACAACGTGTGTGGGTGTGTGTGTGTGTGTGCGCATGTGTGTGCATGCGCATGTGTGTGCATGCGCATGTGTGTGCATGCGTGCGTTTGTCCGTGGATTCCTGTGTTTGATGTGTGTGGATGTTTATTGTGAACAAACTTGACTGTTGACCCTAGCGGGAAAACTCTGTGAAAAATCCAGTCGCGATCCAACTCTAACAATCGATCTGGCCAACATGCAAAGCACACACTTGTTGGCTTTTCGCATTCTTCTTCTTTTCTCGCACATTCTTTCCGTTCACATTCTTTTCGCATCGTCGTAGTGTTTTCTCGCATTCTTTCGGTGACCAGTTTCAGTCTCTTCACAGTTATTTTGGCCGTTCCCTCCTTCGTTTTCCATAGCAATTTTCCCTGAATTTCCATGCTATAGTTTCTGTGGGTTTTTTGTGTGTATCATGCTGTCGACCGAAGACCCCGGTTTTCGATAATTGACGACGATGATGATGTTGGTGATTTTAATGATGATGATAACGAGGACGATGACGACGACAATGATGATGTTGATGATGACGAGGACGACGACGACGAGGACGACGACGACGATGATGATGATGATGATGATGATGATGATGATGATGATGATGATGATGATGATGACGATAATGACGACGATCGCGATAGCTTCTGATGAAGAATCAGTTCATTCAGCCACACCCGTTTACACTTTCGATCGTAACATATTTTATTGCTCAATCATAAAATGACACCAACGTTGACCCACACGATTTCCGTTGCCTGTATATGATCTAAAAACAAAGAATCAAAAAATTGGGATTAGAGTAAATTATCTGATGTGGACATTACGTCGAAGTCAAGACACACGTAACGGGACCCGCTATTACAGTACTGCTACGACAACCACCACAAGTATATCAACTAACAAGTTAGTATCTCGTATTGCCCCTAGTCGAAGTGCGGTGGTCCCGTTTAGCCACAAGCTGAAACGGGGATATCCCAAACCTAAAAATAGAATAGAGAATTCTGGGAACTCTGTTCTCGCGAAGATGTGCTCGCTGAAATGAAACGAAAGTTGGGAGAGGAACTGCATATTTCTGGTAGTGAACAAAGGCAGAAACTTGTCAGCAGTATTATCAGCGATGGAGTTATAATGGACGAAGTGCTCCATACCTATGAGGTTGCCTTTGCTCGAGCAAAGAAACTAAAGAAGGATTTAGCCGACGTTATTTCAGAAAAGGATTTCTCTACCCATAATTCCCCTGGGTTTTGAAGTTTCTAAAAAGTTATTTCAGGCCGATGACGCTCTATGGAGCTCAAAGCATGTAAAGGTAAGCAATCGGTTGTACGCGCACGTCGATAGAGACATAGAAGAGAGATACTAAATTGTTAGTTGTTATACTTGTGCAACCACTTTTGATAAAATAATAATTAATAACGTAAACAATAAAACTATTTTTCTGGTACTCTCAACTCTTCTCCCCTCTTCACCCTACCACTCCACCACCACCACCACCACCCTCTCTCTCTCTCTCTCTCTCTCTCTCTCTCTCTCTCTCTCTAGCCAAGTGCCAACGATATGCCATGTTGAAGTGGATTTATAACCATCGTAAAATGCAAAACACAATTTTAACTGCCACCTGTTGGAAAATCGTTCGGTCAACAGCGGCACAACGGGCGAAATAAGGACGACCCAGTTCCTCATACCCCCTAACCCTCTTTCAATTGGTCCCCTACCTTTTCCCCACCCGCTAACTCACATCCTCCCGCCCACGAAACAAGGAAGTCAATTCATAATATTCGGCATTGGATTACATCAGAGATTTAACAAAAATCATGTACTGAAGGAAGAGATTCGGATTAGGGTTAGGATTAATTGGTGCAGCTTTTTCTTTGCATAAACAGACTATTCACAGTATCCCGGAGGAGGAGAAGAAGAAGAAGAAGAAGAAGAAGAAGAAGAAGAAGAAGAAGAAGAAGAAGAAGAAGAAGAAGAAGAAGAAGAAGAAGAAGAAGAAGAAATGTTTAAAGAATACAGTGGTATACATCGGGGCAACGGAAATCGTGTGGGTGGAGAGAGAGAGAGAGAGAGAGAGAGAGAGAGAGAGAGAGAGAGAGAGAGAGAGAGAGAGAAGAGAGAGAGAGAGAGAGAGAGAGAGAGAGAGAGAGAGAGAGAGAGAGAGAGAGAGAGAGAGAGAGAGAGAGAGAGAATCATTTTAGTTTACAGCTATCATAAAGAATGACCTAAACTTTTTCAAAAACCCTTCTTCTTCTTCTTCTTCTTCTTCTTCTTCTTCTTCTTCTTCTTCTTCTTCTTCTTCTTCTTCTTCTTCTTCCTCTTCTTCATTTTTCTTCATTTTTCTTCTTCTTTTGTTGTTGTTTAGCTTGGGAGAAGAATTGCATTTCCAGTTTTCTTTATTGTGCCAGATTCCAAGGAAATGACGTTATTTTTTATTCCATTCTTGTGCTTGGCTTGCGTTTCAGGCCGTGAAAGAATGACCTCTTGCATGGGTGACGAGTATTTTCACTTCATTGAACACCCGCAACCGGAGATCAGAGGTGAGTGTCTTCTAGTCATCTGAGTATCTTTTCTCTCCCCTCTCCACTCGCCCCCTACCTCTGTGTGTGTGTCTGTCTGTCTGTCTGTCTGTCTGTCTCTCTTATGTTTTGTCCGATTGTCTGTTCCTTTGTCTGCCTGTCTGTCTGTATATCTCACTGTCTGTCTCACTGTCTTTCTCTATCTCTCCCCCTTCTCTCTCTCTCTCTCTCTCTCTCTCTCTCTCTCTCTCTCTCTCTCTCTCTCTCTCTCTCTCTCGCTCTCTCACACACATTATTGTGAACAGACGTTAAATTAAAACATGGAAGTGAATTGATACCCCTCATTCTCTCTCTTGCAATGGCAAGCTGTGCCAATGCTATGATGTACTACCAAAGATAATATATACCCAAGTTGATATACTCGCTTCATTTTGTAAGCACGAGAGCCGAGTTAAGTCCCTTAGTTTCCGCAGGTTCAACATGGCGAAGGCAAATAGGACGTGGCAAACGAGAAGGTGATTTTGGTAGTGCTGTGGACTGCCATAACGCTCGCAGAAAAAAATAAATGCAGAGAATTGGCGTTTTTCCGCTTTCTAAAAAACGAGGAGGGGTATTTTGTCGTTCAGTGTGTGTGAAACAGATTGAAACGGTGCATCTATTAGATCCAGATCTGCGTAACTTTGACAGTATTGTTGTTTGTTAATTAAACAAGTTGTATGACCAGATCACCAACTAGCAGATAATTTTAACTGCTCCAGAAAAATAAAAGTCACTTGACGGCGTCAGAGGACAATCGGCAAGTCATTGAAGATTTGTATGTCAAATAAATGCTCACTTGGAAATGTTACATCCGTCAGTGGCCATGCTTCTAATTTGAATCTTCGAAACTGGCATTCTAACGTGTTCATAATGTATTTATGTTGTAGGGAACAGAGAGAGTGTGTATGTGTGTGTGTGTGCGTGTGTAGTTGTGAAACGTCACTTTTGAGGAACGGAATTTGCCTTTTTTAGTACAAAATGAGGTAATTTTGTCGTTCCCCGTTTGTCTGGCGTTGCTCATTTGTTCTAAGTACATGGCAGTGTAGTTGTAGTGCATGTGCACTACAACTACACTGCTGGCAGTGTACTTTAAGTGCATGTGCACTACAACTACACTTCACGAAGTGTAGTGCATGTGCACTTAAAGTACACTTGGCCAAGTGTAGTTGTAGTGCATGTGCACTACAACTACACCAGGTCAAGTGTAGTTGTAGTGCACATGCACTTAAAGTACACTTGACCAAGTGTACTTGTAGTGCATCTTCCAGACGGGTAGGATAAGGAACTTTCCTCGACGATTAGGGTAAGGCAGTGCCTCGACGATTAGGGTAAGGCAGTGCCTCGACGATTAGGGTAAGGCACCCGTTCCAGAAAAGGGTTATGGTCAGGGCTAGTTGCAGCGCTGCAACTAGCCCTGACCCTAACCCTTATCGTCGAGGCACTGCCTTACCCTAATCGTCGAGGCACTGCCTTACCCTAATCGTCGAGGAAAGTTCCTTATCCTAGCTGTGTTTTTGAACAAACTTGACCTACTTCGTCTCTAAGAGGCGAGGAATTAGGTCAAACTTTTTGCGAAAAGGGTGCTTTTTTGAAGAAACTTGACCTACTTCGTCTGTTAGAGGCGAGGAATTAGGTCAAACTTCTTGCGAAAAGGTGGCTTTTTTGAAGAAAGTTGACCTAATTCGCCGCCTAAGGGCCGCGAAGTAGCTGAAATTACCCCATTTTTACCTCGTACACGCATGTGTGTGTGTGTGTGCGTGTTGTTAAAAAATGTGGAGAGAGTTTTGCAGTAGCGTTGTTGATGTGGTAGATGGCAGCAAGATGCAAGGTCGCCTGGTAAGAGTGTGGAGTGTGTGGATGATAGTGTTTTGAAGTGTCCGGCAGGTACACGTCACCTCAAAAATATGTTGTCACATTTTGCAGTATAAGATTAAATTTTGTATTGACACTCATGAGTGCATCATTCTCATAGAAATGGCCACAGAGAAACCATACAACAATAATCTTCTTTCACGTGTAACTATGGGTGTGGGTGTGTGTGTTTGTGTGTGAGATAGAGAGAATTTAGCTATCTCTATTGTAATGTTAAGGAGTATTTGTAAGTATATACTGTGTACAAGATTGTGAACTGGAAGTGATGTGGAAGAAGAGAATGGAGGGCGACAAAAGAAGAAAACAAGACAATAAAAAACATCATAAATGTAAATAAATCTTCTGCAAATCTTCCAATGCATTCGCTGCTGGATGGTTGTATTGTTCTCTCTCTCTCTTTCTCTCTCTCTCTCTCTCTTTCTCTATCTCTTTCTCTCTCGTTCTCTCTCTCTTTCTTTCTCTCTCTTTCTCTATCTCTCTTTCTCTATCTCTCTTTCTCTATCTATCTTTCTCTCTTTCTCTTTTTCTCTCTCTGTTTCTCTCTCTCTTTTTCTCTCTCTCTTTCTCTCTCTCTCTCTTTCTTTCTTTCTCTCTCTTTCTGTCTTTCTCTCTCTTTCTCTCTTTCTTTCTTTCTCTGTCTTTCTCTCTTTTTTTTATCTCTCTCTCTTTCTCTCTATCTCCCTTTCTATCTATCTCTTTCTCTCTCTTTTTCTCTCTCTCTTTCTCTCTTTCTCTCTCTCTCTTTCTCTTTTTTCTCTCTCTCTTTTTATCTTTTTCTCTCTTTCTCTCTCTCTCTCTCTCTCTCTCTCTCTCTCTCTCTCTCTCTCTCTCTCTCTCTCTCGGTCTGTTTGTCAACAGACAGAACACCTCAACAGTGAAACAAGCGGGATACAAACAAAGATGGGTTGACATCAGAAAACAACCAAAAAAAGCAGCAAAATTAGGAGATAAAGAATACACACACGTGACACAACACACACATACACACGCAGACACACACATACACTTAACACGCACGCACTTAACACACACGCACACAACACACACATACACACCACGCACTTGTGCACAAGTAAACACCCAAACAAGGTTTATAGACCTATAATACTATCACCAGAATAACAATACTCAAGACCACAGTATCAGACAGCTTACTGACAGCTCTCTAGTAGAATGCACGGATTTATTTAACGCAACGGAATTAACAATTGGAGATCATTTAGATAGAATAGATGGGGAGAGAGAGAGTCAGAGAGGTCGTGTAATAAAGTAAGAAGAAGCGGAACAGGAAGAAGAACTAACGGAGCAAGATGGACGAAGGAAGTAAGGAAGAAAGACGTGATTGCGAGTACAATGGATTGTGGTACAAAAGGTTTGGATCCAGTGGTTGCGTGCTGGAGTGTCATAACTATACAGTTTGCTGCGCAACAATCTTGATGAAACCAGTGATTGATCGTGCAGGTGATCGTACACAGCCGCTGGAGGTAGGGAAGAATGAAGAAAATGAAGGAAGAAAAGAAAGAAAGAAGGGATAGAGGAGAAAAAGAGACAGAAAAGATAGATCAGAGCGTCATTGTCGAGAAAATATAATCAGTGTTGTTATTGTTATTATTATTATTATTATTATTATTATTATTATTATTATTATTATTATTATTATTATTATTATTATTATTATTATTATTATTGTTGTTGTTGTTGTTGTTGTTGTTATTATTAGTATTATTATTATTTCATTTTAAATGCTTTTTAAAGTCAATTTGATTGTTGTGTATTTTTGAACAAATTTTGATTGTTTGTATGTTGCACTTTGGAGACAATTCTCTTTGTGAATATTTATGAGGACAAGAAAGGGGGATACTGTATTCCGTAGAAAGAAAAAAAAAACATAAAGGAAAAAAAAGAAAAGATAGAGAAGGAAAGGACGAAAAAGAAAGAAAAGGAACTGATAGAGAAGGACAAAAAGAAAAGAAGAAAGGAATGAAAGAAAGACAAGAAGAAAGGAAGGAAAGAAAGAAAAGAAGAAAGGAAGGGACTGATAGAGAAGGACAGAAAGAAAAGAACAAAGGAAGGAAAGAAAGAAAAAAAGAAAGGAAGGAACTGATAGAGAAGGACAGAAAGAAAAGAAGAAAGGAAGGAAAGAAAGAAAAGAAGAAAGGAAGGAACTGATAGAAAAGGAAAGAAAGAAAAAGAAAGGAAGGACAGAAAGAAATTATGAAAGAGAAAGAGAAAAACAAATTCAAGGAATAATAAATAAGCCAGTATAGGCAGAAAGCAGCTGAGTGTATATATAAGATACGTTTTACATGACATACTCCAAAACTTACCCAAGCGCTTGTTTTTTCTAGAACTCCTTGCAGATTATCGGTAGACTTCTCGGTGTTGATTGCGTGCCGCTGGGGCGACACAGAATAGAGTAACATCATATAAAGAGTAATTTCAAACAGTCTACTCTATAATTATAAGAGAACAGCCGTTCTGCCACTGGCCGGAATTTAACCGGGCGACAATGAAAAGAGCAATTTCCTATACAGAGCCATTACAAAAAGTCTACATTATACAGGGTGTTCCAGAAGTCTTGGGCACATTTTGACATTGAATATTTCCGAAACTATTAAGGATATAAAAACGCATCTGGTAAATTCAGAAAGCTTGTAATCTCAATTTTTACATGGAATGTTCAAAGATGTTCAATGTGAGCACCATTGGTCACACGACACACATCAAGCCGATAGTCAAATTCTTGCCAAACGCGTTCCAGCATTTTCTGGTTGAGTGAACGCCATTAATGGGTCTGAATCCTATCCTATCCTGTCCCATAACCCGAAGGTCGTAGGGGCACCACAGATGATCGTTTAACCAGCATACTCCATCTTTCTCTGTCCTCAGCAGCCCTCATGGCTTCGCTCTGTGTCAAACCAGTCCATTCTCGAATGTTGTCCTCCCACCTCTTTTTCGGTCTCCCCCTTCTTCTACCTCCTTGCACTGTGCCTTGCAGAATGGTCTTTGCAAGGCCTGATGATCTGGTGACGTGGCCATACCATCGGAGTTTCCGTTTCTTCACCACTGTGAGCAGGTCATCGTGTTGTCCAATGGCTTGTGTGATGGTCTGTCGGACTTCGTCGTTGGTGATGTGTTGGGTATAGGAAATGCACAGAAGTCTTCTGTAGCACCTCATCTCCATGCTTTGTATTCTTCGTTGGAGATCTGCTGTGAGGGTCCATGCTTCGCAAGCATATAGGAAGATGGAGATGACCAGAGAGCGCAGCAGTCTTACTTTGGAATGTAGACTGATGGTTCTGTCTTTCCAAATGGGCTTCAACCTTGTCAGGGCAGCAGTTGTTTGTGCGATCCTGGAGAGGACTTCCTGTCGAGACCCATTGTCTGACACAATGGCTCCTAAATATTTGAAGCTGTGCACTGTGTTGAGGGATTGGCCTTGTACTTTGATGTCCGTGTTGATGCCATTGGTGTTGTTGGTCATCATTTTGGTCTTCTCTGCACTTATTTCCATTCCATAAGCTCTGGAGGTGGTGTCAAGCCTCTGTACAAGCTGTTCAAGTTCTTGTTCCTCTCCAGCCAATCCATCAATATCATCCGCAAAACGAAGATTGGAGATTGCTCTGCCCCCTATGCTGACTGTGCCTTCGTGATCTGCAAGAGCATCTGACATGATGCGCTCTAGGAAGATGTTGAAGAGTGTTGGAGAGAGTAGGCATCCTTGACGCACACCGATTGTTGTTCTGAACCAGTTCCCGATGACGCTGTTATGGAGGACTGCACTGGTAGCCTTGTCATACAGGCTTTTGATGACTTCTATAATTTTAGGGCTGATGTTGTACACTTTCATGGTTGCCCATAGAGTCTGAAAAGAAATAAAAAAAATCAACAGCTTTACAAAAAACTTAATGTAATTAGCTTTAAAATGGCACAACTTTTATCTTACTACCATTTATAGTAATTGAGATATGAGGACTTCAAATGTGCCCAAGACTTTTGGAACACCCTGTATTTATGAGATCAATTCTTCACAGTCACTGGCAAGAATCAAACTCACAGTCCTTGTTTGCGGCTTTTGATAGATCATCAGTATGTTGCAAGGCTTGTCTTTCGGGATTATATTCTAGGACAGTTTCGTTATGCTCTGCAAGCTTAAAATTCCGGCCTTTAGAATTGTATAAACAGACAATGACATTCCTTGGACGTCTTCAAGAGACTTCTTGTTCTGTATTGTTTTGCTTCAGTTCCAGGGTTCTAGCCTGGGTAGCTTTTGTCCACAAGACGTCAGCACACGCCTGATTGCATGACCTATCATTTAAGACCGTTCATCAAGTTTCATTTCAGATCGGATCACTTGCCTGTTTGCACTTGAGGAGGTTTGTGACAGACAGTTAGCGGCTTACACGGAGGAGGCGGGGAGGACGACAGTGGACGGGAGAGAGACACGTGGGGAGGGGAGTGGAGGCTAGGGGACCTAACAGGTGAAGGTAAAGATGTTCCCATAACCTTTCGGTCGTTGGGGAGAGAAAGCGTTTGGAGCCTCTCTTTTCTTAGGCCAGTTTTATGAGGGCGGTGCCGATCTCCTCTGCCCTCGCTCGCGGCTTTTGCCTTCCCCGGTTCTAAAACAGATCCAGGTACGTGCCCATTGACAGCTGGCTGGACTGTGGTGTCCTTTGGTAGTTGCCTTCCAAGTGTGGTCACCCATCCAAGTTCTAACCCCTTCCGCTTAACATGAAACATGGCTATCGTGTGCCCGAAGCACTACACTTCTGCTCTACCCATTAGCAATATAGGAATGACCAAATGACTAAAGTCGGTGTTTGACACATGCATAGCATTGTGAGTTTATGTATTCACTCCCCCCCACCCCCCACCCCCCACCCCCCAATTTTTTTTGACATTTTTGCAAATCTGTGCGAAATGAGACCTAAGTAGTTGTTACACTCGGATGTTGGTTTTGTTTTTATCAATGGTTGATTCAGCCCCAATGCTGAAATCCTGATAAGTGTAACTCGGATTCGTTTATCCACGCAACCCGTTCACTCACTGAGGAAGTGACTGCTCTTTGTCCATAGGTTATGCTTTATGACTTTAGAGCAGTGTTGTTAGTATACTTCATTGTATTGAAGCAAAGTTCGTAACGGAGTGTATCCACTGCTACTTTATAGCATAAAATATACATGTTTTAAGCATTAGAAACGATAGATTGCCACCTTTACTAGTTAATTTTAGAAACTTCAGCTTTGAAAACAGTATCGTCATAACAAAGCACTAACCCGACTACAAACTGTAAAACCAAATAGAAGTATTGTGCTGAGTTGTCAAGGCGTCAGACGATGCGCCCAAAGGCTGCAAGTGAGCTTCTCGGGTGGTTTGAGTTAGATCATGTATCGGCCAGCGCCTTGAGCAGCTCTTGAGCTGGAAAAGGGCTATATAAAATGGAGGAAATAAATTAAATAAAAATAAATCAAATAAATCAAACAAACACCCAAAAAAATCCAAAAAACGGTTTGAAGACACCGACTATGTCAGTATGACAGATTTTGTTTTTTTCACAAACATTAAAAGGGTCAAACCGGATTTTGTATTGACCATAAAATTATGCTATGAATGCCTTTTTAAGTTAATAACTCCTCTATGAACTGCTTATGTCTTCAAGCGGGAAGAAGTGTTTGGCGGCGAAAGTAGGCTGTTTGTCTTGGGTGCTACTTCGCAATTCGTATAGTCATTGTGAAGTGTGCAGATAACTTGATTACTGTTGGCGAAAACTGGTATTTACATTAACCAGCGATACAGTGGGTTTTCCTTGCTCAATGTATTATTTATTTATTTAATGTAACGTCTATTGACATCTGTGATATTAGACAATTCCTTGCTCAATGTATTATTTATTTATTTAATGTAACGTCTATTGACATCTGTGATATTAGACAATTCCTTGCTCAATGTATTATTTATTTATTTAATGTAACGTCTATTGACATCTGTGATATTAGACAATTCCTTGCTCAATGTATTATTTATTTATTTCATGTAACGCCTATTGACATCTGTGATATTAGACAATTCCTTGCTCAATGTATTATTTATTTAATGTAACGTCTATTGACATCTGTGATATTAGACAATTCCTTGCTCAATGTATTATTTATTTATTTAATGTAACGTCTATTGACATCTGTGATATTAGACAATTCCTTGCTCAATGTATTATTTATTTATTTAATGTAACGTCTATTGACATCTGTGATATTAGACAATTCCTTGCTCAATGTATTATTTCTTTATTTAATGTAACGTCTATTGACATCTGTGATATTAGACAATTCCTTGCTCAATGTATTATTTCTTTATTTAATGTAACGTCTATTGACATCTGTGATATTAGACAATTCCTTGCTCAATGTATTATTTATTTATTTATTTATTTATTTATTTATTTAATGTAACGTCTATTGACATCTGTGATATTAGACAATTCCTTGCTCAATGTATTATTTATTTATTTAATGTAACGTCTATTGACATCTGTGATATTAGACAATTCCTTGCTCAAACCATCCGCTACAGTTGGAATTTTCCAGTTCGGTTCTAACTGCGAGTGATCTCCCTTGTTTTAACGGTACAGCCGTGCAACCACGCAGCTTGAAGTGTGCGTCATTGGAGTTTGTGGTATGGGTATGTTCTATTTTTTAGCAACATATACAGAAAAACCTTACGAGCAATTTTTGTTTTAGCGGGTTCTATCATTCTTTTGCCGGCTTTGGTAGCTGCTATGTGTAGCGCCAGAATGTTGGCTAGCGGCTGCTAACTAATAGGCACACAAACTACAGAATTTCCTATCCTATCTTATCCTATCCCGTAACTCAAAGTTTTTTGGGGCACCACAGATGATCGTTTAACCAGCTGCGCGTACTCCATCTTTCTCGGTTCTCAGCAACCCTCATGGCTTCGTTCAGTGTTAAACCAGTCCATTTTCGAATGTTGTCCTCCCACCTCTTTTTTCTTTCTCATTCTTCTTCTGCGGAATTTATTCATTTAAAAAATAACTGTGCTTTCGAAAGATTTTGCTTTTGCTGCAAACTTCTTTTTTTCCAGTGGGGAACACTCAGTGTGAATGTTAAAAGAATCTGTCAACGTGGGTCCCTTTAAAGCCAGCAGCTTGCCAGAACACTACTATAGCATATATCTGTCAACGTAGGTCCCTTTAAAGCCAGCAGCTTGCCACAACACTACTATAGCATATAGCTGTCAACGTGGGTCCCTTTAAAGCCAGCAGCTTGCCACAACACTACTATAGCATATATCTGTCAACGTGGGTCCCTTTAAAGCCAGCAGCTTGCAACAACACTACTAAAGCATATATCTGTCAACGTGGGTCCCTTTAAAGCCAGCAGCTTGCAAGAACACTACTATATCATATATCTGAGATTCGCCCAGTACTCCTCACTAATGACTAGTGACAGGCCAACGTAAGAGGCGGCGAGTCACAGCTACTCAGTGTTGGCCACTTAGTAAAGTGGTCCCCCGTAACATTTCAGTCGTTAGGGGGGGGAGGGGGGGGGAAGCGTTTGGTACCTCCTTTTTCTTTAAGCCCAGCTTAAAGGAGGTGCGGTGTCTTATCTCCTCTCCCTCGCTACCTTACTATCCCTGTTTCTCAACACATCCAAGTACAGTAACCCGTGCACAGCTGGGTGGACTGGAGTGTGTCGTATGCTTGTTTCATTATTTCTTTTGTCGTTTGATAGTTTATCTTCCAAGCATGTTCCAAGCATGGTCACCCATCCAAGCACTAACCGGTCCCGACTTTGCTTGGCGAAACATTCCACTCACGGAACACTAGTACAGTTTATGAAAACCAATTAACTCGGAGACCAGAGCTCAAACGTCTTACGAGGTACTGTTGGTATCTCAGTGACAGTGCTATGTTGCTACTGAAGGTTAATAAACAAATCGTGACTGGGCAAAGCAGCTCGGCGGTAAGAACGCTCGCTTGGCGCGTGCCGGGGAAACTGCGGGTGGCCTCCCGACGGTGAGGGGAGACTATTCTTACGGGTTTCATCAGTTTTATACGGTGGTTCACCTCCTTCTCCAAGTGGACCGAATTCCACGTTAAAGACCCACGATCACTGGGCAGTTTTCCCTCCTTTTTTCCCCCTTCCACCTTCCTCTCCCAACTCACGCGCCCTGAGTAGGCTACCAGTGTGGAGTTGTGAGCTTTACAAGTCTAAATCGTCATCACAACCACCAGCATCACTACCACCACCGCCATCATCATCATCATCATCATCATCATCATCATCATCATCATCATCATCATCATCATCATCATCATCATCATCATCATCATCATCATCATCATATTTTGGATTCAGATAATCACGCATATGCTTTTAGATCGATCAAGGCGGCTCAATGGCTTGAGTGGTTTTGACATGGCTGTAGATGTTGCAAGTTGACCTCTTCGACAGGTTCAGTGAGTTCCTGATTCCGGCCAGCGCCTTTTGAAGCTCTTTGAGCTAGTGTGCGCGCTATGCAATTATATAAGAACCGCAGTATTATAGTCACAGTTCCTTCTGTAAATAAGGACAATAATATAATTATTATCGTCTTGTATGAGGACATACGTTAGACAGACATTTTCACTGGACCTTACTGGAATAAAACAAGAAATTCAGAAGGTAAAATTGGTGTACAGGACTGTAACACTAACATTGGTCAGTTTTTCATTTTCTAACAGAGCATTGGAACAAATTAACATTAACACTTAAAAAGGCACCAACGACAATTCATATTCTATCCTATCCTATCCCATAACACGGAGGTCGTATGGGCACCACAGATGATCGTTTAACCAGCGTACTCCATCTTTCCCTGTCCTCAGCAACCCTGATGGTTTCGCTCAGTGTCAAACCAGTCCATTCTCGAATGTTGTCCTCCCACCTCTTTTTCGGTCTCCCTCTTCTTCTACCTCCTTGCACTGTGCCTTGCAGGATGGTCTTTGCAAGACCTGATGATCTGGTGACGTGGCCATACCATCGGAGTTTACGTTTTTTCACCACTGTGAGCAGGTCATCGTGGTGTCCAATGTCTTGTGTGATGGTCTGTCGGACTTCGTCGTTTGTGATGTGCTGGGTATACTATAGGAAATGCCCAGAAGTCTTCTGTAGCACGTCATCTCCATGCTTTGTATTCTTCGTTGGAGATCTGCTGTGAGGGTCCACAACAACAATTTTCAAAAACCAGTTAAACCGGCCATCCAAAATTCCAAGACTTTGTTCTATTGCGATTATATGTTAAGCAAATTGCATGCGTATCAGACTCAAATCACTTAACGTTTACTAACGATGTGACGCAGGACAGTCTTCGCAGCCACTAAAACAGTCCCTTACTACTACTACTACTACTACTACTACTACTACTACTACTACTACTACTACTACTACTACTACTATTATTATTATTATTATTATTATTATTATTATTATTATTATTATTATTATTATTATTATTATACTATTATTATTATTACTACTACTATTACTACTACTGCTGCTGCTGTTCTACTACTACTACTACTACTGCTACTACTACTACTTGGTGTAATATTCAGTGTCACACTTTGTAGCTGTGTCCAGCCGATGTATTCGTTGGTACTACTACTGGCCCGCGGAGAGGCAGATCAGACGTAAGCTTCGTTTAATCCCAGCTGCGCAGTGTGCCAGTATGCAAGATAGCACAGAATCGTCGCTCTTGCTCCAACCGTGCACTCTGCACTCCAAGTCCTGAACATTTTGCACTCCACTTGACTACCGTAAGGAATCCCCGAGGGGGGCGACAAACGATTGCATTTGAAGCATTCGTGCCATAAATAGCTGGGCTAAAGGATCCTAATATCACACGTCTCACAGGTCCTGTCCAAATTCACAGTGAATGTGGCCCCACCGGTAAAAAAAAAAAGAAAAAGAAGAAGAAGAAGAAGAAAAGATTTCGCCCCAAAATAACCTCCTTCAGAAAGACGGTTTGGGGTATAAATCGATACATTATTGATATTTGTACAGCTATTCTTAGCATGGAGGTTGATTCTAAACTAAAGCGAAAATGTGTATAGTATGCACAATTGTTTGTTTACCTAACAAAGAAGGGACGCCGTGGCGATTATCCATTATCATGTTGGGGAGGCGCGGTAGTGTAATGCTTTGGGCATTTCATGTTCAGCAACGTCGGGTTAGTACTTGGATGGGTACTATGCTTGGAAGGCCACCTCCGAACGATACGAAAAGGTTGAAACAAACGCACGACACACCCCAGTCCATTCAGGTGTGAATAGGTGTACCTGGATCTGGTTAGAACAGGAGAAGGTCAAGCAGGAAGAGAGAGGAGACTGTTGGTGTTGTTAGGTAGATTACCGTCCCCGGACACAGATGCCTATAGGGGACAGGGAGAGGAGACAGTTAATTAGTCATTGCTTATAGGGTCCAGGGGACTGCAAAGAGCCGGATCAGGACCACGGAGAGGGGAAAAGGCACCGCCCTCAGGCACCGTCCTCGTCAAGCTGGCCTAGAGAAATGGGAGGCACCAAGCGCTTCCCTCCCCAAAGGTAACTAGGAAAACCAAACAATAAACTATCTTTATTCTCTTGCCCTTTAAGAGGAAGTACTAACGCGCCTTTTCAATCTTAACTGCATGTTCTGAAGCGCCGTTTAAAACGAACCCTAAAGTGCTTAGTACCCCCTATCAACTTGTACACACCGGTCTATCAAAAATGGCGATAAGTGACATTCCATCATTATCTAGCTGCCTCCGTTGACGACCCATGTTCACTAATTCACCAAACTTTGCTAAGTTTATATCGGTACAAGCTTCCAGTTGTATGGCAAAGAAAATAATGCTTTGAATAGTTTTGTAGTGCAGCCTTATTTTATATTATGTGTGGGGTTTTTTAGGGGGTGGGAGAGGGGGGATGAGGACGGATAACACATGTTAGTCTAAATAATTAAGGTTGAAGATTACTTTATGATCTCAAACATGAGAAATGAAATATGATTTGCTAATGGATTAAAACAATGCAATTCCAACAATGTACACAACATTGGCACTCCTTCTACAAATAACAATATAAATATTTAAAAAAATCAAATTACATGTTTTAACACGAAATTTCACGTTGATATTTACTTTAGAAGAAGAAGAAGAAGAAGAAGAAGAAGAAGAAGAAGAAGAAGAAGAAGAAGAAGAAGAAGAAGAGGAAGAAGACTAAGGAGAAAAAGAAGAAGAAGAAGAAGACGAGGAAGAAGAAGATAATCGGTAATGAAAAGTAGAAGCAGAAGAAGAACAGATAATAATCGGTAATGAAAAAGTATCGATATAGAAAGTTTGTATGCATTTTGCTTCCCAGTTCCATTTTCCACAAAATAATTGATCACACATAGCTTGTACTAGTATATGCATTTCGAAGAAATGGATGTTCCGGAGGCCGAGTTGTTGTACTTGATGATGATGAAGAAGAAGAAGTACTCATTCTTGGTTTCCGCCATGTGAATTCTTATAAATCAATATTTTGTCAATTGTTATAAAACTGTTCCCCTTTAAATCTAACCATTTTATAGCACGCCAAAATGCTTAAGAATTTAAAAAAAAAAAGTAGAACTTTGCAGAAGAATAAACAGCAAGAACTCAAAAAGAACTCAGAAGATTGCACATGTTGACTGAACGTGTACGCCGTTTCAACTGTTGAAAGAAAGAAGTAGTCATCACCGAAGGAAGGCTTGAAGAAGGTGAACATGTATGGTGAAGAATGCCCTGTTCCAGAGACTGGCTTCTTCAGCCCCTCGTTTCGCTGGCGCCAAAAATTGAAGTGTCAAAGATGATGGAGTCTCGCTTGACGTACTGCGCCATCTATATCTGATCTTCTTCCTCCCATCTCCTGTTCTGTACTCTCTGCACTACCCTCCTACCGCCCGCCCGCCTTCGCTCCACCCTCTCTGTCTCTGTCTCTGTCTCTCTGTCTCTGTCTCTCTCTCTCTCTCTCTCTCTCTTTCTCTCTCTCTCTCTCTCTCTCTCTCTCTCTCTCTCTCTCTCTCTCTCCCCTCCCCACTCTTCAGCACACACACACATCCTCACCCACCTTCCTCTCTCATCCTCTCTACCGCTCTAGCACTGTCGCGTTGCCGTTCCTCTTTCGTTTCTTCACTCCTTGATGCATCCCTCTCCTGCTTCCGTGTGTTTCACGGACTACTGCTGCCAGTCTCATAATATCACGCGTTTATTGCTCGGTTTTCTTTTATCCGCTTGTGATCAGGTTCTTTGTGAGTATCCCTTCTCTAGTTCTCCTCCCCCCCCCTACTCCGTCATTCTTTCATCCATCTCTTTTATCTCTGTTTCCCCTTCCTTACTTGCCTTCTCATTTCTGTCTGTCTGTCTGCCTCTCTCTTACACACACAAACACACATATAAACACACGCACATACACACACAAACACACACAAACACACACACATACACACACACAAAACCGTGTGAAAACGCCGTTGTTGTGACTTTCATACGTTGTTTAAACTTTTTTTTTATTTGTCCCATTTTCGAGACTAACCCTAACCCTAACCCTCACCCTAACCCTTAAACTAACCCTAATCCTAACACAGCCCTAACCCCCTATCGGAAAACTGTATTGACGTCAAAATAACGAGGCCGTCAAAGGAACTTAGGTAGAGCATAAAGAGTAGGTAACAATAACGGCATTTCTGCATCGCCACACACACACACACACATACACACGCACACACATACACACGCACGCATACACACGTGCACACACGCGTGCACACACGTATGTACAACCAAAAAACTGGGTTTTATTAAGAATGTAGGAATCGGAAAGTGGTTTTTTGACGGAAAGAACGCAAATTACTTCTAAAAATGTAAGAAACTAATGCAAAATTGGCTCTTCCGTCTAAAAGGTTGACCTAGTTCGTCTCCAATTGGCGACGAAATAGGCCAAACTTTCTTCAAAATTTTCCCGAAAAGTGACTGGATTTTCTCCATCCCGGATAGAGCACTCCCTTGTACTTAAAACACTCTCGTGCACCACAACTGCACTCCCATGCACTTGGAAAAATGTGGGTGGCTGGAAAAAAGTGGGTGGCTGGAAAAAAGTGGGTGGCTAATACACAAACCCATTCTCCGCATAAAAAGCAAGGTCAGTCAGTCACCCATTTCAAGGCTTATGCGTACGCACACACACACACACACACACACACACACACATACTCGTTTACATGAACCTATGGGGTACCAAATCTGATGGTTATCTATAACAACATTATGAGGAACTCACTTAAAGTGAAATACTGGATTAATGAGTAATCACAGCAAGTTCAACCCTAATGTTAAGAATTATACTACTGTTGTTGAATGTATGCATGAAGTATTATTCTTAAAATCTTATCTTTTTTCTACCAAACCGTTGTCAACGTTGTGAGGTAATATGTAAATTTATGCAATATGAATATTAATGATTTGACAGGAAGTACCCCATACTGCTGTAAATATGGAATGTGACATTCTGTTGACCGACATTCTGTTAACCCTTAGAATTTCTAATGTAAATAAAGAATTTCTTTGTTTTGGTGGTTATACTAATTTAAAATACAATGATTTAGATTTGTATTAGGGATAATGGAAAAAATATTTTAAAAAATACAGGGTAGACTTATCACTGTAATGAAACACATATTATGTTAATTGTACTGTGTATTTGAGATAATGTACAAATCATACTATAAAGTATTAAGTATACAAGCCATATTAATAAATTATACACTTGAGGTTAAGAGCATCAGGACTTGCAAAGACCATCCTGCAAGGCACGGTGCAAGGAGGCAGAAGAAGAGGGAGACATAAAAAGAGTTAGGAGGACAACATTCAAGAATGGACTGGCTTGACACTGAGCAAAGCAATGAGGGTTGCTGAGAACAGAGTAAGATGGAATATATGCTGGTTGAACGATCATCTGTTGTGACCCAATGGCTTCCCAGTTATGAGATAGGACAGGACTTGAGGTTAAGAGAACAATGGAATATGGAAATTAGTAATAATTGTCAATTATGATATACTTATGTACATATTTTTACAATGTCTTTTGTTCATCCACGTTCAATTTTAAACTAGATCAACATAACAATAATCTAAACCCTGAGTTTGCCAGAGTTTAGTTTTACGTTAATGTTGATTATTAATTATTCCAAAATAATCTATTACAATAATCCTTAACAATGCTGATTGATTTTTTTTAAAATATAAATTGCTTGCAGAAGCAATTTTTATTTTATTACATGCTGCATCTGCTCAGATTTAATAAAGAAGCCTAGAAAATGAACTCCAAGCCTAAATTGAAAATTCCCTCATTCTGACTTTATTTTGATTTTAATTTTGGTAAATATGCAGAAAATGTAACAGTGGTAAATATGCAGAAAATGTAACAGTGGTAAATAAATATTCAAACCACCGAGTAAACTGATCTATTGTAATTTTACTATAAAACGTTCTTAATTTCACTACATAGATTTTTACATTCCCATTTAGTGTTTTATATACTTT
Source organism: Oncomelania hupensis (assembly GCA_036898135.1). Classification (NCBI taxonomy): domain Eukaryota; kingdom Metazoa; phylum Mollusca; class Gastropoda; order Littorinimorpha; family Pomatiopsidae; genus Oncomelania; species Oncomelania hupensis. The sequence goes on from CM072524.1 coordinate 35,497,435, forward strand.
GTGGTGGGTTTAGAAAAAGTCACTAGTTTTGTTATTTTTGCGCGACGACATGGCAGCATGCACTTTTATCATCATAAACAAAATACAAGCAATGAAAAGTAACATTTATTTATAAGTTTGAAGAAGTCTCAGAAGTCTCAGAACACAAATAATATGAATAATAACTTACCAATTTGCTTTTCCTCATGTAGTATTATCCAGTGCAAGTAATCCAGTTATTTACAGAATAATATGCTTTACAGCCATGTTTACAAGTTCGTCTGTTCTTCAGAAACAACATCACTTTCATCACTAAAATCCGATTCACTGAAAGCAGCGTCACTCTCACTCTCACTCTCCGACATTTTCTCACAGCTGGCACTCCAAAACACAAGAGAAAAAGACAAATAAAATGCTGTCAACAATCAAAAAATCTTCAAAATTGACGCAATTCGTACTGGCGGAAGTAGGGAAAAGTAAAAGAAATTATCTGATTGGCTGCATTTATTATTACCCAGCCAACCAGAGCCGGTCTCTCATGAGATCGATGGATCGTCACTTTCGTAATTTTAGATACTTTTGCTTGATGCAGTGTTTTAAGGGTTAAAAAGAATTGTATTTTGCTGAATTATATTATATTTATATAACAAAGGAACTAATTTAATGAGTTTTACAATAAATAAATTCAACATTTAAAAGGTTAACGCAAGAGTCTGACTTTGTTGTTGTCTATGTACCTATTATTATGGTTGTGTGGTTCCATCTGCCATGTATGTATTTGATGTAGTAAAAATTCTAACTTTTATGTGAGCGACAGAATGTGTGAATGTTTTCCTTTATTAATGTGGACTTATCTATAACAATAAAAGGCATTGCAGACAGGGACCATGAACAAGTTCATGCATCACAAAGTAAATGTGCCTGCTATACAGTCAATGGGAGGAAACTGACCAGGAAAGAAACCTTACCTAGATTCTTTACACTGGGGAGTGGCGTATTATAACTTAATTTTCTTCAAAACCATTCATGTGCAAACAGAATTCTTCAACAACTATTTGAAGTCAATAAATGTTCAGCCAAGTTCTATCAACAGTGTTTGGTTTATTGCAACAGAAATTACTGCCCTTTCTATTTTATGTATAGCAGAGCTAGTCAAATAACTTTTCTAAAAAGCACTTTTTTTTTCATTCTTTTGACTTGCTTTGGTTGGGTATGTGTACACATATATCACTGGACAATCAAAATGAGTCTACAAAGGAACCAATAAAGCCCTCCAGTTCCCCCCCCCCCCCTCTCCACACCACCCGCCATCCCCCCAGTCTCCTTACCCAGCATTTCCCCCTTTACTCACATTTCCTACGTAGCAACACGATTTAATTGTTATTTACTTATTAGCTCCGTATCAGTACTTTTGATTTATTGTTGCTTTAGGTCCAGCGGACTCTTCCGAGCCAAATCAGGACCGGACAACCCCCGATCCGCATAAAAGATCTGCCGAAACAACCCTAGTGGGAAAATTGAATGCCCTCCACCGGCCAGTCACTTCCGTATCCGTACTTGACATGCATACAAAACCTTCCTCTCAAGTGCCATAATGATCAACACGATTGATTGTGGGCGTACACGGCAAGACAAGACAAGGAGAAGAAGAAGACCAAGGGGTACATGCAAAAAAAAATTAACCCTTAAGAAAAAGAGAACAATAAAACTTTTTCACTTAAAACTTTTAATTTATTGCTTCAGCAAAAACTCAAGATGATCAGGAAAAAAAAGCAGCAAAGCAATTGTTCAAACATATTTTTAATCATGAACGAATAGCAAAATGGTTGCAAAACTAATAATGTTATTCATTTGGTGCCACCAACAGGATTTCAATTTGAAATTCTATCCAAAACAAATACTTGAATTAAAACCTGAGTAAACCTAAAAGACTCATGGCTAAATACCTCTGCATATGGCACCGAACGACAAAAAGGCACTAACATAAGTAGGAACACCTAAAAAGAAGTGGCATTTGCCTTCCACAGCTCACCAGTTTGTTCATATTCTGTCCCTGGTGCAAAGCACAGTGAATGTTTTGCATCTGTTCCCACCAACTCTCTCCTAATTGACCCTTCCAAAAATTAAATTAAATATACATAGTTTATATCAGGCTTCATATAAAAACCCTATTATATTACTAGAAGCCTTTTTAACAAATCATACTTTAATAGCAAAAACAACAGGTAATTTTTAAAAATCCATGGAGGTCTCATCAGTGATGAATTACAAAGAAATAAAGAAAACAAGAATTGCCTTTCATATAAATACAGCAATGCCAGTGTTTCACCACCTCAAGGTTTACTTTTCAAGATATATTTTGCAATCTTCTCATCTTTCCTTACCAGTGACTTTATAAGTCAAATTTAAAAAAAGAACAAATGTATGACAAGAGCATAACAACCAAAATCATCACCACCAATGTAAGAAGCACAATACACCTTTAACTGAAACAGAATTGAATCAAGTATCTTAGAAAATAAAGACTAGCAAATCGGACAAAATTCTCTAGTAAGGAAACATACAATACATTACATGATTATTGCTTTAGGTCCAGCGGACTCATCCGAGCCAAATCAGGATCGGACAACCCCTGATCCGCATAAAAGATCTGCTGAAACAAACCTAGTGGTAAAACTGAAAGCTCTCCACCAGCCAGTCACTTTACAATAAAGACATCCCACGCAGGGGACGCTGAGGCTGTACTCTAATATATCGAACACGCGTTTACAAAAACAAAATAGAATTACATTACATGATTATTGTTTTAGGTCCAGCGGACTCTTCCGAGCCAAATCAGGACCGGACAACCCCTGATCCGCATAAAAGATCTGCTGAAACAACCCCAGTGGTAAAACTGAATACTCTCCACCAGCCATTCACTTTACAATAAAGACATCCCACGCAGGGGACGGCTGAGGCTTCACCCCAACTTATCGAACCCCCGTTTACAAAAACAAAATAGAATACAAACATCATTATAAATTATCAACAAAACACATACATAAAAAATGCCTACATTGCTAAATAATAACATCATAGGAAGCCCTAGTGACCACCTGGCAGAAAGCGTCCAATATTCCCAAGCAGATCCAACAGACCTCATACACAAATAAGGAGTCTTGTCCCGGAAGAGTTTTCAAGAAAAAAGGTAGGTTACTGGTCTAGCGAAGAAGTAGATAGTATAGCAGATTGATAGGACAGAGCAGGAATAAGAAAGAGCAAATGAGAAAGACAGCGACAGTGGGAATTTAAAGCACTAAATTTCCAGAACGTGGGGATACTATTTATACTGAAACCCCCGGTACGCCAATGGTGTTGTAAGGAAACATAATAAAATAACTTTATACAGTAACTCCAGGGTGGTTTTTTTCACCAAGATTTACAGTTCAAGATCAGTATTTTCAATCTTCTAATCTTTCTTTATCACTGCCTTTATAAGTCACATAAAAAATAACACGCATGATAAAAAAAGAACTACCAAAATCATAACCAGCAACACAATTTTCCATGAACTGAAACAGTGTAGAATCAAGAAAATCTTAATGAAATGGAAAAAACAAAGTGAAAAGTCATAACAAACTCTAAATCATTAAGAACTGCCTTTGATAACTGTATATACAGTAACGCCAATGTTGTTACATTACATTATATTACATAATTGTTGCTTTAGGTCCAGCGGACTCTTCCGAGCCAAATCAGGACCGAACAACCCCTGATCCGCATAAAAGATCTGCTGAAACAACCCCAGTTAAAACTGAATACTCTCCACCAGCCAGTCACTTTACAATAAAGACATCCCACGCAGGGGACGGCTGAGGCTTCACCCCCACTTATCGAACCCCCGTTTACAAAAACAAAATAGAATACAAACATCATTATAAATTATAAAAAAAAAACACATACATAAAAAATGCCTACATTGCTAAATAATAACAACATAGGAAGCCCTAGTGACCACCTGGCAGAAAGCGTCCAATATTCCCAAGCAGATCCAACAGACCTCATACACAAATAAGGAGTCTTGTCCCGGAAGAGTTTTCAAGAAAAAAGGTAGGTGACTGGTCTAGCGAAGAAGAAGATAGTATAGCAGATTGATAGAACAGAGCAGGACTGAGAAAGAGCAAATGAGAAAGACAGCGACAGTGGGAATTTAAAGCACTAAATTTCCAGAAAGTGGGGATACTATTTATACTGAAACCCCCGGCACCCCAACGGGGGATGCCAATGTTGTTTCACCAGCTCAAGGTTTACTTTCCAAGATCTATTTTGCAATCTTCTAAACTTTCTTTATCACTATCAGTGACTCTATAAGTCAAATAAAAACACGAACACAAATATGCCAAAAGCAGCATTACCACCAGTGTAAGTAGACCAATACACCACAAACTGAAATAGTGTCAAATCAAGAGAGAGCTAAATGCTCAATTGTTACCACATGAACTTAAGTCATTACTTCATGTTCTGGGTTCAGTTACCTTACGTTATGTGGTTACACATTGGACTCAATCCAGCTTTGTGGGTAACTTTTTTTTATGGGTCTTCCCTTTGAGAGCCTACAAAGTTCATTTTCTTTACAACGCTGCAAAAATCTACTACAGCATAACACCACTAAAATGCTTTCAGTGTGTGTACACACAATTACACACAGATTTGGCCCTCTCTCGGATTTATCCAGCGAGATAATGAGATGACGTCATGCAGCTCAATTTATTGGCTGAATTTGTTAGCGCTCTGCGCATGCGCGCGACGGCAGGATTGGAGATTATTTCAAGATGGTTCCGGCCCCTTGGTGAATGGTCGTGTTCGTCTCTAGAAAACTGTGGTCAAAATCTTTATCATCTTCGCTTGTGGTAAATCACATAATAATCACTGAAATAGTGTCAAATCAAGAGAGAGCTAAATGCTCAATTGTTACCACATGAACTTAAGTCATTACTTCCTGTTCTGTACCCTTCTTACTGCCCTCTTCTTTTTTTCAATTTCATTTCTTACCGTGCACTTGATTTTCAACCAAGTTTTGTTCTGCAGTGTAGGTTCCTTCTTTATTAAGTCTTCTAAGAACATCACAAAACTTACAGTTCATGTTTTTATCATACACTCTCTGTCCATTTGTCTTAGTCTTTGCTAGATGAACTCTTACTCTGCATGATGATGTTGTTGATGATGCTGCTGACGAGTCCACTATCATTTCACTTACAGGTGAGTTACGGGATGTGGATGATGAAGGTACTGTTGATGCTCTTGCTAGTAGTTCTTTCCGACCTGGAGATGAGCTACTGGATACAGAGGATGAAGTTACAGTAGCTGTGCTGCAGGGCTGTGAACACGACGCCATGGACAGTTCTCCTCCTAAGAATGAAAAAAAAATGCCCACATTACTCACATGTTTCCTCCATATAACTGATAAGATACGGATGGTGCAATAATGATCAACACGATTGATTGTGGGCGTACACGGCAAGACAAGACTACACCTTTACAAAGCAAACATAACACTCACACGTGATGATTGATTACAAGAACATTTGTGAGAAGCAAACAAGTAAATACATACACAATTTAAAATGGCTAAAATAATGTTTTTTATGCAAAATTTTAGTCACTTTTAAAAGCTCAGTGTGGTTTTGACGGTCTTTGATTAAAAGCAAACAAATATACAAGTAACACATTCAAAATAATGCGTTTTATGCAGACTAAATATGGTACGGCAACCAACTCCAACTTTTGATTTACATGCACCTAGATTATTTTTCTCGCAGATTATACCTCAAGAAATACCTACAGTATCAACAATATTTATACCATTTGTTTGTAGACTTCAAGAAAGCGTCTAACAGAGTCTGGCATGCAGCTCTGGGGGCAACCATGAGAGTGTACAACATCAGCCCTAACATTAATGAAGTTATCAAAAGTCTGTATGACAAGGCTACCAGTGCAGTGCTCCACAACAGCACCATCGGAAACTGGTTCAGAACAACAATCGGTGTGTGTCAAGGATGCTTACTATCTCCAACACTCTTCAACATCTTACTAGAGAGCATCATGTTTGATGCAGTTGAAGATCATGAATGCACAGTCACCATAAGAGGTATAGCAATCTCCAACCTCCATTTTGCGGATGACATTGATGGATTGGCTGGAGAAGAACAAGAAATTGAACAGCTTATACAGAAGCTTGACACCACCTCCATAGCCTATAAAATGGAAATAAGGGCAGAGAAGACTAAATGATAACCAACAACACCAATGACATCAACACACACATCAAAGTCCAAGGCCAATCCATCAACACAGTGCATAACTTCAAATATTTAGGAGCCATTGTATCTGACAATGGGTCCCGACAGCATCGCACAAACTGCTGCACTAACAAGGTTGAAGCCCATTTGGAAAGACAGGACCATCAATCTACACTCCAAGGTAAGGCTGCTGCGCTCCCTTGTCATCTCCATCTTCCTATACTCCTGCGAAACATGGACCCTCACATCAGATTTACAACGAAGAATACAAAGCATGGAGATGACTTCAGGGCATTTCCTATACTCAGCATATCACCAATGACGAAGTCCGACAGACCATCACACAAGCCATTGGGAACATAATGACATGCTCACAGTGGTGAAGAAACGGAAACTCCAATGGTATGGCCACATCACCAGAGCATCAGGCCTTGCAAAGACCATCCTGCAAGGCACGGGTCAAGGAGGCAGAAGAATAGGGAGACAGAAAAAGAAGTGGGAGGAAAACATTCAATAATGGACTGGCTTGACACTGGGCGCAGCCATGAGGGTTGCTGAGGACAGAGAAAGATGGAGTACGCTGGTTAAACGATCATCTGTGGTGCCCCCCAAAACTTCGAATTATGGGATACGATAAGATAGAGCATTTTTCTCCAGATAGGATTAAAAACCAATATAATTATGCAAGTCATGCAAAATAGCATACACATTTTAAAGATCCTGATGCCCGGAGTGCATGATAGATTTATTTTGAGCGCATGATGGATGCACGAAATCCAGGGTTCACTGTATCGACTGTACTGACTCTATGGTGTTGTCTCCTCCATCCTATGTCAGCATATGAAAATTCAGTGTGTAAATTAAACCTAAGTTAAAATGCCACTCACTATTAATTGTTTCCGTAAATATGCCAGCGGCTTTCAACATCTGGACAGGTGCATCATCTGTGGTTTCTTCTTGGTAATTTGTTGCAGCTCCTCCATCTAACAAACTGCAGTCACCTGCAATGGAAAAAAAATTAAATGCTCATTCTGGCAATAGCAGTGCATTTATTTTACTATTTTCTAACCATGTGACCTTGACTTAAAATAAAGGCCATTCAATAGTGGATGCTCTTGTCAAATTATGCCACCTTTATATGTTTGGCTGGGATACATTTACTCCTTCGGATGAGAGTATAAACCGAGGTCTAGTCTGTGTCGCATACATTCCATCATAACGGACTTTAAAGATCCTGACGCTCATGTCCTAGGCGGGTGAGTGCCGGTGACAAGAAAACACCCAGCATGCACCTAGGTCCTTCTCCCCCATCCCTGGCTTCCCAGGATTGTGCTCAGTTGTCAGACCATGCGCCCAAAGGCTGCGAGTGGGCGGCTTGAGTTAGATCCTGTATCGGCCAGCGCCTTGAGCAGCTCTTGAGCTGGAAAAGCGCTATATAAGAACGATTAAATAAATAAAATACATATTCATTTCAAGTAATACTAATAGACATTTTTTATAACATAACCACAAAGACAAGTTTTGATGGCTTATAATGACCCTGACACTGCAAAGCAGCAAACCAAGCTGACATAAAATATTGATGCATAATAACTATATTTACAAGTTTCAGCTCAATTCTTACAACCCATTTCACTTCCAAGTCACTCTAAGGTAACTATAAAAACCAAACTTGATCGACTCCAATTTCCTTGAAAAAATGTAAATAAACGGTCCGGCAGTTATGATTAACTCTTTTATTGTAACACATGCACACGATCAATTAAACTTTAATGTACTAATAGGTCGTACTTAAACAAGGGCAAAGCCCACAAGGATCACATGTTAAATCAGTCCCGTTGTTACGGAAACACTATCCTATCCTATCCCATAACCCGAAGGTCGTAGGGGCAACACAGATGATCGCTTAACCAGCATACTCCATCTTTCTCTGTCCTCAGCGGAAACACAATGCATGCAAAGAACTGACCTTGAGATCAAGGTCAATGTCTTGACCAGATTAAAACTCAATCCTAATCTCAATGTATCAATGCAACAATCTTGACCTTCAATCAAGGTCAGTCTTTCTAAGGAAATTTTATCAGCAGCAATGATGTATACAAGTACATAATTGGTCAAAATAGGCCAAAACAGTGCATTTTCAGTCAATTGTCCTATGAATATTAAAAGATCAAAGTGACCTTGACCTTGAGGTTAGAACATCATATATGGGTTATATAGAAAGGTCAATGACAATGTTGACACCAACAAAGGTAGATAGCGTATCTGCACAATCTTTTCAGGAACATAAAAAACTGGTTTTCTTTCAGTACACTCAATTTCAGTTTTGATTTTTTTACACTTGAGAAATGTACACTCATATTTTTATGAAACCAAGTATACCGTTCGATGCAGAATGTTTATTTTGGGGGGAGAAAATCTAAAGAGAAGAAAATCCAAGAAAACAAATCTGATATGCCATTTACTTTTGTTGATATCAATATGTGCTCTTCAATCATGTTCAACTTGGGAGTTGGTCATCTTGAGCTTATAATTCCCAAATTTGATCGTCTCCTGTGACCCATACCTTGAAGCAAGGTCATCCAAACTGGTATCAAACAAAAGGTCTTCTTATCCTCTATAATACGAATGGAATGTTTGTTCAAAAACATGGTCAAAAAGTGGTCAAGTCAAGTGTACATGCTTTTTGAGGTTCCATGGTCATACACTATCACACCAAAGTTGGTGAGGTAAGGTGTATTAGTGTCCAAGAAAAAGGCAACTTTAAAGTTTGTATTGCCGGCCAGACAGATATAATACAACACGGATGATTACATAGACATACTTTGCTACGCATGTGAGAAAACGCAGCACTTTCCTCACCTTTTGTTCTTTCAAGTGTATGTGTCCATTTCCTTGATGCCAACAGACCCGGATTGATACGAGGTAAATATTCTGCAAAACACAAGTTTGAAAACAGTCAAATAAATTCTAGTTACTAAAAACCATTTATTGCTTAAACTTCGTGAGAGAAGGAGGAAAAAATAAAGAAACAAAGAAGCCAAATAAAGCATTATCTTCAAAACCTTAGCTTTCTACCAACTACATTTATGCATAAATCCTACAGCAACAGTAGCCAATCTGCAACATTTAATCAGGATCAGATTCTTTACTGTCCCAACAAACAGCAAGGACAATTATTTTGCAGTGTACAATTATTGACAGTCAGCCTCACAGGGGCACGGTGGTCTAATGGTAGTGCTTTGGCTTGCAGATCTGAAGGTCCCGGGTTCGAGCCCTGTCCGGGTCATTGTGTTGTGTCACTGGGAAAGACACTTTACTCCCGTTTCCTACTCCTTCGGATGAGAGTATAAACCGAGGTCTAGTCTGTGTGTCGCATACATTCCATCATAACGGACTTTAAAGATCCTGACGCTCATGTCTTAGACGGGTGAGTGGCTGTAACAAGAACACACGGTCACCCAGCATGCACTTGGTCCTTCTCCCCCATCCTTGGCTGGCCAGGATAGAGCTCAGTTGGCCGGGCGTCAGAGGCTGCGGGTGGGCGTCTCGGGCAGTTTGAGTTAGATCCTGTGTCGGCCAGCGCCTAGAGTCTGGTCAAGTACGGCGAGATAAGTGCGCTATAAAAATCCTCAATAATAATAATAATAATAACAACAGGGAAGACGAGAAATTGCAAAGGACATAACAGCACAACATACTCAATAATGTTAACTGAAATGTATGCAATATGCATTCATCATTATAAATTAAACACATTCTTCATAAAAATAACATTACAGTAAAACAGAATTGTATTGCACAAGAATATTTGCTTTTTGGCATAAAGATTACAATAATACAGACAATAATAAATAGAAATAATTATAGGGATAAAAACAATATTGCACATACATACTATACATAGCTTAAAACATATGGATAGATAAATGAGTCAGCAGAAATGATGCTGCATTAGCTGTTGATATAAAATAAAATGAAAGCAAATACTAAAATCACTCCCCTTCCTACCTCCCCCCACCTCCCCAAAACTATAAAAGCATATAAATATAATACTAATACTGTAAAAACAACTTCAATTTATAATAAATAAGCCATTATGCCATAGAAATGGAAGAAAACTTTATGGTATTTTGTGCTCTTATTTAAGTTAAGAAAGCCAAAATAATAGGAAAATTAAGGAGACTTTACTTTTCAAGACAGTTTAAAAATTATACAAGACCTGAAAAGTGTTTGTGTCAAAGAGTAAATGAAGACTCTATAAACTCACCGACACATTCTGAACTGTCAGTGTCACTTTCAGGGATGTATTCCGATCCATCAGAATCAGCTGCACATTCTGAACATAGAAGATAAATGGTGCCAAATAAAAATTATAATATGGAGGTTATTTTTAAACATGTACAAAAATTACTCCTCATCAGGCTAGTTATAAAATCAAACAAGCTGTAAACTTGAGACTCCCACTTATTTGTCATCGTTACACAGATATAAAATGAAGCAATGATAATTCAGTATGCAGGAGTGGAGAGTGTGAGGATGTGTGTGTGATAGGAGTTTTGGGAGCATAACATATGAGTACCTTACCTGATTGTTCTGTACTTTCAGTTTCACTTTCAGTTTTAGTGTCGGTGTCCATGGCAAAGGTGGTGGTGGTGGCACTGGTGTCCATGGCACTGAAAAAATATTAATTATACATACAAGTAACAACATAATAAAGTATGTTGATCAAAGTTTGCTTACAATAAGTGACTCTAGTATGAAACCAGTCTCTAGTATAAAACCAATCTGTCAATCAATAAGTTACTCTAGTATGACTTATAAGGCTGATCCATTTATACCTCTCTGCAGGTTTTTTCTTGCGCGTTGGGAGTGCATACAAGCTGTAATTGTTAAAGAATAATTAAGAATGTATTACCCCTTCTCTTGATATAAAAGTAAAAATATTACAATTTACATTAGTACATTACTGTACAAAGTGCTGGCCATAACCACTGAGTTGCTAAACCTACAACTATCTGCAACACTGGATGACTGGTATTTATAGAGCAAACAGTAGGGTTCTGCACATAACATAAACACAACTTATCTGGGCAGTATTTTATCATCATCATCATCATCATCATCATCATCATCATCATCATCATCATCATCATCATTATTATTATATGGTTGTAGAAACACCAAACGTGTGCCTCGTCTAGTCTACACACTAACACAGCCCAGTAGTGTATTACTAGTAGGATACGTAGGCCTAATGCTTAGCCTACTTAGTCGATACAACTTGACACAATTTCAGTAAAGTATGTTTATTTTAAACGTCTGCATTTGGGAAGTTGCCTTTTTATGGTATCTGCGGTTTTGTTATTTACGCAAAGATATTATTTACAACAATCTAAGCTACAAAATGTTAATCAAAATGAGTTTTTAACATGTTTTATCGGAACAGTGGGTCGCACATACATGTAGAAGATTCGTGTGGTACTCCGTGAATTTCACAGATAGCAGCTTTCCATTTCATCAGCCGATAGTAGCCATTACTGCATCCGATGATTGGGCAATAATATGCCATAGTAATTTATAATTCTTCAAAGATAGAAATACTTTAGGATTTACTATTGGGATCGGTCTGTCGTAGTTCTACCTTCCTGCCATGTTAGCTTCAGAAAGTTTACGTGAAAAAATATGGCAGCCAATCAAAATGAAGGACGTGCTACGCCTTCATTGCGCCATGCAACGTCGAACTATGTAGCGCTCTATAAGAAAAATTAAAATAAATTAAATAAAAATAATATATAAATAAAACTATGGGAAGGGCCAATAAAACCTTCTCAGGACTAATAAAAACGTATACGATTTATGATTATACTATAAAAATCACAAGTAAGAAGTAAATTAAAAAGCACAAACACCACCGTCTATCTCCTACCTAAAACCACAGGCTGTGAAGTCCGTAGGCCTTGCCTCAATTACATACTATACATAGTACTCTCTCTCTCTATACTATACAGGGCTTCTGAAAGACTTTTTTTTCAACTAGCCCGCCAGGCTAGTTACTTAGAAAAGTTACTAGCCCGCAAGAATTTTGACTAGCGCTGCTGAAATGGCGAAGCATCAGATAAGCTGTAAAATGGAGTGCTAGGGATGTGCTTGCTAGGAAGCATAAATTTAAAAAAATAAATCATGCATTTGCAATCTATTACTATCTAAACACAATCATTTCCGTGTAAACAGCTGTCAAAATCGCCTGCTCAACTAATTTTAGAATAGAAGCGTAACATGTGAAGAGAGAGAGAGAGAGAGAGAGAGAGAGAGAGAAGTTCCCTGTCAAAGAACTAAACTTAAAAATTTACTTCTTTTTGCTGTTAGCATCGCATGTTACACTCCACTTGTGTCCTTCTGAACTTTCATGGGACTTGATGCTCTCAAGTTTAAAACTGGTCTATCCTTCTACAAATAGTTTTTTTTTCCTTCTTTCGGTTTCTGGTACTGTCTACGGTAATTCCTGTCTACACGGCGTACAAAACATTTCGGAGCCATCGTAGTGGAGCCACGTTCGCTTTTTGCCTTCGTTATCAAAGTACCATTCGTCTTTAAATTCGCGCTTTCTTTCATTTTTATCATAGCATAGATCTATCCTATTCGATTTTTTTCTGATGCGATTGTTTTGCTTTTTTAGCTGGTGTATCGGATTCGGCAGAAGTTGAACCAATTCTTTTTACAAATCGATCCATACTACCATAGCTAAACCGAAAGCGCTAACAAAGTAAGCTGAGCGATCATGTAAAGCCTTCTCTGATTGGTTCATATCGATCAATATTACGCGCTACGAGCCAATCATACAGAGTATATTTTGGCTTGCAAGTAATTCAGAAAATGAGGTACAGTAAGGGATATTTTTCTCCTCTCTTCCTGATGCGCTTATTATCGAATGATAAGAAATGAATCATAACCCATACGGTCCCTCTTCACTGATCGTTCTTGGCGAAACGCACACGTGTAGAGCTGTGCAGTTTAAACGGTTCGTAATCAAGCCGATGTTTTTATTTTCATCGGGGATTGACAAACTGAAGAGAGAAAATCAACTAGTCCGCCGGGCTAGTAGACTGTGAACTTTAACTAGCCCGTGGCAATTTTAACTAGCCATTGGGCTGATTGGCGAGCGGGCTAGTGCATTTCAGAAGCCCTGCTATATAATATACTATGTATTGAAAAAAATTGACTAAACAAAGCCTAAAAAGGACACAAATTTAAATAAATATAAAAGTTATAAAATTGACACCTTCAAACCTCCGGCTGTCAGTCAAGGCGATGTAGACACACCACACGGCCGACGAAGGTATGACAAATTGAAGATGGCGGCTCCGGCCGTTAGTCAAAAGCGATGTGCACAGCCACAGGCGCACACCCCAGCTGACAAAATCAGGGACACAAAGTCGAAGCGGCACTCACATGCGTGGAATATAATAACTATTTAGTCCAAGGTCGAAGTAAAAGTACACAAAACCATCAACAGTCAAGCACCCACCAACACCGCACGAGCCAAATGGCAAATCCAAAGTATGAACAGCCGTCTGCTCCACATGTATGCACCACACAAGGAACCAACCATCTTGAAATAATCTCCCATCATGCCGTCGCGCGCATGCGCAGAGCGCTAACTAATTCAGCCAATAAATTGAGCTGCATGACGTCATGACGTCATCTCATTATCTCGCTGGGTAAAGCCGAGAGAGGGCCAGATCTGTGTGTAATTGTGTGTACACACACTGCGCGTGTTTTACTGGTGTTATGCTGTACAGTAGATTTTTGCAGCATTGTAAAGAAAATGAACTTTGTAGGCTCTGTATGGGGTTCACGTTATGGGGTAACGGGAAAAAGTTACCCATAAAAAAAAGTTACCCACAACTCTGGATTGAGTCCAATGTGTAACCACATAACGTAAGGTAATTGAACCCACACACACACACACACACACACACCCACCCACACACACACACTCTTCACCTTTCAGCGCCCAAAATATACATTTTAGTATTGTTATCATTATTGTCACGCCGGATGTCTGTCAAGCCGGATTTCCCCCACCCCGTACCCTTCCACATGCACCCACACCTCCGCCTGATGAGCCCCACCCCCTTCATCGTCACCCACCACTTCCCCAATCTCTCTCATTTCTGTCCACTTTATTGTGTTGAACTTGTTGAATGTCTGGTAATTACGATGCTCCATAGGTCTTTGGGGTAACGACTGGCATTTGACGCGCACAGCGTTAGAACACTCGAGGGTACACACGAAGACCGTCGCAATAAAACTCATCAACGTCGCCCTAACCTTTCCATCTCTGTCACTCCTTGCTGTTTGAAGATAGAGAGGGACCGGGGGGTGACGTGGCCTCTGTGAGTGTTTGAAGAAGTTTTTGCTGAGTTCTATTAAGATCGAACGGCACGGTATTCAAATTTAAGTCATACCCTGCTCAATCCTATCCAATCCAATCTAATCTCATGTCTACTTGTATGGCGTACATTTTCTTGTCGCAGAGACTTGCTGTGGGCGCAGGGGGAAATGGGCCAATTTACTGTGGTGAAAAAAAAAGATAGGTCTTGGAGCTTGCGGCGAAAAGACTGCACCGCTGTTGGAAAGTTAATATCCTCTGGAATACGATTGTGCATTTATTTTCTGAATGACCTGGCCGGCCACAGATCGCTTCCTCTCAATGCCCATTTCTCTCTTATTAGGCGCTGCACTACAGGAGCCGTGATGTGAAATCACAACACGATTTCACTATTATATATATATCTTGTTTTTACCCCGTCCTAGGGTGATGCAGCAGCGTAGTGGTTTTGACACAGGCTAGAAAATGTTTCTTGAATCAACGTCGAACCCGGTTAGTACTTGGATAGGTGACTTAGGATATATGCCTTTTAGATAGGATAGGTGACTTATAGATAGGTTTGGTGACTTACAGATAGGATAGGTGACTAGAAGATAGGATGGGTGACTTTAAGATAGGATATGTGACTTATAGATAGGATGCGTGACTTATATATAGGATAGCTGACTTATAGATAGGATATTTGACTTATAGATAGGATAGGTGACTTATATCTATAGATAGAATGGGTGACTTATAGATAGGATATGCGACTTATGGATAGGATGGATGACTTATAGATAGGATAGACTAATAAATAGGATAGGTGACTTATAGATGGAGGATGACTTAAAGATAAGATAGGTGACTTATAGGTATGATGGTTGACTTATAGAACAGTTCTGTTTGCACAGCATGCCGACATTGTACCACCCAGCCACTGGTCTACCTGAAACATGAAATACAGGATGTAGGTTCAAGTTCCTCAAACCAAACTTAATCAAAACTTCTGCTTCCATTTTTTTTGGCACAGCGCGCCCTGCAGTTGTAGTTGGAGACTATGATGTGTGGCTGTAGCAGAGCTACCACTTACTTCAATTGGTTAGGAGTGCAGGACACTCTGGCTGGGTGATAGGGTCGAGTACTCGGGCCATAGGGAGCTCTCGGGGTTCGGATCCTTGGCGCCAGGGGTGGCAGTCTCGATCGCAGCCTAAATTTGCCCTGCTGACACCGTGCAAACAAAAAATAGAAGAAACTCTTCCTTTGCTGGAGTGTTACACCTCCACAGAGGTGGCCACACGATTTACGATTTTGTACTTAACAAGAGATCTGCGAGGTACAAGACGAAGACAAAGTTGCTTCGCTTTAAAGAAGATAGAAGTGGGTTGGGATTAGTTGCGTTGTTGTTGGTATTAAGAGGCGGCCGTACAGTTAAGTTACTGCTTTTAGCACCTTAAGGTCAGTGGGCTATAACGTTGTAGGAAAGTAAAGGCTAGACAGAGGGACCCAGTGCCTTAGCTTGCACAAAATGATCGCTTGTGAGCGCGCTCGCTCAATCTGCATCACATAATTATACGTTTGGAATTTGATTTTTTTGAATTTTGAAGTTTTGATAATGTTCATCAGCCATTATCTTTCTCAAGCACAGCACGACAGCCGCATTGCAGCACCACCCAGGACGAGGAAACTTACCCCTGAGGCACCCCGATCGGTCCTTGTGTACCGGCTATCTTCACTTTTTGGACTGAATGATCGGATTCTTTTATGAGCCGGTAAGACGACACGAGAGAAGTGTGACATCGTAGAAAGAATAACTGCAGAAAGTTGAAACGAAAAAAAAATATTGTCTTCACCACCGAAACTTGAACCCGGTTCCTTTGTGAGCCAGGCCAGCAACCAAACCGAGATTGTTGTTTATAATCCACTTTAAGTAATTTGTTACCAAATCGCTCGTATTTTTATTTGTAAGTACTCTTCTTTTTGTTCCTCTGCTGAGACATGCGAACCAACGAAGACCGAACGAACACCTAAAAGTGTGTGAATGAAGTTTTGAACGTTCTCAATAAATCTACACCGTCCTTACACCTCGCCGTAAACGCTAAAACGCTCACTGTAAATCGCCTCCGACGCCTTGTAAACTTGTCGCGGACCTTGACACCAAGGGGGATGTGAGCTATTGGAGAACGCAAGAGTGCGCGCCGAATGAATACAGAGAGACGTTAACTTGTTTAAAGGAAGACGGGTAAAACAAAAGTGGTTGAAAGAAATAGAACACAGTCTATTAAAAGGTTGTTTATACATGTAGTTTGCTTAAGGCGGCAGGGATAGCTCAGTGGTCAGTGTCACGTGGGGTTTAGGTGTTACTGGGCTCTGCACAATGGAATGCTGTAACCCTCACGCTTTATTCGATGGGAACCGCTAGTTAGTCACCCTGTGAATTACTTTAATAAATTTATTTCTTTAGCTCGGTCTGTGTTAAGGCTGGGGTACAGAGATAGATAGAAAAATGGTAAAAGATCACTGTCACACTAGCTTTCACACGGCTATGAATCATATGTAGTCCAGCCACTTGATAACAGTTAAAATCACACATTTATTTCTTCTACTCTATACAAGATCTTCTATGTACTACTCTACCTTAAAACGTTCTGTATCAATGCAAAAGGTTCGATCGCTGATAGTCTAGGCAGCTGTTATGTCTTCATCGGGAACTGGCTACTAGAGTTATTGAAGATTGGACTACTGTGGTCCGTTTTACTATAGTTTCTGAAGAGTGGACTACTGTGGTCCTTTTGCTAGCAGTTTGGGTGCACTTTTGCTGTGTCACTTAACTGCAGTGTGGTGTGTTTGAAGCCCTTGTGGAGGTAGCTTCTGGTACACGATGTGTTGTCGTGTAGTTTGGTCCCTTGCCACGCTGTGGGGTCTTGCAGGGTGTTTGCCAGGGTTGCTCTCTCATGTGCTGTAGAGGCTAAACAGCCAACTTGGTTTTCCTGTGGAGTTGGGCGCACGGTATAGCTCGCCTGCTCGTCTGTAATCATAAGAGACGAAATTCTGCACAACCTTGAATAATAGGTCTGTGCAGAGCATCTCACTGAAAGCCAAAGTAGCCCTCAGTGATAGCTCCACATCTCTATACATAAGCGACGAACATTCCACTACGTCCGTGGTCCACTGGAATCTCAACTCTACTTTCCTATACATACATAAATATAAATCGTGGCTAACTACACACATACAGAATTAATAATAATATAAACATTCACTGGTACAGCCACTGGTCTGCAAACATACATACAGGTTCAACAACAATGTTTCCGTACATAAGTCAAGATGGCGTCGGCCGGTCATGCTTAACACGTGTTCGGCTTTTCCACGTGGTAAGGCAAATTCGGATTAACAATTCACATCTATGCATATCAAATTCCACAAACATAAGTTCAACAATAATATAAATATATCACGATGAAACAGAAGTATGTTCATTTACCTGTTTGACAAAGTCAGGCTCCGTGGCTACTTGATAGAATTCTAAGATTCAAAAGTCCTGTTTCCTGGTCTATGAGTGAAGATATTTCTCTCTTTCCCGGTCTAGCTGTGTAGACTTCGGCGTATTTCATAGCACTGACTTAAGCTAGGCTAGGTTTTGACCCAGTCAGAACCGGCTCTAACCGCTCTGCCTGATTCCCATTGGTTACGACTTTTCCGAATCACGCACACAGTGCGGACGTCACTACACTGTTTGCGTCAAACTCGCTGTGTGTGTACCTCCGTATACTGTAATCTCTGCTGTGTAATACACTAACTTCCTAAGGTTACAATGACTAAACCAGGCTAAATAGTAAATAGGCAGGGTAAAACTAGTCCTCTCGCGACAGTCAGAGCGCACAACTTGTGTGAGTGCGTCTTGGGCGACGTGGGTTCGAATCCTCACTTCAGCAAACTATTGTGTGATTGCTGGATTTCAGCAAACTATTGTGTGATTGCTGGATATTACGACCCAGCGCCTTGATAAACTCTCTGAGCTTGAGAAATTTATTTCTTTCTTTTTTTTCTTTTAGTTCAGGATTTACAAGCCCAGTTGGATGATTGGAATATTGCTTTACCTTTTGGAGTATAAATAACGGTATAAGATGATACGAACATTGCGGTATGTTATGGACTTTAGGAGAAAGGACAAGTCACTCATCGCTGCAGTAGGCTATCTAAATGGTATGGCGTTCAGGAGAAAGGACAAGTCACTGATCGCTGCAGTAGGTTATGTAAAGAACTGGAGAATGATAGTACACTGCAGACATTTGTGTGGTTCTAGATCTCTCACTAGCTTCCTAGGCGCTGATGATAGCCTTCCAAGCCCGCCCGACCCACGAGGCCATTTCACTAGCTGTACAGAGATGTTATCAATGAACGAAGAGGACTTGAACAGAAGAATGTGTGTGATATTAGCTGTCGGGGCTGAGCTTTTCTGATAACTGTAGACCACGCTTGCTTAAAGGAACCGACTTTCACCACGCCCCTTAGACAGATCTTTTCTTCATTCATAGTTAGCGTTGCCCTATTGAACAAAACAAAAAAAGCTTAAAACAAAGAGAATTACAAACAAACAAATAAACAAAACTTTTTCGAAAGTATCGTTATTTTTTGCATGAATAAATTCCATAGTTTTCTTGCCTTTTAATAGCAATGGTCAACCAACATTCTAGAGCTAAAAACTAGAATCTGACAAAGCCGTTAAGAGACGGAATCCGCAAAAAAAAATTGCTCGTAAGGGTTTTCGTGTTAGATTGATGAGTTAGACCCTACCCTACCCCAGACAATAAACACTTCAAGCCGCGTGGTTCACTAAGACATAGGGTCAAAGGTCACAGATAAAACACAGAATATAACTCTCTGTCTGAATCGAAATGGAAAGTTCAAACTTGGGCGTTTGGGTTTGAGCAAGGAAAGCCCACTTATCGTTGTTTCATGCAAAAACAATGCGAATGTCAGTGTAAACCCGTTTTGGGCCAACAGTAAACAAAGACTTCGAACTTGGGCCTTTTAATAATATGGCCGCACCACCCACAAGACCTTTTCACTACTGTAAGACATCAAATCAATGAATGAGGAGCACAAGAAGAATGTGGGATATTAGTTATGTCAGTGCCACGTTCTTCGGATAATAGCTGACCACGCTTTCTTTCAGGACACGCACTTTTCCAGGAGCAGACATCGGAAGTGATGACAATCTCGTGATGATTGTCTTTCCGGCTCCACTTGAAGAGAGTAAACACAACAAAGTGCACCAGATTGAAGTTCGACCTGGACAGGCTGCCATACCCGGAGAGTGGCAGAAATGTTGCAAGCCACAATTGGAGGGAAATTTGCACCACTGCTCATTTTGAGAGCTGGTGAAGTAGATGTCAACACCATGACCACCACCTTCAACTCAGCTGTGACAGATGCCGCCACTGAGATTCTTGGCAAGCACCTCCTAAAAAAATAAACCGTGGATCACACCTGAACTTTTGGACCTGTGTGACAAACGAAGAGAGATGAAAAATACACACAAAAATACCTCGCAGGGAGCTGATGCCTACCGAAAAATCAACAATGACATCCGAAAAGACATGCGCACAGCAAAGGAGAACTGGATAGAAGATCAGTGCTAGGAAATAGAGAACAGTCTGAAAAGAATAACAGCAAGAAGGCCTAGCAGACTGTGAAGCGGCTGACAAGTGTTAAACAGCCGAAGGTCTCCACTATTCAAAGCAAGTCTGGCATATGCCTTACAGAAGAACAAGAAGTCTTGGACAGATGGACAGAGTGCTGCTCTGACCTTTACCACCACACACCAAACGGAGAAACATCAGTTCTAGCATGTCCCGAGAACAGAGAAGAAGAAGAAATCCTCCCAATTCTCCGAGAAGGCGTTGAGGCAGCAATGCAATCGCTGGAGAAGGGGAAGTCAGCGGGAGCGGACAACAGACCCGCAGAATTGCTTCAAGCAGGAGGAGAAACGATGATTAACGCCCTCACCAGTATCCGTAACAAGATCTGGCAGAGTGGGAAGTGGCCTACACCATGGATCCAGTCGCTTGCCATCACTCTTCTCAAAAAGGGTAACCTTCAGGAGTGTGAAAATTACGCAACATCATCCTCATCAGTCATCCCAGCAAAGTCATCCTGAAAATAATACTCAAAAGGTTGAAACCTATAGCTGAAAAACAAGCAGGATTCAGGGCAAGGCGAAGTACCACTGAGCAGATTTTCAACCTCAGAAAAATCTGCGAAAAATACCTACAGCACCAACAACATCTATATCAAATGTTTGACCCAGTCTGGCGGGCAGCTCTGTCGGCAAGCATGAGAGTTAGTTAGTTAGTTATTACTTAATAATTGCTTACAGGGTCCAGCGGACTGCAAAGAGCCGAATCAGGACCACAACTTGGTTGAAAGAGGATCCACCCATGATCCGTATAAAAGATCTGCTGAAACAACCCCAGGGTTAACACTGAAGGCATTCCACCAGCCGGTCACTTTACAATAATGGCGCCACACTCAGAGGACGCCGAGGCTGTACTCTAATTTATCGAACCCCCGTTTACAAAAATAAAATAAAATACAAACATCATTATAAAATATCAACAAGATACATACATATAAAATGTCTACTTTGCTAAATAATAATATCATAGGAAGCCCTAGTTACCATTTGGCAGAAAGCGTCCAATATTCCCAAGCTGATCCAACAGACCTCATACACAAATGAGGAGTTTTGGAAGAGGTTTCAGGAAAAAAAGGTAGGTGATTGGTCTAGCGAAGAAGATAGTATAGTAGATTGATAGAACAAAGTAGGAATGAGAAAGAACAAAGGAGAAAGAAAGCGACAGTGGACATATAAAGCACTAAATTTCCAGAAAGTTGTGATGCTATCTATAGAGGAACCCCCGGCAGCCCTACGGGCAGGGGGGGGGAAAGGGGGGGGGGAACCACGAGAGTATACAACATCAGCCCTAACATTATTGAAGTCATCAAAAGCCTGTATGACAAAGCTACCAGTGCAGTCCTACACAACAGCGCCATAGGGAACTGATTCAGAACAATAATCGGCGTGTGTCAAGGATATATCAAATATAAATGTTCAAATAAATAATAAACAATATTATATTGCTGACAGAGCTGCCCGCCAGACTGGGTCAAACATTTGATATAGATGTTGTTGGTGCTGTAGGTATTTTTCGCAGATTATTCTGAGGTTGAATTAAATTTATCAGTACAACTTATGTTAATCTGATAAATAAAATTTGATACAAAGATGCCTACTCTGTCCAACACTCTTCAACATCTTCCTGGAGCGCATCACGTCAGATGCCCTTGCAGATCACGAAGGCACAGTCAGCAGGGGGGTACAGAAATCTCCAACCTCCGTTTTGCGGATGTCATTGATGGATTGGAGAAGAACAAGAACTTGAACAGCTGGTACAGAGGCTTGACACCACCTCCATAGCCTTTGGAATGGAAATAAGTGCAGAGAAAACCAAAATGATGACCAACAACACCAATTGCATCAACACGGACATCAAATTCCAAGGCCAATCCCTCAACACGGCATAGCTTCAAATATTTAGCAGCCAGTGTATCAGACAATGGATCCCGACAGGAAGTCCTCTCCAGGATTGCACAAACAACTGTTGCCTTTATAATGTAGAAGCCCATTTGGAAAGACAGACCCATCGGTCTATACTCCAAGGTAAGGCTGCTGCGCTCCCTTGTCATCTCCGTCTTCCTATACGCTTGCGAAACATGGACTCTCACAGCAGACCTACAACAAAGAATACAAAGCATGGAGATGAGGTGCTACAGAAGACTTCTGGGCATTTCATATACCCAGCACATCACCAACGACGAAGTCCGACAGACCATCACACAAGCAGCACGATAATACGGATAAGCTTGGACAACACGATGACATGCTCACAGTGGTAAAGAAACGGAAACTCCCATGGTATGAGCATCAGGCCTTGCAAATACCATCCTGCAAGGCAAGGAGGCAGAAAACGAGGGAGACCGAAAAAGAGGTGGGAGGACAACATTCGAGAATGGACTGGCTTGACACTGAGCGAAGCCATGAAGGTTGCTGAGGACAGAGAAAGATGGAGTACGCTGGTTATACGAGCATCTGTGGTGCCTCAACGACTTTCGAGTTACGGGATAGGATGGGATAGGACGCTTTCTTAACAGGCCACCCTCGACCCACAACACCTTTTCACTTCTGTTCAAAAATGTAAAATTAATGCTGAGTAAGAAGAGCTGGGTGAAAAAGAAGAAGAAGGGCGAAAGGGAAAAATAATGTTTTAATTTGAAATGTGGAACATTATTAATTGTGTCATTATAGGAACTTCTTAGTAAAGTCTTTCTTTATTTATTTCATCGTTCTTATAGCGCGCTTTATGAGCAGAAGACATGCTCAGGGGTCTTAACTCGATGCGTCTACGGCAGCAAATAGGCGCCTCGAGCGTTTTGTATTAGGGATCCTGTATCGGTGTGGCGCCGAGACAACTGAGCACGTTCTTTGGTACCATAGTCGCAGCTTACACAAAAGGTGGCGCAGCCTTCAGGCTTCATGAAGATAGCAAACACCAAAAACCAAAGGGCGAACAGCGGTGTGGGTCTCTTGAGTGCTTACACTGATAACTTCCTACATAACAATCTTACTTCAAGAACCCCTTGATCCCTTGCACGAGTCCTTGTCTGTCTGTTCAAACAGAACCGAATGGGGAAATGCAGGGGAGCAGAAACATGAACAATCCATGTGATGTTAGCAGCTGAGAGTATTCCAGTTCCCCTGATAACAGGAAACAAATCTAATTTTCTATACATCTAGGAAAAGGCTCACACCCTTCTTCTTCTTCTTCTTCTTCTTCTTCTTCTTCTTCTTCTTCTTCTTCTTCTTCTTCTTCTTCTTCTTCTTCTTCTACTGCTGCTGCTGCTGCGGCGGCGTAATATGAAAAGTCTAAACCCGAGCAACAGTCTATTTCTGCTGATTGTCTACCTGTTGGAACTGTCGCGACGCCGACAACAGCGTTTCTTCTTGTCCCGGCACAGATGCTTTTATTTCGAGTTCTTCCACCATCTGTCTTTCTTTGTCCCCTTCTCTTACTTATCGCTGTCATTCATTGATTCAAATAATAATTCATTCATTCTTGTTCTTTCTGTCTCAGTCTCTGTCTCTCTGTCTCTGTCTGTCTCTCTCTCTCTCTCTCTCTCTCTCTCTCGTTCATTCTCTCTTTCCCACTCATTTTTGGTCTCTCACTCTCTATCTCTCTCTCACCATCTCTCTCTCTCTTTCTTTCTGTCTGTCTGACCTCTCGCTCTCTCTCTCTCTTTCTCACTCTCTATCTTTCTCTTCTCTCTCACAGAACTCCATCCCCCCCCCCCCCCCATCTCTCTCTCTTACCCCTTGGGGTCATGAGCAATCTTGTCACTGTAGATTGTTCTAACCTATAAAGGGAACAGTGAAAGCCCCAGTTGAAAACCTGTCTTGCCTTTGTAGGCATGACTAATTCACTGCGGCAACAGTTCCCCCCCGTTGGAGTGCCGGGGGTTTCAGTATAAATAGTATCCCCACTTTCTGGAAATTTAGTGCTTTAAATTCCCACTGTCGCTGTCTTCATCATTTGCTCTTTCCCATTCCTGATCTGTCCTATCACTCTGCTATACTTTCTTCTTCTTCGCTAGATCAATGACCTACCTTTTTTCTTGAAAACTCTTCCTGGACAAGACTCCTTGTTTGTGTATGAGGTCTGTTGGATCAGCTTGGGAGTGTTGGACGCTTTCTGCCGGGTGGTCACTAGGGCTTCCTATGATTGTATTATTTCGCACTATAGGCATTTTATATGTATGTGTTTTGTTGATGATTTATAATGATGGTTGTATTCTATTTTGTTTTTGTAACCGGGGTGTTCGCGTAGTTGAGGTCAACCCTCAGCCGTCCCCCGCGTGGGATGTCTTTATTGTAAAGTGACTGGCCGGTGGAGGGCATTCAATTTTCCCACTAGGGTTGTTTCGGCAGATCTTTTATGCGGATCGGGGGTTGTCCGGTCCTGATTTGGCTCGGAAGAGTCCGCTGGACCTAAAGCAACAATAAATCAATCAATCAATCAATCTCTCTCTCTCTCTCTCCCTCTCTCTCTCTCTCTCTCTCTCTCTCTCTCTCCGTATCTCTTCTTCTTCTTCTTCTTCTTCTTCTTCTTCTTCTTCTTCTGCTGCTGCTGCTGCTGCTTTCATTGTAGATAGTGCAGTGGAATTGACATAGTGCGTACAATGTTTGAGGAAGAAAAAACCCATCAATACAATGGGCCCCTGGAGTCAGGCAGGGGAGCGTCGGTAATGGAGTCGCCTCATCTTTTCCATACTCCGGAGTCCCATTCTTTACCATGTTTCCTAGAGTACCATGTTCTTCTTCACTACATGTGCTGGGCTGTCCAATTTGTCAGAATCTCTCTCTCTCTTTTCTCCGTGTCTGTTGTGTTACCCCTGTGCGTATAGGCTGGTGGCCTCGCATTAAAGTTTCCAGAGTTCCTTAGTTGTTTTTTTTCTCTCTCTCTCTGTTTTTTTTTTCAACCCTAGGAAGACTCTACTGTGGTATTGCAAATCACCCGGAAAAACTCAACGGCACACGAGAAGACTATACGAGCGGTCTGTTCAGTTTGTCTGGATAGTCGGCCGCGCCTGATACCCTCGCCGCCATCCGGGAAAACCGATTGGCCGCCAAGCCAAAAAGCGTATCTTGTCCACTTGTGTTGAATGCACGTTTCTTGCTATTGCGTAATATATTTTCTCCCATTCCGCGGTCAACGCCTAGCAACGACCAGAAATGGAAACCTCACGCACACCTCAGTGTAAAGAATCTCTCTGAGTTTCCTTCGTGGTCCATTACATTCTACAGACCGTGGAGCAGACACAATCTACTCTGCCTTGCCTTCAGGTCTGTCTGTGAGTTTGTCATTGTATAATTTGTTTCTTTCCCTTGAGACCTATGTGTTGCGTTCTCATAACCACCATCCAGTGTAGTCTGTAAAGTCTGCATCGTTTTGTACCTCCATAATGGGAGAAGTCTAAACATTTATAGCTGCTCTGTGGTCCATGTTTCTCTTGTTACATTTATCCTCCTTTGATGCTCCCTGCGCGCTTGTCAGTTTGTCAGGCTGTTAGAAGCGGTATTAGTTTTGTTTTTTCACCCCTAGAGACAACGACTACACGATTTATCACACCGTTTCCTTTCATGCACTTATCGTCCATTTTGTATTGTTTGGATCTAGGGTGTATGTATATTGCTATCCATAGTCATATCATTACAGTCTGCCCGTTTTTCTTTCTCATCATTCATTATATAAATGTGCACAGTGTGTCTCTCTCTACCCCTCCACACACACAACGCCTAGCTGAGACTAGCCGGTGAACCTTATTAATGAGAGGCTACCGTAATCCTCTGCAACTGTGTGTGTCTGTATCTATTGTTCTGGCCCTGTAGATAATCATCGATCATGAATCAATCTAAGCCTTGGCTCGTCATTTGCTGTCGTTATATATATGTGTACTGCCATTGATATTACGGGACTGTTTTCTGTTTAACTAAATATGTCTATCTGTTTTTCTGTCCTTGAAGATTGGCCATAAAACTAAGATTTTGCTCACCATTTGCTGTTACAAATATTGTGGGATTATTTTCTGTGTTTGTGTTACACTCGTTGTTGGTTTTTTTTAAATCAGTAGTTGATTCAGCCCCGATGCTTGAATCCTTATAAGTGTAACTCGGATTCGTTTATCCACGCAACCTGTTCACTCAGCAACAAGGCAGGAGTCGTCGTATGAAGTTTTCCAACTTTATTCAGCGTACATCAACAGCTGCATACAATCGCTTTTCCACTCTCTCACCCTTTTCAGACACAGTTCATCAATTATATAGTTTTCTAATACTCGAGAGAACGTTCGAATGTTCCAGCGTGACGCAATTATATCCAATCAGGATAAACTTCGTCATCACTGTCTTACGTCATACAACCTTCTTTAGGGTCCAAGAATTTTATCAGCTATCAGCAGATCTATCTAGATGCTTCAATCGATAGTAAACAAGCAACCCTAGAAGATTCTCCAATAATATCGACCAACGAAAATTATCAACATTATACCAAGCTTCTTCTAACAACAACGCAAAATCAAATCAAAGGTAAACACACTCTGTTATTGAATGCTTTGCAAAACAACACGATCGGATCTATCGTGCGCGTCTCACAAGTACTATCGTGCGCGTCGCAAACGTAACACATTACATACACCTTTCCTATATGTTATGTTTAACAAAATCTGTCTGTATCAATTTTTAGGTATCTGAAGATTGCCCATGAATAGGTCTAAGACTTGGCTCACCATTGTGTTGTCATTACTTATTCAATGCGCACGACTTGTGTGAGTGCGTCTTGGGCGGCGTGGGTTCGAATCCTGAGTTCAGCAAACGTTTGTGTAATTGCTGGATATTACTGGCCAGCGCCTTGAGAAGTTCTCTGAGTTTGTAAGTGCGCTATATAAGAGAAATCTTTTTTTTCTCTTTTAGTCTCTCAGTCTCTTTTTTTTTCTTCTTCTTCTTTCTTTCTTTTTCTTTTTCTTCGCTCTCTCTTCTTCTTCTTCTTCTTCTTCTTCTTCTTCTTCTTCTTCTTCTTCTTCTTCTTCTTCTTCTTCTTCTTCTTCTTCTTCTTCTTCTTTCTCTGCCTGTGT
>CM072524.1:35529821-35579821 GCA_036898135.1 Oncomelania hupensis
CTGGTGTGTCGCGTATAATATACAATAATGTGATGCACACACACACACACACGCACACCCACACACACGCACACCCACACACTCACACATCCCCACACACACTCAACAGCACAAACACCACATGCAACAAGAACAACAATAACACACACACACACACAACAGCAGTGACAACTACTTTGTGGAAAGTAATTCTTACTCTCGCAAGATAATTCCGAGATATCAAACCAGAAATTAACACCACCACCAACAACAACAGCAAACAACAGTGTTTAAGTTTATTACTGTAATGCTTGGTACCGACAGGAAACTTCATCTTGATAAACCGACGTTAAAAAAAAACTTCTGAATGAAGCAATGTTTGTTACCGAAAACGTAATTTGTCCGAACAAGAAGACTGCGATTTTACGGTCAATGTAACGGGGTGCCCCTTTCCCCCTCTCTTACCTCCCCCCTCCCTCCCCACTAACCCCTCCCCTAGCGAGTACCTACGTCCTTTGCTTTTGCTTAATAATAATAATAATACAGGATGCTATATACGCGCCTTTCCCCAAATCAATCAGGCTCAAAGCGCGGCGATCTATACCAACATACACGCTCACCTGTCTCATCCACCCTCACACACACCAAATACACGCCAATCACTCAAACAGGTGGTGTAAAGGCAGGGAGATCGCTATTGGAAGACGGAAAGAAACTCGATTTTTAATTTTTGAAATTTGTATATTGATTGCGTCTTGTACCATTATTGAAGGGAGGGAGGAAACCGGAGTGCCCGGAGAAAACCCTCGGTGACCTCAATAGTCTCGTACCTAAGTCACATACGTTCGCCCCTTGCGGGAATCGAACCCGCGACCTTCGGCATAGGAGACCGGCGACGTATCCACTGCGCCACGAGGCCACACCAGCGCGCTTAGCTGATAGCATCTTTCCGTGTGATGAACCCACCTGCGGCGGTTTTACCTATTTCCTAGGTAATGATAATATTACCTGGACAAAGAACTGATGGTCCTGTCTCTCCTCCTGCCCCTCCCGGACACTGTTAAAAATTTCCCGCTAAATTGTGTTTGAATTGATGCCATCCCTTGTTACGTATTCAATTCAATTGAAAAAGTCTTTATTACCTACCACGTGTATTATTGCTTATGTAATGACTCTTTTAAAGCGCTTTTCCTGCTCAAGAGCTGCTTAAGGCGCTGGCCGATAAAGGTAACCGGCACTCACATGCCTAGGACATGAGCGTCAGGGTCTTTTACAGTTCGTGCGATGGATTGCGTGCGTGCACAGCCTAAACCTCAGTTTATACTCTAAAAGCATTTGTGTCGAATTAAATTATTTTTTTTAAAACCCATAGATACAGTTACAAACTGTGACGCACGTAGGCAAGTGTAGAAATTAAAATTAAAAAAAAAATAAGGAACAATTCCTTCCTTTCACTTTCCACTCATCAGCGCCTCTTTCACTTTAATTTTTTGCCTGACAATGGATGCTTTCAGATCTAACTTTCCACTGATCAGCGCCTGATCCACTTAATTTTTTTGCCCGACAATGGATGCTTTCAGATCTAAGCCGAATTCTAAAAAATCCCGCATACTTTATTGTACTCTCATTCTGATGAGCCGACAGAAATTATCGACCCTTACCTTTTGTGAAGCAGAAACGCGGAGTCAGATAGTAGTAGAAGAAAAGGGGGGAAAAAATGAAGCCCAAACAAGTTGTATACAAGTTTTATAATGTTCGCCTTTATGCTTCCACGTTGTAAAAGGTTACAGCATACAATGAACGCAGCCCGAGAAAATTTTTGTTTTATGCTTCCACTTAAAAAAACCCAACTACAACAAAACAGAAAAACTTAGTCTAGATTTAAATTGCTTGCTACATTTTAGAATAGAAAGGCTTTCAAATCTCTCTGTACAGGCATGCCCACTGCTTAAATGGATTGTCAGAACAGCTGCATTCTGTTTCTTCCTCTAAGCAAATAAGACACGTCCATAGGCCCTTTCGGATGGGGTGGTCTGGTGCGCTCCGTTTAAATGATAAGCCCTTAACTCTAATCTCATTACAACGTCTTTGCTCGTTGAGTGATTCCGCCAGTGTTTTTTTTGTTTGTAGATTATAGTCACACGACACTTTCGCATATAGGTGACTACTGGACCGATTTATACTGACACCAGCGGGCCAGTTGTTGGTAAAGGGGAAAATAATATGATCACACGCTGACCAATCCGGGATTCGAACCAGCGACCTTTCGGTTACTAGCAAGACGCTCTTACCAACTGAGCTACCCGGCCCCACTTGATTCCGCCAGTTGGCCTGATAATCCGGATGGCTGCTTCTCGACCCTCGCGCCTAATCAGGAGAGATAACTCTTGCGCGCTTCGTTGCAGCTGACCTAGGGGTCGCCACTTGTGGTGACTGGAGGCCAAAGGGCCAGGTGGCGGCATCAGCAGCAGCAGCAGCTTCTTTTAAAATGGTTTTAGCGATTGTGAAATACGGTGCTGGGACCGTTTTGACTCGTTTCTTGGGTAGACGAAATGTCTCGATTAAAAGACTAAGCAAGATAGCTGCATTTTATGTAGGTCTGTCATTTTGATAGCTATGCATGTGACGATGATGAGAAGGAAGATATGGCGATGATGGAGGCGACGACTTGCCTGCGGCGGTTGTGAAGATGCAATGAACACAAAAGCTGAAGTTTCCTACTCCTTCGGATGAGAGTATAAACCGAGGTCTAGTCTGTGTGTCGCATACATTCCATCATAACGGACTTTAAAGATCCTGACGCTCATGTCCTAGACGGGTGAGTGCCGGTGACAAGATCACACCCAGCATGCACCTAGGTCCTTCTCCCCCATCCCTGGCTGCACAGGATTGTGCTCAGTTGTCCGAGCGTCAGACCATGCGCCCAAAGGCGGCGGGTGGGCGTCTCGGGCGGCTTGAGTTAGATCCTGTATCGGCCAGCGCCTTGAGCAGCTCTTGGTCTGGAAAAGCGCTATATAAGAACGATTAAATAAATAAATAAATAAATAAAAATAGGAAAAAGAAACATAAAATGTGAAGACGCGATTAACACAGAAGACGAAGAAAACATAAATATCTTTGAAGCACAAACACAAACTGAAATGGTGGACACGAAGAAAAATCAGAATTATAAAAAAAAAGAAGGCGTTCTTTTTATTAAGTCGTTTCATAATAATTCTTGAAGCAGTTCATTTTCTTATATTTCTCTTGTCTTCTTTGACTCACATGCACCTGCATAGCAATGTGAGTCCTTGTACTCAACCCCTCCTACCCCCAAACCCCCCCCCCCCCATCCCCACCCCCCAACAAAAAAACAAACTATATTGTTGCAAATCTGTGCAAGATAAGTCCTAAACA
This sequence comes from Oncomelania hupensis, assembly GCA_036898135.1. Lineage (NCBI taxonomy): Eukaryota > Metazoa > Mollusca > Gastropoda > Littorinimorpha > Pomatiopsidae > Oncomelania > Oncomelania hupensis. The sequence continues at coordinate 35,533,197 of CM072524.1, forward strand.
GTCCCAAAATGATATGGAAAAAAAATCGGTCCGTCCGTCGGTCTGTGCAAAACTTTAAAGTGGCTAAGGTACTCAGAACCTATTTCAACTATCACAACCAAAGTTGGTAAGATAGTGTATACTAATGAGACCTCATAAATGATCATTTTAGGCCTTGGAAAAACATACAAAAAATAGGCCATTAGAAAGTGGAATGACTTTTTTTTTTAAACCTATGGTATCAAGCAGCATCAAACATGCGTGAAAGGTCACGAAATGGCATCCCAAGGTGAAGGTCATTGAAGGTCAAGTTCATCACATGCTCTCCGCGTTTTTGGCATAATACAAACTTTGCTGTAGTTTATTTGATAGTACATGAGTGTATTTCGAGCCGGAGGTCAAGGTCATCTCAAGGTCAAGAGCATAGAAAGGTCAAAGTCGGTATTTCTTTACATTTTAATGCCATCGTTTCATTTTTTTTTCTGGACACTCATTTTGATGTTACATATTGTAGGTTCCATAAGGAGCATGTGAATCATATGGGCTTTGGCCTTCTAGTTTTGTCATGGGTTGGAGGGATAGGAAGAGTAGGGAGTGGCACTATTTGTGACGATGATATTGACGATGATATGGACGATGATATTGGCTATGTTTGTAATCTTGTAAGGCGCGCGTGATTCCGTTGAAAACAGTTTTGCTCAAAACGCACAAAGCAAACTGGACGTGACATTTCTTTACTCGTATACATGTATATCCTGTTTATGAGGATGTGTTTATTTAATAAACTAACTTAAGTAATTAGTTTTGTCACATTGTCCCGTTAGCTGAAGGCATTCAATTGTTATAATTTGTCAAAGGTTAGCACTTATTTAAGCTTTGCTTTTGTGTGCACTTTATGTCTTCCATGTCGTATTTGTATGTGTCGTGAATAAAATATTGTTTAAACCAATTAATGGATGTAATCGTTGTTATAAGGCGCTTCTCCAACTCAGGGTAATAGAGGGTGATAGATGTTTGTTAACCTTGTACGACCGACCTGTTTTTCTTTGATAGGGATCTAGATCTTTCTGTGTGCGCAAGTATGTAGCCTGGTAAAGTATTGGTCACTGTTTTGTAGTGGTCCCTGTGTTGACCAGCTTGTGATAGTTCTACAACCATCTGCCCAAGAAACTGGAGCTGTGTTTTGGGATGGCTAGAAGCACTTCACTTGCAGAGGGAGTATGTTTACGTTCCCCATAGGTCTAATTTTGCTCCCAGGTCTATGTCTCCCCTGGCCTGTGTTCTCCCAGGTCAATGTGTCACAAGGCCTTTTCTTTTTCGAGCTCTGTCTTCGCCATCCACATGTTTGTGACAGCCGGGAGGGAATGTAGACCTGATGAAACAACATAGGCCTAAGGAACATAGGCGGAGATTTCGGAGAGCATAGACCTGGAGGATTATATAGACCTGGGTGGAGGGGGGTGAGGGGGGAGGAGGGGAGAATGGAAGGGGGGACACCAGGCTGATTTCTTTGCACCACAAGCCAGATCATCAGCTCGTGCCTTCTACAAGAATCGCGCACTTTTATCAACTAAGAATGCTTTGTAGGCGCTATTCGAGTTTTGCAGGAGGCCGCACGTTGCATGCACGCGCAAGTCCATGAGGTAGGCCTTAATGGCAATGGCAATAAAGATGAGGTCAAAAGACAGACAGTCAGACGGACAGTCAGACGGACAGACAAACGCTGGTATATGGTTCATCCTACCCAAGACAGCAAGACAGACAAACGCTGGTATATGTTTTATCCTACCCAAGACAGCAAGACAGACTGACTAAAACAATATGGCGTTCTTGGCGGTGACAGCCAATAGACTGCTTTATAGTTGTGGTCATCTTGGCCTTGTCTGATAAACCCTTTTACTTTAACAATCTTTTGTCTGACAGCATCAGGAATATTCTCTAAAGTCAGGTTTAAGCTCTGGCCATTTACCTCGTCCTTGCTAATATAACAATAGTATTTTTTGTTTGTTAATTAGTTAGTTAGTCATTGTTTATAGGGTCTGTTACCATTAACCCTAATGTCCTTATGAGCTCTTGAGCTGGAAAAGCGCTATATAAGAACGATTAAATAAATAAATAAATATATATGTGTTAAAGGAAAAAGGTTTTCTGTTCAAATTGTTTGTAAACAATGTATCTCGATCTTAAACACTTGAAAATCAATGTTAAAGATCCTGTTGAAATTCAGATCGATCTTTCATATAATATCAGTTCACACCTTTAGGTGATACTAGACCAAAAAAACAATCATGTTCAATGAATGTTGTTGTGAATAGAGCCATTCGTTTTAGAAGTATGATCCGCAAGAAATGACTGCGTTAAATAGAATCACGTGTATTGTATAGCGCGATTTTTATTGTTACGACGAGCTTAAGAGTTAATGTTTGACCTTCGTTAGCCTGGATAGGATGTTCCTGATGGACATGACATACGTCACCATACTTTCGCCAAACTAGGAATTTTGAACTCTACCTCGAAGTCACCTCGCGTAGGCAACGGACGCCAGCAAGCTCAGTGTTGCGCTAGTGCAGACGCACGTGGAGTGCGTTTCGCGCGGCATCTTGCACGAGCTCCACGTGCCTCTCGGGACCAGCCAAGCGTGAAGCGATGACAAGCAGGGCCACGTGATGCGGAGAAATGAATCGCGACGGAGTGAGCGCTCAGCTTCCCGTCATTCCCGCTAAATTGTTGGTTCCGCAGCTCAGAACGGCTGTCGACGCTCGTTTAGGTCCGCTGTGGTGCGACCACTTAAAGAATACAGGAGCCCATGCATAGGATGGAAAATCGTGCTCAGCAGAAGCCAGTCGAGGCGCCGTTATGGGATCCGAGAACCTCGAGAAAAAAAAATCCTCGTGAATCTCCCATTAAAAATGGCCTTTAGGGACGAAAATGATCCTTTTGTTAATGAGAAAACGAGACAGCTAAAAGCCAGAGGAGACAAAACACAGCACAGTATAAAGTTCTGTCTACATGGATTTCACTAACACCTTCAGCAGTTACAACCCAGCTTAATGGTCTGACTCCATTCCATCGCTCTGACTTCAAAGATCCTGAGGCTCATGTCCTAGGCGGGGAGTGCCGGCTATGTAAATACATCCAGCACGCACTAGGTTCCCTTCTCCCCATCCCCGGTCGCCCAGGATTGTTCTGAGTGGTCTGGGCGTCAGACTATGGTCCCAATTTGGGCGCCTGGGCAGCTTGAGTTAGATCCTGCTTCGGCCAGCGCCTTGAGCAACTGTTGAGCTGGAGAAGCGCCTTATAAGAGGATTAAATAAGTAAATAAATAACAATCAGAACAACACTCACACACAGTCAGACATATAATCCCTATCCCTATGGGAACTCCAGTTCACTGCTATTCGCTATCCGCTATTTCCCGTCTTCAGTGTACTCAACATTAGTGTAAGACAGTTGGAGACTTAAAGTGTGCAAGTGGTTGAAAAGTAACTCCTTAGTGGACATTGCTTATGCATTGTGTGAATAGTACTGCGTTTGCTTTAAATAAATGTATTGAGGGCCTTACATTGGTAGACTGTGATGTCTGAAGCGCCTAATGTATTGAGGGCCTTACATTGGTAGACTGTGATGTCTGAAGCGCCAAATGTATTAAGGGCCTTACATTGGTAGACTGTGATGTCTGAAGCGCCAAATGTATTGAGGGCCTTACATTGGTAGACTGTGATGTCTGAAGCGCCAAATGTATTGAGGGCCTTACATTGGTAGACTGTGATGTCTGAAGCGCCAAATGTATTGAGGGCCTTACATTGGTAGACTTTGATGTCTGAAGCGCCAAATGTATTGAGGGCCTTACATTGGTAGACTTTGATGTCTGAAGCGCCAAATGTATTGAGGGCCTTACATTGGTAGACTGTGATGTCTGAAGCGCCAAATGTATTGAGGGCCTTCCATTGGTAGACTTTGATGTCTGAAGCGCCAAATGTATTGAGGGCCTTACATTGGTAGACTTTGATGTCTGAAGCGCCAAATGTATTGAGGGCCTTACATTGGTAGACTGTGATGTCTGAAGCGCCAAATGTATTGAGGGCCTTACATTGGTAGACTGTGATGTCTGAAGCGCCAAATGTATTGAGGGCCTTACATTGGTAGACTGTGATGTCTGAAGCGCCAAATGTATTGAGGGCCTTACATTGGTAGACTTTGATGTCTGAAGCGCCAAATGTATTGAGGGCCTTACATTGGTAGACTGTGATGTCTGAAGCGCCAGATGTATTGAGGGCATTACATTGGTAGACTGTGATATCTGAAGCGCCAAATGTTTTGAGGGCCTTACATTGCTAGACGTTGATGTCTGAAGCGCCAAATGTAATGCCAGTTAATATGGTGGTTTGGAGAGTGGGATCACCTCCACTCTCTTCCTCTTTTGGGGAATGTGTTTCGCCTATTATCTTTCACATCTTAAGGTAGCGATGGTTTCTTAGTTATCTTGGTTCGCTTCCTCATTATTTTGGGTCATGTTCACCCTCACCCCATCCTCACCTTTTCCCTCACCACCTCTGTCCCACAAACAGTGAGTTTTAGATTATTGCTGAGAATCCTTGGGAAACTCTATGTGTGTGTATGTGGGTGTGTGTGCGCGAATACGAATACGAACATTTATTGTCATAAAACCAACACAAGGTTTACAAGACACAATGTATGGTTCATTGACGCATGCAATTTTTGTCATTTGTGTCAAGAGAAAGGTCTTGACATTTATAGTGCATAAAGTCTTATTTTGAAGCAACGAAAAATATAGGATGAAAGATAGTTTGAACATATTCCCGTTTGAAAAATCATGCTCGGTTTCAATATTGCAAGATTGTTTATGAATAATTCCCTATCATTAGAGTTGAGAACTTCACCAATAAACTTTTGTCTTACATTATTGTACAATACACATTTGTCCAGAAAGTGAAGCTCGTTAACGTTGCAAAATTTACACAAACGGTGTGGGTGTGGGTGTTTGTGGGTGTGTGTGTGTGTGTGTGTGTGGGTGTGCCTTTGTGTGTTTGTGTCTGTGTGTCACGTTCTGTTTTGTTTGATAACGTCTGTAGAGCGAGCTTCTAATGTTAGCGATCTATGTCACTGTCCTACACCTATCACAAAAAGTTAAGTACCACCATGAAAATTCGACCAAATTTAAATTTTGTTACCAGTACCCTTTAAATTAATTTTTAATCTTCACAGTCACTTTGCTTTGGTGCACAGGGTTGTAAAGTGTACAATGACTGCAACTGCAGCTGCACGTGCACCACGAGCAGTTTGAGGGAGACGCCTAAAGGCTGCGTATTTGACCCAAAAAATACTGGTTTTCCGTGCTCCACGCCCGATATATCAAACTTTTTTGTGAGCAATGTTTGGTTGCAAATGCTGAAAGAAATGTCTGGCTGTGTGTTTTACTCACACATTTGCCTTTATAAGCAGCCGATTTTGCACAAACCATTACCAAACGAACATGCCGCCAAGACAAAAACTACTTGCGTTTATGTAAGTGGTACTTAACTTTTTGTGATGTGTATATTCGCACCATAAAATTCTGCTGTTCCTTTGTAAAGTCCGGTTTACAAATAACATAACGATCGTCTGATCTTTGTTGTAGACTATTAGTTTTATTTTGATAATGCCTGTGTGATTTTTCCCGGTTCTGCTTATTATATCGTCGGTGGAGTTTTCTTCGGAGAGGTCAGTTATTGATGTCGCTATAATACGCTTCAAGTCAATTACTGTAAGACACTTTCTAAAGTGCAGTGGTAGATGGGTAGTCCATGTCATGCTCACATCATAAACAGCCCATTGTACGGCGCGTCCTAAGGTCATCAAGAAGACCGGATTCCTATGTGAGTATATCATTGTTGTTATAATTACGGCAGTATTTGTCTAGCGGTTTTGCTGGTAGGGCAAATCGAGTTCACTTTCCAGTCTCTCTCAACCCCCCCCCCCCCCCCACTGTTCGCCACAAGCGCCGCCATCAGTCTTTGGCTAGTATTATGTCTCTGTATATATATACTAGTGGTTTTGCTGTTTAAAATGTAGACAGAGACAACTGTTGTCTGCGAGTTTCATTTGGACGATGATACCTCCCCATATCCCCCTTGATACCTCACCATACACCCCTTGGGGTCATGAGCAATCTTGCCACTGTAGATTGTTCTAACCTATAAAGGGAAAAGTGAAAGCCCCAGTTGAAAACCTGTCTTGCCTTTGTAGGCATGACTGATTCACTGCGGCAACAGTACCCCCGTTGGAGTGCCGGGGGTTTCAGTATAAATAGTATCCCCACTTTTTGGAAATTTAGTGCTTTAAATTCCCACTGTCGCTGTCTTCCTCATTTGCTGTTTCCCATTCCTGATCTGTCCTATCACTCTGCTATACTATCTTCTTCTTCGCTAGATCAATGACCTACCTTTTTTCTTGAAAACTCTTCCTGGACAAGACTCCTTGTTTGTGTATGAGGTCTGTTGGATCAGCTTGGGAGTGTTGGACGCTTTCTGCCGGGTGGTCACTAGGGCTTCCTATGATGTTATTATTTAGCACTATAGGAATTTTATATGTATATGTTTTGTTGATGATTTATAATGATGTTTGTATTCTATTTTGTTTTTGTAACCGGGGGTTCGAGTAGTTGGGGTAAAGCCTCAGCCGTCCCCTGCGTGGGATGTCTTTATTGTAAAGTGACTGGCCGGTGGAGGGCATTCAATTTTCCCACTAGGGTTGTTTCGGCAGATCTTTTATGCGGATTGGGGGTTGTCCGGTCCTGATTTGGCTCGGAAGAGTCCGCTGGACCTAAAGCAACAATCAATCAATCAATCAATCAACCTCACTATACCCCCCCCCTGATATCTCCCCGTCCCCCCCCATGATGCCTCACCATACCCCCTTGATACCACGAACCTACTTGATACCTCCCCATACCCCCTTGATACCTTCCGTACCCCCCTTGTAATCTACCTGTACCCTCCTTGATACTTCCCGTTGATCGTTCCGCAGGTATGGATGAAAGGAATCGACCATCACCATACCCCCTTATATATACCCGTATCCCCGTTATGCCTACCCATGCCCCTTTAAACCTACCCGTAGCCCCCTTTTACCTACACGTACCACCCCACCCCGAAAAAAACGTTTTTGAACCTCCACCAACCTTCCAATTACCGCATGCCAATACGGTTACCTCTCATTCGGCGTGTCTCAGTTACGCTGTGTGCATGTCAGTCTGTCAAACACGAGGGAAGGGACAACTGGCTAAAGAGTCATTACGAGAAGTGCATGCCCCCTTGCATTGGTGCTGTATCTAGATTAAGATATACCTGGAGATTAGCTACTTTCAAGAGTACAGACATTGTTTTTAAAAAAACTTGCCATATACGTATTAATTACGCAAAAATCAATCAACTTGTATCTATCCTCACAAACTGTTCAATATATTTTCTGGTAACGGTAAAAAAAATAAAATACTTACAACTTATAGATCTACTTCTGTTCAGCTAGACAGCAACTCAGTTCAATTCCACTGTATTGTATTCAACAATGGCACAAGTATATCAACTAACAAGTTAGTATCTCCCTTCTATGTCTCTGTCGACGTGCGCGTACAACCGGTTGCTTCCCTTTACATGCTTTGCGCTTCATAGAGCGTCGTCGGCCTAAAATAATTTTTTAGAAACTTCAAAACCCAGGGGAATTATGGGTAGGGAAATCCTTTTCTGAAATGACGTCGGCAGGACTCTTCGCGATTGGTGCATGGCACACGAGACACACGCAAAATGGCATCACAAGAAGATTGGTTAGATCTGAATTTGACCTCGCATGCTGCTGGAAAACAATGCAATTTGAATTTTCTTTCAAAAATCAAAAGAGAGCGAGACGATAACAAAGTACAACGAGCCAAGGCGACGCAAACACTCAAGGCCGACAGAACAAAATGCACACAAACTACAAAAGGTAAGTACCCGTGACCATATACAATAAAGTAGGCCTAACCACCATTGCAAGATAGGATTGATCATCACCATGATTGAATTTGTCCACCCCACCTTCCAATCAGTACATATGCTCAAATCATCATATCTTTGACAGAACTTGCATGTGCGTTATACAGTGTGATTCAAGCGATAAATGAACCATCACATCGAAGCGATCTGAGCAGCTGAATCTATGACAATGGCGAACAATCGTTCACTGAGACTCACGATCGCCTGCACTGAGCTCACATACATGTGTGCATGTTTCTATAAATCCATCATGTTCTCCTTCGATAATTGAGCAAAGCCCTTGTTCACTACCAGAAATATGCAGTTCCTCTCCCAACTTTCGTTTAATTTCAGCCTGCACATCTTCGCGAGAAATGGCGACCATGACTGCAACCGTAGCTAGTTATCAGTTACTTCCCTTGAACAGATTTCCCAGAATTCTCTATTCTATTTTTAGGTTTGGGATACCCCCGTCTCAGTTTTTGGCTAAAACCAAGGGCAACGGGACCACCGCACGTCGACTGGGGGCAATACGAGATACTAACTTGTTAGTTGATATACTTGTGACAATGGGACCGCAGTTGGCTCACTGGTCAACGCAGTGAACTCAAATGACATTAGTGGTTCAAACCCCGTTGACGGCATAGAGTACTACTACTACTACTACTACTACTACTACTACTACTACTACTACTACTACTACTACTACTACTACTACTACTACTAATAATAATAATAATAATAATAATAATAAACAAGATTACTATCACACGCTGTTTCTTCAATCGAACCCAAAGAGCGGCGATCTGAACAGATCGCTGTTATAGGGGTCGGGAATGGAAATACATTTTTATTTTTGAAAGTTTAGATTGCCCGCTTCCAATACCATTCTTGAAGGGAGGGAGGAAACCGGAGTACCTGGAGAAAACACTCAATGTCCTGAAAAGTCTCGTACCTAAGTCACGTAAGTTCATCCCCTGGCGGGGTCCCAACTCGCGACTTTAGGCATAGGAGACCTGCATCGGACATAGAAATTATACGAACTCTATCTATCATTGCAGGACTTTGCAATAATATGTCAGCCTTAATATTTAACTTCTCTTCATGGATTAAGATCGCGAAAAAGGGATACAGTACCTAAAATAACCAAATGTGATCAGTTGGTTGGTTAGTTAATTATTCATTGCTTGCATGGTCCAGCGGACTGCAAAGAGCCGAATCAGGACCACGAAATCAAGACCACGACTTAGCTGAAAGAGGACTCACCCCTAATCCGCATAAAAGATCTGCTGAAACAACCCCATTGGTAAAACTGAAGGCAATACACCAGCCGGTCACTTTACAATATAGGCATCCCACGCAGGGGACCCTGAGGCTATACTCTAATTTATCGAACCCCCGTTTACAAAAAACAAAATAGAATACAAACATCATTACAAAATATCAACAAAACACATTGGAAGCCCTAGTAACTATTTGGCAGAAAGCGTCCTAATATTCCCAAGCTGATACAACAGACCTCACACACAAATGAGGAGTTTTGTCCCGGAAGAGTTTTCAAGAAAAAAAGGTAGGTGACCGGTCTAGCGAAGAAGATAGTTTAGTAGATTGATACCACAGAGTAGGAATGAGAAAGAACAAACGAGAAAGACAGCAACAGTGGGAATTTAAAGCACTAAATTTCCAGAAAATGGGGATACTATTTATACAGAAACCCCCAGAACTCCACACGAGGTGACCAAATCTGATCAGTCGCACCACGAGGTTAAACATGGACTTGTTGTTGTTTGTAGATTATAGTCACACGACACTTTCGCATATAGGTGACTACTGAACCGATTTATACTGACACCAGCGGGTCAGTTGTTGGTAAAGGGAAAAATAATATGATCACACGTTGACCAATCCGGGATTCGAACCAGCGACCTTTCGGTTACTAGCAAGGCGCTCTTACCAACTGAGCTACCCGGCCCCACTGGCATGGACTTGTTGTTTGTAGATTATAGTCACACGACACTTTCGCATATAGGTGACTACTGGACCGATTTATACTGACACCAGCGGGCCAGTTGTTGGTAAAGGGGAAAATAATATGATCACACGTTGACCAATCCGGGATTCGAACCAGCGACCTTTCGGTTACTAGCAAGACGCTCTTACCAACTGAGCTACCCGGTCCCTCTGCATGGACTTGTGTTAGTCAGTCATTATTTATAGGGTCCAGCGAACTGCAAAGAGATGTATAGACTTGCTATGGCTAAAGCCAACGCTAAACTTTCCTTTAGATTAGCTAATTAGATTAAGATCTAAAGCAATGGTATCCATTACGTCAAATCTCCCTTTCCTCCCAGGATGTTAAGCATTATCTTGTAGATAGGAACATTGCTTTACCCTAGCCCTTAGACTGGTCAACTCCACGAAACAGACTTATCACATTATTATAACCTTAACGAGTCTGTGTCAATAGATACTGTTGATACTCATGAACGGCTAACTGCCGAGAATTACCCAGCCAGAGCGCTATGTAACGCTACGTAACGCTACGTCACTATTTTGGCGGAAAGTCTGGACAATTCTCTATTCGCGGAGAACTCTCTAGCGGTCTGGAAATGATGTTTGCAAAGAGAAAAAGATGGCGGCCAGAGTGGTGTGATTTTGATTTGCGAATGGCGATGTGTTCAACGGTGAAATAGCAAGAGAGGACTTTTGTCACTTTACAGTCTGTTAAGATTTGTGTACTTGTTATTTGACGGAATAATGATGTTTATGCGCAATCGGTATGAACGTATTTATATTTGACTAGTGGTTTTGTACCCTGGCAAGCCAGGGTACACAGGTTGCTGTTTAAAATGTAGACAGAAAGACAACTGTTGTCTGCGAGTTTCATTTGGACGATGATACCTCCCCATATCCCCCTTGATACCTCCCCATACCCCCCCCCCCCCCTGATATCTCCCCGTCCCCCCCTCCATGATGCCTCACCATACCCCCTTGATACCTCCCCGAACCCACTTGATACCTCCCTATACACCCTTGATACCTTCCGTACCCCCCTTGTAACCTACCTGTACCCTCCTTGATACTTCCCCGTTGATCGTTTCGCAGGTATGGATGAAAGGAATCGACCATTCATTTGGTAGATTAACGTCCCCGGACACGTAAGCATATAGGGGTCAAACCTAGAAGGAATCGACCATCACCATACCCCCTTATATATACCCGTATCCCCGTTATGCCTACCCATGCCCCTTTAAACCTACCCGTAGCCCCCTTTTACCTACACGTACCACCCCATCCCGATCCTTGGTAATAATAATAATAATAATAATAATAATAATAATAATATTAATAATAATAATAATAATAATATTGAATATAGAATAATACAAATAGAAATCATAAAAAACACCAAGGTTTGAAAAGAAAATTTGATATAAGATATAATAATGATATAAGATATAATAATAATAATAATAATAATAATAATAATAATAATAATAATAATAATAATAATAATAATAATAGTAATAATAGTAATAATAATAATAATAATAATAATAATAATAATAATAATAATAATAATAATAATAATAATTTATTATTATTAGTTTATAAATAATAATAATAATAATAATAATAAATAATAATAATAATAATAATAATAATAATAATAATTATAAATTGAAGGTAAAAAGCATAAATTAAAAAGAAAAATATCCATATTGTAGTGTTAAAAAAAACATTTAAAAAAATATGGCCCGCGTGAGATTTGAACTTGGGTCGCCCTTCACGGTAGGCGAATGTTTTACTAAGTAAGCTACCAAGGCTTCCTAGAAAGACCATCAATTTTTTGGTCTGTATGGGACATGAGTATGTCATCGTGTTGTCCAATAGCTTGTGTGATGGTCTGTCGGACTTCGTCGTTAGTGATGTGCTGGGTATAGGAAATGCCCAGAAGTCTTCTGTAGCGCCTCATCTCCATGCTTCGTATTCTTCGTTGTAGATCTGCTGTGAAGGTCAATGTTTCGCAAGCGTATAGCAAGATGGAGATGACAAGGGAGCGCAGCAGCCTTACCTTGGAATGTAGACTGACGGTCCTGTCTTTCCAAATGGGCTTCAACCTTGTCAGGGCAGCAGTTGTTTGTGCGATTCTGGAGAGAATTTCCTGTCGGGAGCCATTAACCTGATACAATGGCTCCTAAATCTTTGTATGCACTGTGTTGAGGGATTGGCCTTGGACTTTGATGTCCGTGTTGATGTCATTGGTGTTGTTGGTCATCATTTTGGTCTTCTCTGCACTTATTTCCATTCTATAGGCTCTGGAGTTGGTGTCAAGCTTATGTACCAACTGTTCAAGTTGTTGTTGCTTTCCAGCCAATCCATCAATGTCATCCGCAAAACAGAGGTTGGAGATTGCTGTACCCCCTATGCTGATATCCCTTTGCCATTTGTTATTGTATAATTTACCGTGGTCCTGAGGGTCCGATGGGATCTCCTCTTTTTGATTTTTCTTTTAACCCGGATTTGTTTTTAAATGTATAGTTCGCTACACGCCCGATGTCCGGGGACTTTAATCTGTTAAATCAAGCAATCAATCAATCGGCCTGAGTCAACACGGCTATCGGTCAATCAAGACTGGTCAATGGCTTGTGAAAACTTTTAACAAAGCTGACCGTTGCTGACACGACGGCGGACCAGACTGGTCACACTTGGGACTGTACTCCGACTAGAGATGTTGATACTGATTGACCTGTGTGGACTCAATTTACTAAACGGTTTTAGCAGGCCCCTGTGGTCTGGGTTTGTAAATACTGTAGTCGCTGTTACAATCTTGGTTTGCATTCCTGGAATAAAACCGATGCATCCTTTCGTTAGTTCCCGAACGATAGCTGGGGAATGATTGGTTTTGGGCTCTGTCCGTCCGTTCGTTTTTATTACGGTTACATTACGTTTAGTATTGTTACTGTGGTGTTTGGTAGACAATGGTGTAAACCGAGGTCAAGTATTCAGTGGACGGATACATCCCGTAATTTCACGGATTTTAAAGATCCTGACGCTCATGAACGCCAGGATTTTAACACCAAGTCGGTGCCAGGATTTTAACAGAAAAGGTTTAAGCTCTATAGGTCCTATAGATACACACAACTACTATACAGATATATGAACCGAACATTGGATAAACATGATTACATACTCACCGAACTAATAAACACATGTGCTTTCTTATAATTTTATTATTCAATGTTATGCGAGTTGTCAAGCAGGGATCAGCAAGCAGATGAAGATGGAGAAACTACATCCATTATCTGTGTCTTCTTTATGCCGGTATTGCCTGTCTTGTTTACACCTTAGGGCCTTGCTGGGCTGACACCTCCAGAACAGACACACTGGTCAGGGACTGGGGTAAAGGCACTGGTTTACTGTGTTACAAGAGAACAGCATAGATGTGGGGAAGAGGTTGATGGCAAGGATGGATTGCAGACCTAGATCTAATGGCCTGTCTTAAATGGAAGTTGTAGTTTTTTTTCTTCGAGATTCTTAGATCCCGAACCTAGATTTGTGAACGTTTTGGACAGAAATGGTTGGGTTGGTTCCACCACTGCTACCACCCGTAACTCACTTCTCCACTCTCCCCCGATCACAATCAATAAAGTAAAATAAATGAATAAAATTGACAAATCTGTTGATCTGGGATGTTGTAAGCCATCCCCTCCCTCCGTACCATTGATTTTTATCTCTGGCTGTTTTCAGCGCCTATATCACGTTCATAACGTTTCTTTGCGCGCGCGTGTGTGTGTGTGTGTGTGTGTGTGTGTGTGTGAGAGAGAGAGAGAGAGAGAGAGAGAGATCATTGACTCGTTTAGAAGGATTTCCGAGACAGACAGACGGAAAGAGACATACACAAACAGACACAAGAGACAAAGAGCTAGTAACGGATATATAATAAACTGCTTCGTTAGCAAAAGCGGAGTATCGATTTGGCGAACATGTAACAAAGCAGGAGAGCCCAACTCCCACCCGATTGCAACCGCCGGCAAGTCATGACGACATAACCACCAAACCGGTGGAGATTGCAACTCACTGGGATTCAAGATTCAAGATGAATTTATATAGTGTTCTCAGTTCCAAACAAGGAAATTTCACATCTGAAAACCCGATTTGTACCGGCTGAGTTAAATTGTTGCCCACGGTGGGCGGCTGATGAGAAGTAATGAGAAAGAGGAGGAAGAGTAGAGTCAAAAAGAAGAAGAGGAAGGAATAGAGAGGTGGATTAAGATATCGTTTTTACCAGCGTTGAAGACAGGACGTGATGTTTTGAACTCTGCCGTCTTTTAAATCACGGCACGGCACTCACACATCATGCTGGTGATCAGTTTGTTTGATTACAATCTTTGACTAACTTCCAAATTGAAAATTATCAATTTTTATCGTTTCTTGCAATTCAGTAGAAGGATGATGAAAAGGACGACGACGACCATGATGATGATGATGATGATGATGATGACGAGGAGGAGGAGGGGGAGGCCGAAGTTGATGACGACGATGATAACGATTTTGATGATGATGATGATGATGAGGAGGAGGAGGAGGAGGTAGACGTTGATGACGACGATGATGATGATTTTGATGATGAGGACAAGAGGAGAGGGAGGATGTTTGAGTGATAAATATGTGTTTGTTGTGTATTTAGGAGTGTCTATAATGTAACGGAGGGTTTTAATGTGTATTATAATCTAAATAAATATATGTATAACTACTTATGGTGTATTGAATGAGTGTGTGGGTGTGGCTGTCTGACGCTCAGTATAAAGGAGTGTGTTCTATCTCTGTTTACTTTAACTTCTCATCCTTCACCACACACATGCTTTCAGACAAGGACAAAGTCTACACAATTGTTTCTCTTTGCCCTCTGTTATACTATTACTCATTCAATTATTCATATGCACATTAAACCATTCACATACACTAAATTCACAGATACATTAAATCATTCAATTATTTCCAACATATAAATAAGTCACACAGATGATAAATAAGTGTACAAGTGTAATTCTTTCTTTTATAGGTGTACACAGTTTCTGTCAGAGTTCAACACTAGTAGAAGTCGTTGTCCCTTATTGAGGACGTCACTCGACTTTACTTACTCTTTTGCATTAGCATCGACACAATTATTTTCACTTCGATGACTTGTAAATTCCAGAATGCACAGTTTCAGTTTACTGACCTACTTCACGGATCAAACACTCCCGGCGCGGTATTCACAGCCGACGCTGGGGTCACAGCCACACACTGAAGACGCTGCAGATGTCTTCGTGGCGTAGGTCCGGAAGTTTACTTCGGCACCGTTGTTGCAATTCTGCACCAGTGATGGTATCCGAAGGAGAGGCAAGGCAAAGATGGTGTCCACATCCGGTCAAGCCAGTGATGTCATGGGGACCAGATCCATCCGCCGCACATCAGGGGTTCTTTGCTCCGTAACCGCCCCGCTGTATACAACATGTACACAATCGTAAATTTTCGCTCTTATCCTTAAAGAGACTGTATGTCTTTATAGCTCACATTGAGCAAGGATCATTTCCCTTTGTAGAATGTCTCTACACGCCACCACAATCACTACAATCACTATTATCAGCATTCCTGTGACAATACCTAGTATAGCCACTTTACACACATTGCATAGGCTACACACAATGGACTATGAGACAAATATTACAAACACAGCTCACCTTCATTTTATAACCTATTCATACCCATTCATTCATCAATAGATATTCAAATTACACAACTGAAATACGTTCCCATTTCAGCCCATATCTTCACATATGACTGAATATAAAAATGGCATCATAATTACAAACTGAGTCACACATACATGTATACACATGATCAAATAAATACTGACATGAGTTATCGAACTTTGTTTTCAAACATGGGTTCTTCTGTACCCTAAACGTACTACTTTACAAAAAGCAATATTCTTCCTTCTTCGTAAGGATAGCTTAGCAGTTCATTATAAATACCACTAATAATAATAATAATAAACAAATACCTGTATTCTTATACAGCTAAAGTCCTAAGAGAATCAGGTCTTTCCAGAGCACCCACAAAAACGTCCTCTCGCTTAGGCTGATGTATTGTCTCTGCTCTAACAACAGTTCACAAACTATTCGAAAAATTACGCAGTGACGTCATCACGTCTTCATACACAAATGTGTACGAACTGCGGTCGTTACACTACCCCCCTCCCAAAGAAAAAAAGAACCGACCGAGGTTATTTTTTACAAGTTCTGAGGATAATGTCAAAACACAGCAACGACCACGAAACCTTGATCTATGGAACCGATTGATCACGATCAGCGCGTGACAACAGATCCGCGAACACATTCTGTGTACCTGGAAGTGGTTCAAGAGTGAATCTGAACTCTTGTAAGGACAAAGACCAACGCATGATGCGAGAATTCTTAAAGCGACTTGTATGCAAGTACGTCAGCGGTCTGTGATCAGTCTGAAGGACGAAGTCAACCCCCCAGAGAAATTTTGAAAATTTCGAAATAGCCCAAACAATAGCCAAACATTCCCTTTCTATCGTGCTATATCGGGTTTCTCTGTCGAGCAACTTTCTGCTCGCAAATGACACGGGGATGAAGAGTTTCCTCCAACTCCTGAAGCAGCACAGCACCCAGGCCAGTAGAACTAGCATCCGTGCGCAAAATGAAAGGTTGGTCCAGCCTAGGTAACTGAAGAACAGGCGCAGAAGAAAAAATGTGTCTGATCTTAACCAACGCTTCCTCACAAGCAGGAGTCCACGCAATTGTGCGCGCTTTCGTCTCCTTTGTGAGATCGGTAATGGGAGCCGTGATAGTTGCGAAAGCAGGGACATATCTTCTATAAAAACTCAACAGCCCTAACAGGGAACGGACCTGCTTTCTAGTAGTCGGAGTAGGGATGGCCAAAATCTTTTCTATCTTTTTCTTTTCTGGACGCAGCATCCCCTCTCCCACCACATGTCCAAGAAACTCCAGACTTTTGTAGCCAGACGCGATCTTAGCCGGTCTCGCCGTCAAATTGTAGTGAAGCAGCTTGTTCAAAACTCCTCTAACATGCACCAAATGATCTTGGAAAGTAGCACTATGAACCAAAACATCGTCAAAGAAGTTCATGGAATTGGCGTCATCAAGTTCGAGCATCCTCATCATCCGGGCAAACACTGCAGGAGCAGAAACCAAACCAAAAGGCATTCTAATCCATTGGTAGAGACCAATGTGCGTTGCGAACGCCGTCTTGTGACGATCCACCGGGCTGACAATAATCTGCCAGTAGCCCTTAGAAAGATCAATACGTGTGAAAAACGTACTGTTCGCAAGCCTTGTGAACAACTCGTCCACATCTGGAATAGGCTCCGCATCAAAAACTGTAATTTTGTAGTCAATGCAAAATCTACAAGCGCCATCTTTCTTTTGAACCAAGACAACAGGTGATGAATATGCAGACTTTGACTTCTCGATCACACCCAGATCAAGCATGGCTTGAATTTCTCTTACGACTACCTGCTTGGAAGAGAAAGGTAAATCATAAGCCCGTCGACGAACTGGAACATCAGTCGTAAGTTTGACGTCAAGGAATAGATTTCCATTGAATGCACCGGGTCTCGATGTCAACACCGTAGGAAAATCTGCAAACACTGAATACAGGGACTGACCATCAGAATCAGAGAGATCATTGTTGAAATCGATCTTTGAAATGTCCTCGTCATTGACAGACGACAACATGAGAGGAATAGTGGGAAGACCACCAACATCATCATCATCTTGGACAACACCAATAGCCACTGATGGGACAGTATGCCAATCTGAAACGTCAGCATGAGGAACAACACACTGAGGTCCAACATCCTCGACATCTGGAAGCAAAAAAGTAGAAATGGAAGACCAGTCAACCAAAATACCTGTTGACAACCGTGTAGTATCCTCAACAACACCAACAGCAGCATCAACACGACGAAGATATCGTTTGAGCATGTTTGCATGGAAAATCTTCGACTTGCCTTTCACAAGAATTCTATAATCTGGATGAAGACATTCCTGTACAAAATAAGGACCTGACCATGTCATAAGAAGTTTGTTAGAGTCAGTGGGGAGAACAAGTACCTCATCATGAACAGAAAAAGTTCGTGCCTTTGCACGACGATCAAAGTACCTTTTGTTCTTGACAGACGAATCTGCAGAGTTTTGGGAAGCAATTTCACAAACTTCAGAAATAATATTCTTCAGGTCAAAGAGGTAAGTGTACAATGGCTTCGCTGATGTATCACTAGAGTTGTGATCTTCGGTCCAGAAATCAGCAATGAGAGAAATGGGACCTCTCGGTTTGCGACCGAACATCAGTTCAAAAGGACTGAAACCTGTACTTTCTGACGGCAATTCTCTACATGCGAAGAGCAATGCAGGAAGATAGCGATGCCAAGCTTTAGGTTGAGAATGAACAACCTTTCGAAGCATAGATTTCAAAGTGCCATGAAATCGTTCAACAGTACCATTTGCTTGAGGATGGTAGGGCGAAGTACGTATGGCTTGAGTACCACACAAAGCATGAAACTGTTTCATCAAATCTGAGTTGAACTGAGAACCTTGATCTGAAAGAATTTCCTTGGGAAAACCCAACCTCGAAAAAATACTTATCAAAGCTTCAGCAACAGCAACAGAAGAAATGTCTTTCATAGGAACAGCTTCGGGAAACCTAGTAGCTAAGTCAATCAAAGTCAGAATATATCTGTGACCTTCAACAGATGGAGGAGACAAAGGCCCAACTAGATCAATAGCGACCCTCTCGAATGGAGTCGAGATAAGAGGCATAGTCGCCAAAGGAACAGGGGGAACTTTTCCTTTTGAAATTGTTTTCTGGCAAATGTCACAAGTGTGAACATAAGCACTCACATCAGCAGAAACACCAGGCCAAAAGAATTGGGACAGAATCCTAGTCAAAGTTCTACGAACTCCACAATGACCTGCCAAAAGTTGATCATGCGCAGCAATCATGACTGAAGTACGAAGTTTTTCAGGAACGACAACCTGATGCAAAATATCCTTGGATTTCTTATACTTTCTGTACAAAATATCATCTTTAAAATAGAAAGTATAAGTAGCAGAACCAACAACCTTTTCTTCACCCGAATCATCTAACTTAAAACAACCTTGCAAAGTAGCATCACCTTTCTGCAACTGAATAAGTTCAACACGAGTGACCTTCAAGTCATCGCACACAGTGACAAGAGGTTTGTGCGGGAGATCCTGCTTCCTAGCCTGAGCACGAGTAGTGACAGCAGCAACAGGAACATCAGCAGCAGCAGCAACTTTGGTATCTTGGGTCTGCTGAACAATCAAACCTGGAATATTTCCTACAATCAAGTCAGCAACTGGATCCTCAAGAACACAACAAACCAACTCTCCAACAAAATATGGACAAGAAACAACAACTTTAGCCTGCTGATAGATGTTTATCTCTCCACCAAAAGTTTTACAACGAACAGTACCTGGTACATACTGCTCATCAGAAACCAAACGTTTTCGAACACCACAAATGGTAGCACCTGTGTCTCGCAGAACTGAGCAAGCAGTAGAATTTACAGAACCAACTTCTAAATGCAAGTGACCAGGTGTCTGATCAAAAACAGAACAAACAACTTCAGAGTCTACAGGGACAACTGCACAACCTGAGCTTGATTTATTAGTCTTATCATCTGAAGCTGTGGCTTTCATTACAACAAAGGGACAAGCTTTTCTAGTATGACCACCAATGTTGCAAACAGGGCAAGGGTTTTGACTATTTCGCAGGGGGCATTGTTTAGGACCATGACCTTTACCATCACAAAGAGGGCAATTATCAAAATTGGTGTAAAATGAACCACCTTCACGTCCACGTCTATAAGATCCCCGAGTTTGATCAAAACGACCTTCGACCTTTTGGTTCGAATCTGTGTATGTTGGGTCTTTCTTTTGAAAACCACCACGATTTCTCCAATAGCCACGACCTCGATAGTTGGAGTAACCACCGCGAGAATCTGCAGAGCCAGCAGCAGCTTGCGATTCCTCAGCTACATCAACTGATCCTACTGAACCGAAAATTGTAGCAGCCGATTTGCGTGCTAAGTTCTTTCCGGGACGAGCAAGACGATAACTCTCAGCAGTTTTAACCATATCATCCAATGTGACAAGTCCACGCTCGCGAATGAAAGTAGCGAGATCTTGTGACACACATTCTAGAAACTGTTCACCTAACACAAGATTCATTATTCCTTGCATGTTTCTAGGAACACCGGACAAAGCTATCCACCTATCAAACAATCTGTTCAATTCAATACCAAATGTTTGGAAAGGTTCGTTTGAGTCTGGTCGGACTTCACGGAATTTCTTGCGAAAACCTTCAGCAGTACACTGGAACTTCTTAAGCAAATTGTCTTTCAATGTTGGATAATCAACCTGACCATTTGCAGCAAGACTGTGGTATAAGTTCAGTGCATTACCTTCTAACAAAGCTGAAAGAAATGTAACCCATTTGCTTCTATCCCAGCCAAGGGCTGTAGCATGAGTCTCAAAACGAAAAAGGTAAGAATCTATGTCATCTTGTCTTTCTTTGAAAAGAGGCAACTTGGGGTAAACAGGTCTAGCACCAAAAGAAGTACTATCTCTACCTCTGTTTCCAAAACCCGTATCTTGTTCCTCAGGTCTATGTTCAGAACGGAACTCAAATTCCTTTTGTTTAGTTTTCTCTCTCTCTTTTTCTAACTCAACATCTGCTTGTTTATTTGCTTGTTCAACTTCTGCTTGTTTTTTAGCTAATTCAACATCTGCTTGTTTTTTAGCCAATTCAACTTTTTCTTTTTCTAATTCAACATCCAATGCTTTCTGCTTTGTTTCTTCTTCTAATTTCTTTTCATCTCTTAATCTTTGTCTCTCAAGACGATCAAAACAATCCTGCACATATTTCCCACGTTCTTTATCAGGAATACCCAAAGTTGTAGCTTGAGCAATAAAAGATTGGAACAACTGATCATAATCATCAGACATGGCTAAGTACAATGTAGATCAACAATCAACAAAAAAAATTACTATAAAAGTATCAAAGTGTTCAACCAGTAAATCGATAAAAAAATATCAAAGTGTCAAAATAGTAATGGCAAAATGCAATCAATCAAACAACTATTAATTGCTCAACGGATCTTATGAAAACAATTAAGTTTTTTTCAAAAGCAGCTTTTCAATACAATGCACAATTCAAGTTATAATGAAAGCAGTCAAGTCTTAATGTATACAAAGGAAATTATATATTATATTATCCCAATATGTTTTACAAGTTCTGAAGCAATGACAAAATTTTTAAATATCAAATGGAATACACTAAGTTAATATATTCACAACATATGTTGAAGAACTTCAACTGAAGTTGACAATAAGCACAATGAATATACAGTGAAAGATTAAATTACTAAGTTAAGTTTGTATCCAAATATTTGTTCAAACAGTCTTTTAGTTTTAAAGTATGACAATATTATTATGCATAATCACAGTAATGAATCTATTCACAAGTATTTAAAGTTTATATTAATGTCAATAGGAATTTTAAAAAAAATTAAATAAATTTCTTAGTCAATAAAATATACCAAACGCTCAACCATTCACAATCAAAATTGTTACCTCCCTTGTCCCAAGAGAATAATTATATAAACAGTGTAAAAAACTATCCTAATGAAAAATATATACAATGCCCACAAAGGAAGTAATATGTAAACAAAGTTATTAAATAAAGAATTATGAAATGAGGAAAAAAAACAATTAATTCTCAACACAATAAGCACTAGAACTAAATAATACTATAATACCAAGTTGACGGCCAAAGGAAAATAAAGTCAACCAAATAACAAAGTCTTATGAAGGTTAATTTTATAAATAATAAAAATTAAATACTGTCACACTAACTACTCTACTACTCTATATCCAATTAAATTCAAAGTCAAACAGTATTACTAAACCAAAAACAAAATCACAAAACACAAACTATTAATACTAACAATCCAACATGAACCAAAGGAAACAATGTATTAACAACTAAACTAAATCAAGGGAAACAATTTAACAACCAAGCTAAATCAAGGGAAACAATTTAACAAGGATAATCCAGCATAACTACATACATAAATACAGAATATTATAACATCAAACTCAATGCAATCAACAACACAATGAATAAATAAAATAAATTAAATTAAATGGGGCTGAAATTCTAACACTATAACCTACTTAAAATAAGGGCAAAGAGAACATACACCCAAACACACGCATGAAAGGATAGAACCCTACACAGCAAAGAACTAACAAAAAAAACAAACAATCCCACTAACAGAAGAACAGAGCTGAAAATAAGAAAATAGCAACCCGCAGGCAGAAAAAGAATTAAACCCTTAGTGCCCAGAAACTGTACACAGGCACAGCCGTTACGCCGGAGACGGCATTGTCACACAAAACAAAACATCACAGTCATACACAATATAATCAAGAAGTCCAAGGGAGATAAGCCCACTAGTCTAACAGTATTATAATAACTAGTGGTGCCCTCACTAAATATAAATATGTATGACTTAATGCTAACACAGAGAGAGTCTAGGGTCACCAAATGTAACGGAGGGTTTTAATGTGTATTATAATCTAAATAAATATATGTATAACTACTTATGGTGTATTGAATGAGTGTGTGGGTGTGGCTGTCTGACGCTCAGTATAAAGGAGTGTGTTCTATCTCTGTTTACTTTAACTTCTCATCCTTCACCACACACATGCTTTCAGACAAGGACAAAGTCTACACAATTGTTTCTCTTTGCCCTCTGTTATACTATTACTCATTCAATTATTCATATGCACATTAAACCATTCACATACACTAAATTCACAGATACATTAAATCATTCAATTATTTCCAACATATAAATAAGTCACACAGATGATAAATAAGTGTACAAGTGTAATTCTTTCTTTTATAGGTGTACACAGTTTCTGTCAGAGTTCAACACTAGTAGAAGTCGTTGTCCCTTATTGAGGACGTCACTCGACTTTACTCTTTTGCATTAGCATCGACACAATTATTTTTACTTCGATGACTTGTAAATTCCAGAATGCACAGTTTCAGTTTACTGACCTACTTCACGGATCAAACACTCCCGGCGCGGTATTCACAGCCGACGCTGGGGTCACAGCCACACACTGAAGACGCTGCAGATGTCTTCGTGGCGTAGGTCCGGAAGTTTACTTCGGCACCGTTGTTGCAATTCTGCACCAGTGATGGTATCCGAAGGAGAGGCAAGGCAAAGATGGTGTCCACATCCGGTCAAGCCAGTGATGTCATGGGGACCAGATCCATCCGCCGCACATCAGGGGTTCTTTGCTCCGTAACCGCCCCGCTGTATACAACATGTACACAATCGTAAATTTTCGCTCTTATCCTTAAAGAGACTGTATGTCTTTATAGCTCACATTGAGCAAGGATCATTTCCCTTTGTAGAATGTCTCTACACGCCACCACAATCACTATTATCAGCATTCCTGTGACAATACCTAGTATAGCCACTTTACACACATTGCATAGGCTACACACAATGGACTATGAGACAAATATTACAAACACAGCTCACCTTCATTTTATAACCTATTCATACCCATTCATTCATCAATAGATATTCAAATTACACAACTGAAATACGTTCCCATTTCAGCCCATATCTTCACATATGACTGAATATAAAAATGGCATCATAATTACAAACTGAGTCACACATACATGTATACACATTGTCACGTGGGGTTTATGGGCTCTGCACAATGGAATTATGGACCCTCACGTTTATTCGGTGGGAACTGCTAGTAAGTCACCCTATGAATTACTTTAATAAATTTATTTGTTTAGCTCGTTCTGTGTTAAGGTTGGGGTACAGAAATAGATAGAAAATTGGTAAAAGAATACTGTCACACTAGCTTTCACACGGCTATGAATCATATGTAGTCCAGCCTTTTGATAACAGTTAAAATCACACATTTATTTCTTCTACTCTATACAAGATTCTCTAAGTACTAATCTAACTTAAAAAGTCTCTTTCAAAATGCTAATAGTTCGATCGCTGATAGTCTATGCAGCTGTTATTTCTTCCTCGGGCACTTGCTCTTATATCTCATGTAGATTTGGACTACTGTGGTCCTTTTTACAGTTTATGAAGAGTTGGACTACTGTGGTCCTGCTATGATCAGTTTAAGTGCACTTGGGATAACACACTTAACTGGCGGGTGGTGCGGTCGAAGTCCTTCTGTGAGGTAGCTTCTGGTCCACCTGTGTCGTTGTGTAGTTGGGTTCCCTTGCCACGCTGTGGGGTCTGACAGGGTGTTTTACCGGGTAGCTCTTTCCATCTTGTGCGGTAAAGTCTCCTCAACCAACTTGTTTCTGTGGAGTGGGGTTCACAGGATAGCTCGGGATAGCTCGGGATAGCTCGGGATAGCTCGCCTGCCCGTCTGTCTGACAAGTTCAGGCCCGTGTTGACTAAATAGAATTCTAAGATTCTAAGTCCTGCTTCCTGGTCTAAGTGTGTAGAGATTTCTCTGCCAGCTTTTCTAGCTGTTAACACTTCGGTGTATTCCTCCCAACTGACCAAAAATGTGCGGGGTTTGGACCTAGTCAAACTGGCTCCAACCGCTTTGTCTAAGCTCTCCCATTGGTTCCAACGGTCCGATTCAAAACTCAAGTGCTGACGTCACTGCGCTGTGTGTGTGGCTCAGGCTCGCAGTGTGCTGTCTGCTGTGTAATTTACTGACTCTCTACTGGTACAAAGACTACACATGGCTAAATAGTCAACAAGCAGAGTTAATACTAGCCAATTCATGACAGGCTCCCTCAACTGAAAAAAGGCGATGACTACTGGATTCGACCTTTTTCTACTACAGAGCCTAGTTTAACGCTGCACTATCCTAGGGTCCTATTTACAAACTAAGTAAGTTGCTCTACCTGAGCTGCAATGCTGTGCCAGGTAGCTATGGACACTAGTGACAGGGTATTATTGGGCGGGGACGAATTCTGGTGCTGTGGCCCTTAGTTGTGTTGGGTGGGCGACAGCTGCTGTGTCCTCCACGAGATGGCGACTGAGGTAGTCGGCTCCGTGGTTCTCTTTGCCGGGGATGTACTCGATTTGGAATGAGTACGCCTGAAGGGTGAGTGCCCATCTCATCAGGCGAGAGTTCAAGGATTTGGAGGCTGCCAGGAACGATAGTGGTTGGTGGTCCACCTGAACTGTGAAGTGGGTCCCATACAGGTAGAGTTGGAATTTCTGTATGGCCCAGACTAGTCCAAGGCATTCTTTCTCCGACGTGGCGTAGTGGGTCTCGGCGGGTCTCAATTTTCTGCTGGCGTAGGCGACAGGGAATAGCGTCTCCGCATTCTTGGGGTCGCGCTGTAGCAGTACTGCTCCGAGGCCTAAGTCGCTTGCGTCGGTGCGTAGAACGAATGGCTGAGTCAAATCGGGTAGGTGGAGTACTGGCGCCGATGTCATTCTGTCCTTGAGTGTTTGGAATGCTGTTTCGCATTCGGCTGTCCATACGACTTTGTCCGGGGCGATTTTCCGGGTTCCATTTGTCAGTGGCACGGCGATGCTGTTGTAGTTGGGGATGAACTTCTGGTAGAAGCCGCAGAGTCCTAGAAACGACTGTACTTCCTTTTTTGTCTTGGGCCTAGGAGCGTCGAGTAGGCGTTTCACTGTCTTCTCTACCGGTCGCAGGCTTCCTTGACTGATGGTGTGTCCCAGAAATTCTAGTTCTGTGAATCCAATCTGACATTTGGTGGGTCTTGCCGTCAATCCCGTGTCTCTGAGGCGGGCGAGTAGTTGCTGTAGGAGCGTGACATGTTCCTCCCACGTAGGTGTTGCGATGAGGATGTCGTCCATAAACGAGTGTAGGTGCTCGCTGCCCAGGGGTGCCAGGAGTTTCCGCATCATTGCGCTGAAGATGCTGGGTGCGTTGTGGAGTCCGAATGGAAGCACGTTGAATTCGAAGTGTCCTTCCATAGTGCTGAAAGCTAGGTACTTTCGGACTTTTGGGTGTACTGGTATCTGGTAGTATCCTTTGCTGAGGTCGATGCGTGAGAAGTACTTCGCTCGCTGCAGCTTGGCAAATAGGTCTGTCTGGTCCGGGAGTGGCTCTGGCTGGAACTGCGTTACGGCATTCAGCAGTCTGAAGTCGATGCACAGTCGATGCTCTCCGTTGGGTTTTCGCAACAATACCGTGCCTGCGCTGTAGGGTGAAGTAGACTCTGAGATGATTCCGGCTGCCAGTAAGGTGTCTATCTCTTCCTTGATGGCTCGCTGCTGAGACAGTGGCATCGGGTAGAGCTTCTGGCGGACGGGTGTTGGGTCGGTCACCGTTAAGGTTACTTCGACGAGGTCTGTCCTCCCTGGTCGGTCTGTGAGCACAGTCTGATGTTGTCGAATGACCTGTAGTATTTGCTGTCGCTGTTTGGCGGCTAGGTCTCCGTTGAGTATCACGTCTTTGTAGGTTTCTTTGGAGTGCAGGGGATACTCTACTGCATTGGTCTCCATGCTTTCTCCTTCTTCCGCGATGGCGGATGGCTAACAAGTTGTGAGTGCTGGGGGTCGCTGGTCGGTCCGTGTATTTCTTGAGGAGATTGATGTGGGGGTATCGGGCTCTCCCGTTCACCTCTACTTGGTAGACTGTCTTGGATCTCTTGGCAGTCACCCGGTACGGTCCTCTCCAAGCGATGTCCAGCTTGTTGGTTCCACTTGGAAGTAAGAGTAGCACTTGATCGCCGACTTGCAGTTCTCTGTCCTTCGCGTGGCGGTTGTAGTACTTCGCCTGACGGGCTCTTGCCTTCTTCAGTGCTTCACCAGCTTTCTTCCACGTTGCTTTGAGGGTTTCCTGCAGGTCTGCGACGTACTTGGTGGCACCTCTTGGTGTGTCGTCTATCTTGGCTTCCGTCCAACTTCTGCGTAGGGCTTCTAGCGGTCCTGCTAGCGGTCTGCCGAATAGCAATGTTGACGGGGTGTAGCCTGTGGCTGCATGGGGCGTTTCTCTGTATGCGAACAGTGCCGCATTCACGTAGGTGTCCCACGCTTCTGGATTGTCGTCGGCGACTTTCCTGAGGATGGTGAGAAGGGTTCCATTCAGTCTTTCTACTTGTCCGTTGCTGGCTGGGTGGTATGGTGGTGTGCGAATGTGATGAACTTGTCTCAACTCGAACACGTCTTGCATCAGGCGGCCGGTGAACTGCGATCCGTTGTCCGTTCTAATGCTGTCCGGGAATCCGACTCTGGTAAAGATGGCGATGAGTGCATCTGCAATCTTCTTGGTGTCTATCGCTGGCAACGGGACTGCTTCGCACCACATCGTACATGCGTCGACGAGTGTGAGTAGAAATCTGTTCCTCTTCTTGGTCATGGGCAGTGGTCCTACTATGTCTACTGAGACTTGCTGGAATGGCACGCCGACTACTACCGATGGTCCTAAGGTAACTGGTACGGTGTGATGTCGCGGGGAATATCGTTGACATTGGTGGCAAGATTTCACGTAGCGCTTGACATCCTCCGTGATTCCTGGCCAATAGTAGTGTGCGCTGATTCTCTGCACTGTGGCTCCAATTCCCATGTGTCCGCTGAGTGGCATGCTGTGGCCTAGTTCTAGTACTTGGGCTCGAAGGGTGGCTGGTAGTACTAGTTGGGTGTGATCTCCATCTCCTTGACGATGTAGAACTCCCTCTTCCATGTAGAAGTCTCCCTTGTGCGGGGGTGTGTGCGCCTTGGGTAGCTTCTGGAAGCACTTCGCTATCGAGGTGTCTTCTTTCTGTGCTGTTTTGATCTCTTCGAGTCCTGGATTCGGAGCGAACTCGGGCTGGGGTGGTTGGGTTTTAGCTTGGGCCCTGGTTTGCACTGCAGCTATCTCTACAGTTTTGGGGGGCGTGCCTAAGAACACATACCTACAACCTAGCACTAGATCATACAGGGGTTTCTGTAAAACAGCTGCTTGGATTCTTCCTGTGACGTACCTACTCTCTACTTCGATCCAAGCTATTGGGCAAGTAGTCGTCGGTTTCGTCAAGTCTGCTCCTTGTAAGTCGACTGTCTTGTCTGTCAAGTCCGCGCGCGATACAAGAGATTCGCTAACTATCGCGTCGTATGATAGACCTGTGTCATACAGACAGTTCGCTTCTTTTCCGTTGACCTTGACTGTGTCTGTCACCGATGGGTGATCTCCGATCGTGTGTGGCTTGTTACCGCTACTTTGAGTTAGAACTCTGTGCGCTGGCCGGCTTTCGCGCTCTTCCCTACGTTGTGCGGCCAACTTGAAACATTCTGCGGTGGAGTGATTGTTTCTGTTGCAGAACGAACAATACCGTCTCTGTTCTGCGGGACCTCTTTTCCCGAATTCCGTGTTGGGTCCTTTATTTTGCCCAGGTCTGGGGTTATTCGGCTTATTCGCGGTGCGCTCTTCCCGGTTAGGGCTTCGTTTCTGTGCCTCTTTCCCGTTAGGCTTTAGGTCTCGCCTGAAGCTCTTGGCTTCTCCGTGGGCGGCCACGTACCTATCTGCGACCTTGACCAGATCTTCCAGTCTTTCCGCGCCCTGCTCTACTGAGAATGTTCTCAGCTCGGGGGTCATGGTTTCCCGTAGCTGTTCCCATACTAACAGTTCTGTCAGTCCATCATACGTCTTAGCCGTGGCTGACTGGCTAATCCACTTATCCAGCATTGTGGACAACCGATCCGCGAACTGCGCATAGCTCTCTCCTTTCACTCTCCGATTGGTGCGGAACTTTTGCCGGTAGCATTCTCCTGTTAGTTCGAATCCCGTTAGGAGTGCCTCTTTTACTTTGTGATAGTCAGTC
Source organism: Oncomelania hupensis (assembly GCA_036898135.1). Taxonomy (NCBI): domain Eukaryota; kingdom Metazoa; phylum Mollusca; class Gastropoda; order Littorinimorpha; family Pomatiopsidae; genus Oncomelania; species Oncomelania hupensis. The sequence goes on from CM072524.1 coordinate 35,562,101, forward strand.
ACTCTGTCAGTCGGTAGCTTACTGTAGATGTCATAAGCCTTTCCTCTAAGCCCTTGGCTAAGCTTAAAAGACCAATGAGTGGGATCTAGTTTGTACTCTGTTGCTAGACGCTCAAACCTAGTCAGATAGAGATCTAGACCTTCTTCTCTCTCATTGAATGTTCCCAGTGGAAATGACATTCCTTGTACAGGGTTGGATGCTACTTCTAGCTGATCTGAGTGGGAAGGGGTTGAGGAAGAACTTGAAGCTCCTGATCCCAATCTTCTTAGCTCTAACTCATGCTGTCTTTCTTTTTCCTTTTCTTCCCTCTCTTTTTCTTTTTCTGCCCGCTCTTTTTCTTTTTCTGCCCTCTCCTTTTCTTTTTCTGCCCTCTCATACTCCCATCTCCTAACTTCTGCTTCTCTCTCTGCTGCTAATGCTGCCTTCTTCTGTTCTCCTTCTAATTCTAATTTCTTCTGTTCTCTTGCTGCTTCTAACTCTGCTTTCTTTTGCTCTGCTTCTAACTCTGCTTTTCTCTGTTCTGCTTCGAGCTTCTTCTGTTCTGCTTCTAATGCTAGTTTCTTCTGCTCTGCTTCTAGTTCTGCTTTTTTCTGTTCTCTCTCTGCAGCTCTCTCTGCCGCTTCGAGTTTCTTCGCCTCTCTCTCTGCTGCTCTCTCTGCCTTAGCCTCCTGTTTCTCTACCTCTGCATTTATATACGCAATTAGGTCTCCCCCTGCTAAGTGTAAAGCTTCCCCTAATTCCTTGAAGCGCAATCTCAAGGCCACTGGGTCCGACATTGCCAAACGTGTCTATGAACAACCTCTGAATCACGTGGAATACCAAAACACTAGCAATATTGCAATTCAATAACAACAATGCAAAGACAATCAAATTCGTAATCGATAATAGAATAAAACAAGAGTCAAATGGCATACAACAGTTACTTAAGCAAAACCTGCAAAAGAACAATGCAACATACAGACACAAAAATATTTGAAGCAAAAAAGTTTTTAACTAAAGAATAGTGCACCACAACTGGTCAGTGTTATACCTTTACACTATTCTAAGTTCTTCTACTTCTACTACTGTTATCTAATTTTATTGTACTTAGGTCCGGTTATACCCAATTCCTATTATACACAGATCCTGGCAGGCTCGCCAATTAAAGTGTCACGTGGGGTTTATGGGCTCTGCACAATGGAATTATGGACCCTCACGTTTATTCGGTGGGAACTGCTAGTAAGTCACCCTATGAATTACTTTAATAAATTTATTTGTTTAGCTCGTTCTGTGTTAAGGTTGGGGTACAGAAATAGATAGAAAATTGGTAAAAGAATACTGTCACACTAGCTTTCACACGGCTATGAATCATATGTAGTCCAGCCTTTTGATAACAGTTAAAATCACACATTTATTTCTTCTACTCTATACAAGATTCTCTAAGTACTAATCTAACTTAAAAAGTCTCTTTCAATGCTAATAGTTCGATCGCTGATAGTCTATGCAGCTGTTATTTCTTCCTCGGGCACTTGCTCTTATATCTCATGTAGATTTGGACTACTGTGGTCCTTTTTACAGTTTATGAAGAGTTGGACTACTGTGGTCCTGCTATGATCAGTTTAAGTGCACTTGGGATAACACACTTAACTGGCGGGTGGTGCGGTCGAAGTCCTTCTGTGAGGTAGCTTCTGGTCCACCTGTGTCGTTGTGTAGTTGGGTTCCCTTGCCACGCTGTGGGGTCTGACAGGGTGTTTTACCGGGTAGCTCTTTCCGTCTTGTGCGGTAAAGTCTCCTCAACCAACTTGTTTCTGTGGAGTGGGGTTCACAGGATAGCTCGGGATAGCTCGGGATAGCTCGGGATAGCTCGCCTGCCCGTCTGTCTGACAAGTTCAGGCCCGTGTTGACTAAATAGAATTCTAAGATTCTAAGTCCTGCTTCCTGGTCTAAGTGTGTAGAGATTTCTCTGCCAGCTTTCTAGCTGTTAACACTTCGGTGTATTCCTCCCAACTGACCAAAAATGTGCGGGGTTTGGACCTAGTCAAACTGGCTCCAACCGCTTTGTCTAAGCTCTCCCATTGGTTCCAACGGTCCGATTCAAAACTCAAGTGCTGACGTCACTGCGCTGTGTGTGTGGCTCAGGCTCGCAGTGTGCTGTCTGCTGTGTAATTTACTGACTCTCTACTGGTACAAAGACTACACATGGCTAAATAGTCAACAAGCAGAGTTAATACTAGCCAATTCATGACACACATGATCAAATAAATACTGACATGAGTTATCGAACTTTGTTTTCAAACATGGGTTCTTCTGTACCCTAAACGTACTACTTTACAAAAAGCAATATTCTTCCTTCTTCGTAAGGATAGCTTAGCAGTTCATTATAAATACCACTAATAATAATAATAATAAACAAATACCTGTATTCTTATACAGCTAAAGTCCTAAGAGAATCAGGTCTTTCCAGAGCACCCACAAAAACGTCCTCTCGCTTAGGCTGATGTATTGTCTCTGCTCTAACAACAGTTCACAAACTATTCGAAAAATTACGCAGTGACGTCATCACGTCTTCATACACAAATGTGTACGAACTGCGGTCGTTACATATAACATGAGAGCGTGCATGTTGGTTACATTTCATTACATTACATAATTGTTGCTTTAGGTCCAGCGGACTCTTCCGAGCCAAATCAGGACCGGACAACCCCCAATCCGCATAAAAGATCTGCTGAAACAACCCTAGTGGGAAAACCGAATGCCCTCCACCAGCCAGTCACTTTACAATAAAGACATCCCACGCAGGGGACGGCTGAGGCTTCACCCCAACTTATCGAACCCCCGTTTACAAAAACAAAATAGAATACAAACATCATTATAAATTATCAACAAAACACATACATATAAAATGCCTACATTGCTAAATAATAACATCATAGGAAGCCCTAGTGACCTGGCAGAAAGCGTCCAATATTCCCAAGCTGATCCAACAGACCTCATACACAAACAAGGAGTCTTGTCCTGGAAGAGTTTTCAAGAAAAAAGGTAGGAGACTGGTCTAGCGAAGAAGACGATAGTATAGCAGATTGATAGAACATAGTAGGAATGAGAAAGAGCAAATGAGAAAGACAACGACAGTGGGAATTTAAAGCACTAAATTTCCAGAAAGTGGGGATACTATTTATACTGAAACCCCCGGCACCCCAACGGGGGTTGTTGGTTACAGATCACAGCCCTGTTAAGTCATGTTGTAGTAAGGCGCCTATAGCATACAGGATGATGAGGAGGAGGATGATAATGAAAGTTGAAGAAGTAGGCAATGACGACGACGGTGAAGATGGTGATGATAACGCCGACGATGATGACATCATTGATGACTATGATCACCTTGAAGAAACTTGAAGACGTGGAATGAAAACATGACAACGACTATGTTGGAAGTGAAATGGGACAGGTCGTCTTTGACCATGTTGTTGCTTTTTCCTGTGAAAAGCGCTTTTTTTTTCATCCTTCGAACAAAGAAATAGAAATATGGACAGAGCGTAGCTGAACCTGTGAGGTATAATCGTGCTGAAGAGCATGGGAGTAAGCTTCAAAAGGTCCAGATGCGCTGTATGGGAACTGCGTCGACAACGTTTAATTGGAACGTGCCAGCAGAGCTGCGGTCAGGCTGTAGACTAAAAGGGAGATCGGTTTTCGCTGATCACCCTGTCACGTGCCCTTTCATGCCACCTTTTGTCACTGACCGGCTCATCATTACGCCGTTATCGTTGCTTTTGTCTGCTACGTGTTTGCCAGATTCTAGATAGCTTTGGGAGGCGTTGCTGGGTTGAAAGGCGAGGGTGGGGTATGGGTGTGGTGGTGGTGGGGGCGCTCCCTTGTCATCTCCATCTTGCTATATGCTTGCGAAGCATGGACCCTCACTGCAGATCTACAATGAAGAATACAAAGCATGGAGATGAGGTGCTACAAAAGACTACTGGGCATTTCCTATACCCAACACATCACCAACGACGAAGTCCGACAGACCATCACACAAGTCATTGGACAACACGATGACCTGCTGACAGTGGTGAAGAAACGGAAACTCTGATGGTATGGCCACGTCACCAGATCATCAGGCCTTGCAAAGACCATTCTGCAAGGCACAGTGCAAGGAGGTAGAAGAAGAGGGAGACCGAAAAAGAGGTGGGAGGACAACATCCGAGAATGGACTGGTTTGACACAGCGAAGCCATCAGGGTTGCGGAGGACAAAGAAAGATAGAGTATGCTGGTTAAACGATCATCTGTGGTGCCCCTATGACCTCCGAGTTATGGGACAGGATAGGTGGTGGTTAAGGGAGAGAGTGGTAGAGAGGGCAGGGAGCGAAGTATGTTTTAGGTCATTTTCAAGATCGGATGAAAACGACAGTAGTGAAGATTTCACAGGAACGCCGCGGAATGGTATATGTTACTCACAAAGCTGTCTGCGCCTTTCTTTCATCTGTCTGTGTTCCCATGCATCTTACAAATATTATATTGACGTATTTTCACGTTCCTTTGCAGTATTGGTCAATAGAGCTAGTCTCTTCGCTGTCTTTGCGATATGTTATCCTCACAGACGTGATCTGGTCGCGGCTGCTGAAGATGTGGAAATAATGTAGTTGTTCTGAGAAGCTTATAGAAATATAGAAATGTTTAGCTTTTTTTGCCGTTCTGTTATATATTGTTCCTGTGCTGTTTTCTTTTAAACGGGAGGACGTTTTCAGACCTGGACTCGACCAGTGGCGCTGGTGTAGGTGGCATTGCACAAACCAGATACGTAGACGATTCTCCCCTTTTGAACCTCTCGTCTTACGTCCCTCCTCTCCCTACCCCCACCCTATCCTCCACCTCGTTTCTCCCCACTCCTCCCCCCCCCTTTCCAACTAACCCACTCCACTCCTGCTCATTTCGGGTTCGCCTTAAATTTATTCATGATTGATGTTTCGTGCTTTTTGTCCAGCACATTTCTGTCATTAACGGTCGTGACTGTGTATTAGTCATTGACAATAAAGGCCACTTGTTTTAAACTTTCAGTTCCGCTCCTTGGTGAAGCCTTTAGTCTTCTCTCCCTCTCCCTCTCTCTCTCTCTATCTCTCTCTCTCTTTCTCTCCTTTTCCCTCTTGAATGGTCAAAGTCATCATTTATTGTCCAAAACCACAATTAAAACGATACAGACGAACCATAGGGGGGTGGCGTTATTCAGTGTTGTCATTAAGGTTTTTACTATACTCACATTCGGCCTCTTCTTTGAGGTTATTTATTTTAGCTGAGTTTCACAAACCAAGGACGGTATCTGATCATAACATTATGTCATCTGGAAAAAGTAGTCAAAACAATTTGACAGCATCTAGAATAAGCTGAATTCCATACATTCCTCTTTTACATGCATCACATCTCTCTCTCTCTCTCTCTCTCTCTCTCTCTCTCTCTCTCTCTCTCCGTGTTTTGAAGTCAGAGGTCAGTTAGAGTGTGGTCAGCTGCGTGGAATCTGCTTGTGTGGCGTTGGTCAACTTGCCCTCTCCTGGTGGTCAGTGTGTCTAAATCCTTCCCCAATATTGACCCCCTACATTGTCCCCTGATCCCGCTACTATTAAACTTTAACCCAGCACCAACAACATTGCCACCCTCTTCGTGGCCCGGGTTGGGAGATATTGGAGCCCGAAGGTGGAGAGAAGGGAGACGAAGGTGGGGAGAAGGGAGACAAAAATGGACAGGGAAGGGGGAGAGCCTCGAGGGTATGCTACTCTCACGCTTATCTCTGGATGTCGTGCCTCTCTCCTGTGCCTTCCTAGTTCTTCTTCTTCTTCTTCTTCTTCTTCTTCTTCTTCTTCTTCTTCTTCTTCTTCTTCTTCTTCTTCTTCTTCTTCTTCTTCCTCTTCCTCTTCTTCCTCTTCTTCCGCAATCTTCTTCTTCTTCTTCTTCTTCTTCTTCTTCTTCTTCTTCTTCTTCTTCTTCTTCTTCTTCTTCTTCTTCTTCTCCTCCTTCTTCTTCTTCTTCTTCTTCTTCTTCTTCTTCTTCTTCTTCTTCTTCTTCTTCTTCTTCTTCTTCTTCTTCTTCTTCTTCTTCTTCTTCTTCTTCTTCTTCTTCTTCCTTCTCTCTTCCTCTTCTTCTTTTTCTTCTAAACCTCATCCTCCTGCCCCTTCTCACCCTTTTGTCGTCCGTGGAATGGGATCATTGCCGCCACCTCTTATTAATCACCCCACACTACCCGGACCATTCTACCCTCTTAACGACGACACTGATGAAGATGGCGATGATTTTATCGACGTTGTTTCTATTCTGTTGTTGTTCGGTTTTAGCGACATTTTCTGGAATTTCATTTTTCGTGTGCAGGGGGAGAACGGTTTGGGGCGGTTGGAGATGTGGAAGAAGAGGTGTGTTGAATGACAAAAGTAGTCAGTTATTTAGCTGCAGAGTTTACGAGATCATTAAAGTGACTGAGCTTTGGGCAAAATGTTTGTCTAATAAAGGCGTATTGCTTCAACGCACTGGAGGAAAGCCCCTAGTATAAAAGGCAAATTAAGGTATGGAGGATGTCTGTTTATTTGTCACAACGACAGCTGAACTTTCAATGTTTGGCGTCTCTTACTTGTTGTGTAAACGCACAACTGTGCCTGCTAAACACACCTTTGCGAGGGTGCTATTTTTAAAATCAACCTGCAAGCTATTAATAGGCGATACACAAAATGAACGTTTGGAGGATCTTACTTTATTTTAAACTTAATGTTATTATTATTGTGGTAAGATAACACTTACTGTCAATTTGAAAAGGCGGTCCTGGGTTTCTTTACGTTGCATTGATAGCTCATGCATGCTCAGTCAGTAATTCTGTGTCCTCCCAATCCTTTACAGCCAAACAGACAACCGAGTTTGTTCTTTCAATATGAGTCTTAAACTTCCCAATGATCATTTAATTTAATAACGGGAGGTAGGGTTCAAATGTGTCAGTATTGTTAGTGTTATTTGTGCGTTATCAGGGATAGAATAATCGTTGTACGGGCAAAGATGTACAAGACCCGCAGCTGAGTTTCCGCGCAAGCGATGCAAGTTCATCTTCAGCTTGGTACGTCTTCTCCGAGTACAGGGTGGTTGAAAAGTAACACTTGACACCACCTCCAGAGTCTATGGAATGGAAATAAGAGCAGAGAGGACCAAAATGATGACCAACAACACCAATGGCATCAACACGGACATCAAAGTCCAAGGCCAATCCCTCAACACAGTGCATAGCTTCAAATATTTAGGAGCCATTGTATCACATAATGGGTCCCGACAGGAAGTCCTTTCCAGGATCGCACAAACAACTGCTGCCCTGGCGAGGTTGAAGCCAATTTGTAAAGACAGGACCATCAGTCTACATTCCAAGGTAAGACTGCTGCGCTCCCTTGTCATCTCCATCTTCCTATATGCTTGCGAAACATGGACCCTCACAGCAGATCTCCAACGAAGAATACAAAGCGTGGAGATGAGGTGCTACAGAAGACTTCTGGGCATTTCCTATACCCTTCACCAACGACGAAGTCCGAAAGACCATGACACAAGCCATTGGACAACACGATGACCTGCTCACAGTGGTGAAAAAACGGAAACTCCGATGGTATGGCCACGTCACCAGATCATCAGGTCTTGCAAAGACCCTCCTGCAAGGCACAACATTCGCATGTGACTGCGCGAGGCTTTTATGACTGAAATAATAGTGCCTATTCTTTTAGTCCTACTTCTTACCTGTAATATTTTTACCTGCACGAGGCGTTCGCTCAATCAATGCATAGTTAATTTATGTACGGATGATGTGCGTACGGATCCTATGCTGTCTGAACCTTTTATATCAGTCTGTGTCCTATTATTGTTCATTATAACTTGTCTTGATGTGTGATACATTTTTTTATATGGAGCCATAATATAATGTGATGAGACTTGTACAATATTTCCATTCCTGTGGTAATAAAGATGTGTTGAATAGAATTGAATTGAATTGAATTGAGAATGGACTGGTTTGACACTGAGCGAAACGATCAGGGTTGCTGAGGACAGGGAAAGATGGAGTATGCTGGTTAAACGATCATCTGTGGTGCCCCTACGACCTCTGTGTTAGGGATAGGATAGGATAGGATAGGAAATTGGCAGTTGTTGACAACCATAGTGAACAGTATTGCGCCAAATACAATGTCTTGTGATCTTTTCAGTGGTACAAACTACCTGCTGATCTCTAATTTCATCTCAAATAATAATTGCCCGTCGCCTGCCACTACCTCAGCGAACTCACCTGAGATCGCCTTATAATGTTTTGCAGCCCGTTGTGGTAATGTCTGACATCACCTACATGTGTGAACAGACAGTAAATGAAAGATTGATTGATTGGCTTGCCATTGCGGTGATGGTGGTGGAGGTGGTGTCATGAGGAGCTGCTGTGGTCACTGTGGGATCAAATTAGGTATTAGCAGTGACATTCTACCATTTGTAAGTTTGGCAATATATGTTGTTTAACGTACATTTGTATTAATTACACACGACTTTATTAGCATACTTGTCGGCCACCCTGAATAAGCAAGTAAGGTTGTAATCTTGCCGCAGTCAGCTGTGCTAGGACTATTTTATACTGTGCTACTGTAGGGTCTCCGGAAGCGCAAGGGACACCAATAGAAGCAGAGACGTTGGAGTGCTGAGCTGGGTCTCCAATACTTGACGTCTGCGGTTTATAGGGGCGGATCTGCATGACTTTGTGTTTGTGTTTATTTGGGTTCAGTTGGTTTGTTCACCAAACTTGTAGGCAAACAAAGTGTCAGCTTTGGCCTAATCCAATTTCTGAGTAGCTTATCTGCCATTATGGCCGCTGCTTGTGCAAACTTGCAGGAGATGAAGTTTTAACATTTGTTATTTTTATGAGGAAAACGGTCCTGATGAGACTGATTATAAGACTCCTCCAGTCGCATAAACAGTATGATCAAGCTAAGTATAAGGTTGATTTAAGGCAAGGGTTTTTAATAGCTTATATCTGTAATTTTGCCTGTTTGCTTATTCCACACAATAATATTATTATTGCAGAGATGAAGTTCAAAGTGGGCAAGTTTATTAGTATAAAATAACAATGATTTTGAGAATGATTATCTGGTTTCATTCGGTTTGCGTGTGTTTGCCTGTAAATAGTGGTGAAACAATGTGTGACGATTGGATTTATTCCAATTTCTGGTGACCTTATCCGTGATTTGGAGCTCTTGCATTTTCAAACTTGTTATTGTTGATGCAGAGATAATAGTTTAAATAATGAAGATTTTTGTCGGCGTTATTAGCCTTTCAATGATCCTCGATATGATTTCTATATAAGGCTGATCCCATTGCGCGCCTTGCCGAACAGTATCATCAATCAACGTGACTAGACTGGTTGAACATATCCAATGGGCGAATTAGCTTGCTGGTAATCAAGTAACGGGGCGCTCGATACATTGGTATGAAACTTATCACAAGATATACACCTTTTCTAAAATGTGGTTCAATAGTGGTGGAGTTATCTGTCTCAGTCTGTCTGTCTTTCTCTTTGTCTTTGTCTCTGTCTCTCTTTCTCCCTCTACCACCTCCACTCATCTCTCTCTCTCTCTCTCTCTCTCTCTCACTCTCTCTCCCTCCCTATCCTTCCCACATTTAGCAATCGCTACTTTAGTGTGTAAAAGGTTCACAAGGATTACGTTATCCCGTCCAAATATCGCTGATTGTTACTGGTGTTAAGTTATGGGAGTGGGGGGGGGGCTAATTGTTTATTTCAGCCTTTTCACTACATTATTATTTCACAGATGAAGCTACAATTCTTCAGTGTCACCTGCCTCGTCATCGTTGAGGTCTTGCCATCTTGCTGCTATGCTAATTCCCTCAGTGCATACTTATTGATGGTTTTTATATGGATTTACTTTAAGTATTCCTGGGTTTGTGCTGTGTGTAATGAGTGTGCGTGCGCGAGTGTGCGTGTGTGTATGAGCGCTTGCACCTCTGTGTGTGTGCTTGTGTGTGTGTGTGTGTGTGTGTGCTTGGGTGTTTATGTGTGTGTGTGTGTGTGTGTGTGTGTGTGTATGTACCCGTCATAAACAACCCTATCTGCAGCATGAGTCACAGCTGATTTTGGAGCCAGGCAACAGCAAAAGAAAAGTCATACCCAACAGCCAACAATGTACCTGACATATTGATAATAGTTATCTACACAATGAGTAATGATTAGAGAAAGAAATATCCAAGATACCTGTGCGTTTGCTACTTGACTTGACATTACTGATAATATTTATCCACACACACATATACAACGCAAAATATCTGTCCGCTATTTTACCAGAAATTATTGATACTGTTTATGTCCACAATGAGTCAGGATCACGGACACTCTCCTCACCGCCTCTTATCCCCTTCTGCTTCCTATCCATCCTCCCCCCCCCACACACACAAACATACACTCACACTCACACACACACACCCACACACACACACACACACACACAAAGCCTAAAATCCGTTGATAATGAAACAAAGGCGTCATTGTGATGCGGAAATAGATGATGGTTGAGTCACCGATTTACAGAATGACCTCTCTATCAGACTGTCGTGCTTTTTGTTATCGTCAACTCCACATACCTGAACTTAATAGGAAAGTGAGGTTTTGATTGCCTTGAACTCACCACCTGTTCGTTGCCCTGAGCTCCGGAGGTCAACAAGATCCGGTTAGGCTTGATGTGTCCATACCATAGCGTACTCTACTAGTAGTACGCCAGGTCCATACCTGTTTTGCGTCATTGGTATACAAGGTTTTGGATGCCTTTGATCTCAAACCGCCCCATTGTTTGCCTTCAACCTGAAAAGTCAACCCGATGTGTCCAAGATGGATGCGCCCTTACTTGTTTGTGTTATGGATATGTCAGTTTTATAAAAAAAATTGTATTCGCCACCTGTTTTATGCTCTGAGTGATGTTCATCGTGATTTGTCCAGGCTTGATGTATCCTTTCCTGTTTGAGTGAGTGGTATATGAGGTTTAAGGGCGGGGTTGTACTCGCAAACCGTTTCTGTCTTGAACCCGAGAGATCAGGATTAATTTGGTAACTTGACCTGTCTCTACATGTTAGCGTCAAGCCGTGATTGGAATATTGTGATTGCATAACTTGTGATTTGTGTTTGAGGCTGTGTTTATCTATATTTTTAACTGCTGTTTTACAAGTCGATTGTCAATGGAGTGTTTGACATGACGAAGGCATGTGAGGCTCTGCAAGAAAGGGTGTATTTTATTGTCATTTTCATGGCACAGCAAATCCTTGTAATGTTTTACTTGGTGAATAAATAGCTTTATGTCTAATGTATCGGTTCAATTCATACAACGCTGTATAACCCATCACAGGGATTGCATACAACCTTTTATATCGCAATGGAAAAACAAACAAACAAAAAATCTTCCACACTGTACTTGCTAATGGGACAGGCGGATCCGTCAGTATACTCGTATATATCCACGACAGACTGTACTTGCTAATGAGAGAGGCGGATCCGTCAGTATACTGGAATATATCCACGACAGACTGTACTTGCTAATGAGAGAGGCGGATCCCTCAGTATACTCGTATATATCCACGACAGACTGTACTTGCTAATGGGAGAGGCGGATCCCTCAGTATACTGGTATATATCCACGACAGACTGTACTTGCTAATGGGAGAGGCGGATCCCTCAGTATACTCGTATATATCCACGACAGACTGTACTTGCTAATGAGAAAGGCGGATCCCTCAGTATACTGGTCTATATCCACGACAGACTGTACTTGCTAATGGGAGAGGCGGATCCCTCAGTATACTCGTATATATCCACGACACCTTCTCCCATCTCCTCACATTGTAGCCTCATCGGTATGTTAAAGAAGCGAGATATATTCCGTGGGAGAGTGCAGACTCCATGTTCAAACTAAACCCATCGACGCAGGTCGACCGAGATGCGGCAGTGGTCCATGCGTGGACAGTTAGCACACGTTGCAGTAAGTTAGCGGCTTGAGTCGGATCCAGGGTTTGGCCAACGCCTTGAGCGGCTCGGGGATCTTTCGAACAACTTTTTAAAGATGCTGACGCTCATGTCCTAGACGGGTTGAGTGCCGGCTACACAAATACACCCAGCAAGCACTAGGTCCCTTCTTTCCCAGCACCTCCATACACCCAACGGGTCGCCCAGGATTGTGCTCGGTTGTTTGGGCGCTCAGAGGACGCGCCCAAAGGCTGCAAGTGAGCGCCACGGGCGGTTTGAGTTGAATCCTGTACGGCCAGCGCCTTGAGCTATGCGAAAAGCGCTATGCGAGAAGGATTAAATAAATAAATTAATCAACGACGACAATAATCGTTGGTTGGTTCATCTAAGTGGTCGACGTAGGTGCCCGCTACAATAAAACAGGGTTATCTCCCGTCCAAATGTCACTCAGTGTTGGTGGACGTAGCTGCAGTTATGTCCCCTGGCTTTCGCCCTTGTGTACAGCCCACACCAACATTAAGGTTGGACTTATATCCCACCCAAATGTGGCTTTTTTGATTTGCGATACTATCCATGAGTATAATTTATTAAAAATTATTAGCAAGCAGCCTTGGGGATAGGACCCTAAAACTTCAGTACATTTAGCATGTGCACTTGTTAGATCTAAATTAACGTACGGCTTTTTTCTCTGCCCCTACATGCTGTATTAAAAAGTTACAGAGTTTAGGTAGTAAGGCTATAAATTTGGCTCTTGGAATTCCTATACGCACTAAAACAATACGTGCTTATGAAAAAGCGGGAGTTATGTCTTTAGACATTTGGAGAAAATTATCGTGTGCAAAATATGTTATAAGAGCAACTGCAGTAGATAACAGTACGAATGAGGAACTATATTTTACTACAGATATATGTTATGCTAAACATTCCCAAAAAATAAATATTTTGAAACAATAGCAACTTACACAAATGACAGTTCCAAAACATTTTGAAAATCAAGATTTTATATGTAACAAGAACGTAGTGTCTCCAAAACCTGTATGGGAACTTGAAAAAGCTAACTATGACATTAATTTTACAAATTAAATGAAGAATAAGAAATCAGATTTAATGATAATTGATGTTCGTTATCATTTATATATTAAATATTCGACACAACTTCAGATATACACTGACGGGATCGGTCCTTGAAAATGGTAATGCTGGAGCAGGTTTTGTGATTCCTGAATTTAAAATTACAGAATCATTTATTTAGGAAAAGGATATTCAATTTTCACTGCAGAATTAATAGCAATACTTATGGATTTAAATAGAATAATAAATATACCATTACATTTCTATAGTGTAGTTATATGTGTAGACTCAAAATCAGTTTTAGAGGCATTAAATTCTAATAACAGTAAAGACAGAAAAGAAATAATTTCGAAATTAAGTACTTGATTCATAGTATTATAATTAATGGTACACATGTTAACTTTTGTTGGGTTCCTTCTCATTGTGGTTTTCTCTTTAATGACTGGGCTGATCGAGCTGCAAAACATGATGCCGAAAACAATAATGTAGTAAAGTTAAATATCATTGTCAGTTAAAGAGATACAAGTTCTAATTGAAAAGGAAGTTAAAAGAAATGTCATTTTAATCTCCTATTTGAGCAACATAATGGAATCCCCAGGTCTGTAGTGACGATGGCTTATAGAATATATCTAAATTCTATAAGAAATTAATATTGTAAAAATATCAAATGTGTATGTAATGAAATGTTTTCTTTGAAACATGTTTAATTTCAATGCAACCAATTGCGTGATACCTAACAATATGACAGCTTTGGACAATATTAGTTTTGATGTATGCAATTGGTCGGTATCTATAATAACTTGATGTTTAACTACAATTCATTTTTTTGTGTGTCTTATCATTTCGGTGAAAAAGACATTAAAATCAAACAAAACCAACAAAACAAACTATCCATGAGCGCCGTAAAATCAGCTCGTCTTTTTTTAGGCAGACAACTCTTCTGATCTGTGGGCTACTCGTGAACAAGCTTACAAAATGTTAGGAACTCTTATCACCGAGACTTCTTAGCTGGGGTGCAGATAACGGGGGTCAAGGAGCTGCCTCAACTTGACCTTTGAGGTCAAGCAGTTGACTACAGGTGATGAGGGTTGATTAGAAGTAAGCGCAATGGGAGCACTTACACAACCACCTCTAACTTGAATTGGACTTCATCTCTGATTTCCAGTGGACTTTATCTGACATAAACAATCGTTACACAGCAACGGACCTGATTCTTTGTATGACCACCTCTGCAGAACGTCTTCTAAAACTTATTTAAGGTTGTGCATCTATTTGATGGAAACAGGCGCGGAGCTACAGCGATGGAGGCACCTGTAAGGTTAGAGCTAAGTCTTACTGTGAGCGATCTATAGATATTGGTTGTAACTATAAAAATAACAACAATTCCGACACCTTAACGGTGCCTCGGTTCGACGTCGGTCCGTGTGTTTATCCGTCATATGGATGCACAACCCAACAATACTAAATCGTCGTCGTCATCATCATCATCATCATCATCATCATCATCATCATCATCATCATCATCATCATCATCATCATCATCACCATCATCATCATCATCGTCATCATCATCAGCAGCATCTTCATCATCTTCATCATCAGCAGCATCGTCCTTTCCTTCTTCTTCTTCCCCCTGCTCTTCTTCTTCTTGTTGACAAACTTGCGTGACAAATAAGTACTAGACTTTCCAGGACACCCAAAGTTTTCTCCAGGTACTCCGGTTTCCTCCCTCCCTTCGATAATGGTATTGGGTGCAGTCAATCTAAAAATGTCAAAAAATAAAAATTGATTTCTTTTCCGACTTCTGTAATAGCGATCTCTTCAGATCGCCGCGCTTTGAGTTCCATTGAAGTGAAAGCATCCTGTTTAATTTGTCCTCCTTGTCTTCGTCGTTTAGCCTACGTCGGTACTAACAGTTTTCGTTGTTTGCTTGTATACATCGTACTGTTTGTGCAGTTGTTTTAATCAGCCCCTCTTTGCACCACCTAAGCGTTTCCTGTTGATGGAGACCTATATGTGGAAATATAATTACGTTGGTCATACTCTTAGTACTACGGAATGTGGAAACCGTGTCCCACAGGTTGTTTTAAATTACTTTTTTTTAATCGGGTTCATCTTTGCACCAATGTTGAGACGGCTAGCCTTTAGATGTTGATAAATCAGTCATTTAGTGCAGGGGAGTACTTGCCACTTTTGACTTTTCCAATCAACCAATCTTTGCACCGGTATGTAGATAGACTGTAAACATTGCCTGTCGATAACGTTTGACCTCCACGTGCGACCTCCCTGCTTCGATGTTGGCGTTTTGATAACATTGGTTCATGTTGTTAAAAAGAACCACAAATAAAGATGGCAAGCCTTTTAAATGTATTTCCAGACCATCGCGCGCGTAGCTTCTTTATTTTCTTCAAAAGTTAGCCAGGTACAACACACCCCGGGTAATGTTCTTATGACTTTTGAATAAAATCTGTTTATTGAGGTTCATCAGTGTTACGTTGAAACGCGCATGATGGTGCATGTGAAATGTGCACGATATTATGTGTGAAGCGCGCGCGATAGATCTGTTCGTTTTATTTTGCAAAGCATGCAATAATAGAGTGTATTTACCTTTGATTTGAGTTTGCGTTGTTGTTAGAAGAAGCTTTGTATAACGTTGGTAATTTTTGTTAATCGATGTTATTAGAGAATTCTCTAGATTCGCGTGTTTACTGTCGATAGAAACTTCCTGATAAATGTCGAAGTTTGAGAACGTTCCTGGAATGTTTAGAAGGATGTATGACGTAAGTCAGTGATGACGATCTTTAGTTTGATTGGTGGTATTGCGTCATTCTACCGTGTTCTAAATTGTTCGGGAGTATGAAGAGACTATATAAGTGCCGCACTGTTTCAAAAGGGTGTTGTTGTGTGCTGTTGATAGTGAGTTGAAAGTAAAAAGTTGAGAGTGGAAAGGCGATTGAGCGATTGTATGCAGTTGTTGATGCGTGCTGAATAAAAGTGGAAAACTTCATACGAAGACTCAGTGACTTGTATGCTGATTGAACGGGTTGCGTGGATAAACGAATCTGAGCTACACTCATCAGTACTTCAGCATTGAAGCTGAATCTACTACTGATAGAAAACACCAACATCAAACGGAGTGTAACAATCAGATATGGCGTTCAGCGGACCGACCAACCAACATTTGTCTGGTTCTGATTTCCAACTATTTGAGAGTATTTCCAGATCGCATCAGAGTTTAGATAGTTTAGATAGTATCTAAAAAAAAAAAATAAATAAAAATGTCGGTGCAAGTTTAGCATGTTTGTTTGTGTGTTATGGACCCTCTTCATTGTGAAATTTGTGGCGGTTCAAAAACTTTTTTTCCCAGGTTCTGAGATCCCGAACCTAAATTCCTTAACCTTTTGGCTGAACATTTTGGACGAACAAGGTTGACGAGCCTAGGTTCGGGATCTGAAAACCCCGGGGCACAAAAGGTTTTGAACCTGCGTGAACCTTCCAATGACATGAGTGTTAACATCCTGAGCATGCCAGTAGCAACACGGATTTCGGCCCTTTGTACCAACCCAACTGTCGATCAGTAATTATGCTGCGATTAAGCGTAGGGAGCGGGATGGTGGTACTTGATGACCACCAATGCCAGCAATCATTGTCATCGTCATCATGTATTTCCAATTGAGCGTTTAATCACAATTATTATCATAATCACTGTTTATGCATTATGATTGGTATTGTCTTGACCGTTGTGTGTGCATCTATATGTTTCAGGAATGAAAACGGTGGCTGTCAGTCTGTTCGTGAATTGAGGAGTATTTTATTGCAAATGTATCTACAGACACTGATGATGGCTACCAGGTTATTGTGATACGCAGGCGTCATGCCACATCAACGTGTTGACATTGAGGTCAGTGAAATGTTTGCCCCTCTTGTTTAGTGATGTATCCGCGCGTATGTAACTGTGTGTTGGTGCATGTGAGGGTGTGAGCGAGTGAAGAAGAGAAATGAGAGGTGATGAGTGAGTCAGCTCCTGTGTGTGTGTGTGTGTGTGTGTGTGTGTTTGTGTGTGTGTTTGTGTTTGAGAGAGAGAGAGAAAACTCATGTGTGTTTGTGCGTGTCTGTCCGTTGTTTCTGTCGGTTGTCTTCGTGTCGGTGTGTGTGTGTGAGAGAGGGAGAGCGAGAGAGCGAACTCCTGTGTGTTTGTCTGATTGTGGTGTCTGTCTGCATAAAATATCGTCCGTGGATGCCCCTACTCTACTAGTTTGGCGACTAACATTGATTGAAGCACCCACCCAGGAATCCTACGTTGTACGAGTTGCGTCTGCTGGTCCTCCGTAAGTGGTGGAGGACTGGCCGTGGGAACGGTGTGGGTGTTTCCAGCTCAGCTTGATGTAACGTGACGTCCTGTTCATTGTGGCTCGATGACCCTGTATCCGTGCTATTGTACGATGACAGCCAATATTCCAGCGTGTCTAACCCCTCCTCTTCCTTCTTATTCTTCTTCTTGCGCCTCCTCTGCCTCCTTCGTCGTTGTTGCCCTGTACTATGTCAGTCTTTCAACGTGGTCGCACTCCTCCTCTTATTCTTTCTCCTTCTTTTTCTCATCTTTCTTCCTTAACAATGACAGCCAATCTGTCAGCTTCAATTCAGTTCAACTCAACGAATCTTTATTATC
>CM072524.1:35587321-35684821 GCA_036898135.1 Oncomelania hupensis
CATTCTCATTCATACTACTACTACTACTACTACTACTACTACTACTACTACTACTACTACTACTACTACTACTACTACTACTGTTATTATTATTATTATTATTATTATTATTACCATCATTCCCCATTTTTTATAGCGCTCAAACCCAACCGGTGGTCTGCTCTATACTACACACATAATGCGTATATAGCATCCATTATTATTATTATTATTATTATTATTATTATTATTATTATTATTATTATTATTATTATTATAATCATTTCATATACCCTTGTGCTTTACAGTTCTGCGGCCATCATTCCCCATTCCCTTCTCTCTCTCTCTCTCTCTCTCTCTCTCTCTCTCTCTCTCTCGGTCCTCTTCCATCTAAACTCGCCTTTTTCTCATTCACAGCCTAGACTTCACAACTTCATAGCCGAGACCTAGCCGCGCGCATTATGCGAGCGTAGGAGCCCAACACGTAATCCTCAGCGACGCACTCTCTCTCTCTCTCTCTCTCTCTCTCTCTCTCTCTCTCTCTCTCAGTGTTCAAAGACTTCTCTCTCTCTCTCTCCCTCTCTCTCTCTCTCTCTCTCTCTCTCTCTCTTGGCCGCTGAATGGGGTTTGTAAGCCGTAACGCTGTCGGAGAAGCGAAGGCCTCCTCGCATGCTTTCTCAAACCCACTTGGAGGTCGCCGCAGTTTTGTTGTGGCTCGTATTGGAGTAGGTGGGCTTCTTTTGCTTGTGTGTGTGTGTTGCGTGCTGACTTTGTTGTTTGCGTTGTTGAAGGAGGCTTGCTTTCCCTACCTGAAACTACCACCACTAAAACCAACTTGACTTGTTTCTCAGAAACACAGTTTTGTTGTTATAGGTTCGGGAGAGTTTGAGGCGCGATTGTATTGTGGTTGTGTCACGTGGTAAAGACGACGTTAAAAGATAGTGTCTGTATAGTAAAGGTTTTGTGGCGGTGTAGAAATAGCCGAAATACCGCTGTGTGCGTAGGCCTATACTATCTCCGATTGTAGTAGGCTTTTGAAGATTCGGTTTTTTTGGTGCGTGGTTTGGTTATTATTATTGTCTTTGATTCTACAGTGCGGTAGCGAGTGTGTTAAAAGATGGGGGTCGGCATAGTATATAGATTTGACATACCAGCTGTGCGCATAGACTTTTTGCAACTCGCAGTACCTCAAATTTGGTGTACAGTTCCATGCCGAACAGTATTATTGTGTGTGTGATGCAACAGTACTGAGTGCAAGAAGCATTTTGCTTTAAAAGTGGGCCTACTGGGTCACTTCACTTACCTGACAACGTTGAACAAGTTTGGACCATGAGTTTGTGTGTGTGTGTGTGTGAGGGAGAGGGAGAGAGAAACTCTGTGTGTATATATATGTGTGTGGGTGTGTGTGAGGGTTTAAAAATTAAATCTTACTGCCGCAGCCACACCAAGTCCAACAACGCCGAGCTTGAAAACAGCAGTTGATTTCAACCTAAATTGTTAAAATATTGTTAGAGAGTTAACGAAACCAGATTTACGATAGGTCAATCAGGCAACAAATCGGTTGTTGTAAATGACCTGACGACTCGTTCACATTGGATGGCTTACTTCTAACCCTTCCCACTCCCTCTCCATCCCTCACTCCTTCTTTGATGTTTGGTATTGTTCCTGTTTTGTGTGCTTTGATGTTTAGTATTGTTCCCGTTTTGTGTGCTTTGATGTTTGGTATTGCTCCTGTTTTGTGTGCTTTGATGTTTGGTATTGTTCCTGTTTTGTGTGCTTTGAGCTAATTTAGTCAGACGTATGTAAAGTTAACGATGCCTAGCTACATTCTTTGGGATACAACAACATTCATTCAACCTCGTTTGTAAAGTCGCTGCTATTTTTTTTAAACTACTGACCTTAATAATAATAATAATAATAATAATAATAGTAGTAGTAGTAGTAGTAGTAGTAGTAGTAGTAGTAGTAGTAGTAGTAGTAGTAGTAGTAGTAAAACTACTGACCTTAATAATAATAATAATAGTAGTAGAGTAGTACTAGTAAAACTACTGACCTTAGTAGTAGTAGTAGTAGTAATAAGAATATTAATAGTAGTAGTAGTAGTGGTAGTAGTAGTAGTAGTAATAGTAGTAATAATAATAGTAATAATAATACAGGATACTATCACGTGCTTTTTGTTCAGTTGAACTCAAAGCGCAGCAATCTGAAAAAATGACTATTACAAAAGGCTTATTTATTTTTTGGGAACGTGGATTGACTGCATCCATTACCATCCCTGAATGGATGGAGAATAGAACCCCCAGTGCCGTGAATAGTCTCGTACTTATATTACCTACATTCGTCTCCTGTCAGGAGGTTCCAACCCGCGACCTTTGACACAGAAAACCACCGCCCTGTCCACTGATGATAAGAAGTTGTTTTTCTTCTTTTGTGTAGTCTATACGCCTTGAATCACTGTTTTGTGTAGGTTAAGGTTAGACACGCCTTGAATCACTGTTTTGAGTAGGTTAAGGTTAGAAACGCATTGAATCACTGTTTTGTGTAGGTTAAGGTTAGACACGCCTTGAATCAATATTTTTTGTGATATTTGTGCTCTATATAAGTATGTATTATTATTTTTTTTATTATTATGATTAGTAGTAGTAGTAGTAGTAGTACATTTATTATTATTATTATTATTATAAACGTGCAGAATAGAGCTCTGTATCGGCCAGCGACTTGAGCAGCTCTTGAGCTGGACATTCTGTCTATAAGTCAAGTCAAGATAACTGAAATCTCGGTGTTCGCAATGAGATATGTGGATTTATTATAAAGCGTGTTTTCCTGTGAAAATCAATAACTAAAATCTAATGACTGTCATTGTGACAGGTTGTGATTGATAGCGCGGTGCGTCAGTGACTTAAATTGCTTACAAGACATTTTTTATTTTTAAGATGTACCAAATCTCTATGTTAAGAGTGTGAGTGTGCTTGCGTGTATGTAAAAAAAAGTAATAATAATAATAATAATAATAATAATAATAATAATAATAATAATAATAATAATAATAATAATAATAATAATAATAATAATAATACAACTAGACACTGTGCAATGTTGTAGAGGAAGATTTACGTTTTAGCTTTGTTTTTTTCTTCTACATTGTACGATATATATGAACTATGGATAGCAGCGTATGTTTCTGAGGTTGGAATGTGCGAGTGTACCTGCCTGTATAATAAGACCGCTGTGTTGTATGAGAAGACCTGTGGTATATGCCGTGGATATAGCTGAAGTCATAATATGTTATGGTGATCGATGTCAAGAATGTGTGCGTATTTGTGTGGTTGGGTGTGTGGGTGTGGTTGTGGGTGTGTGTGAGTGACTAGACTGTGTGTAATGAGGAGCACAAAGCCTTAAGCCCGAAACGGGTCAGTCTTTTTTTTGGATTTTTTTGTTTTGTTTTTTGTTCGGTGATATGAATCTTTGTGCGGCCGCTGGATTTTATTTGGGTATTTAATATTGTAGAAAGTATTTGGCATAGTTTTATTGTTGTGCGTGGGGTATACATATACTGACTATATCCCTGCCTACTGTACCAACTGATAACAATATTTGGGTCCCCGTTTAGGCCTACGCTGCTTTTATGTTGGTATTTGAGATTTACTCCTTCGGATGAGAGTATAAACCGAGGGCTAGTCCTTCGCACCGACTTTAAAAGATCATGACGCTCAGGTACTATCCTAGACGGATGGCTACGTAACTTGTAATTCATTGTTATCAATAGTAATATTTGCCATTTTAACAAGCGATAATAAATGTTTAAGTTAAAGGCACGAGTTGTTGTTGTTGCTGTTTAAATTCCATCCGCAAATAAACAATTGTCAGTATGTTCGAAATAGCAACGGCGACATTTAGAGTTAGAAAGACAATATCAACTGCAGTATCTCTAGCGCGCAAAATCTATGGAGCACATGTTTTAAAAAACACAAAAGGAAGAAAAAGGCATTAAGCGCTAAGACACTGTTCTTTGCATCGGCGAATAAGCAAGCAATGTTAACATCATCAGCAAGGGCGACAAGAGCAACGACTACAGCTTTACTTTAGCGAATAGCCATTCGGTAAATGCTGAGCCAGCGTCTGTAAACTAGTGATGGGCATGCGATTTTATGAACTCCACAAATGAACAACATCAGCGGCAGCAACGACAAATACAACGACTACAGCTTTAGCCATTCAATAACAGCTAAGTCCGCGGTCTCTCGAAACAGTGATGTGCGTCTCTTGACGTTGCGATGTGCGTTAGGAAATAGTTTGGATGCATCCAAGGCAGTTCCTTAAATGTCAGCTCTATTTTTATTTGTCTCTCTCTCTGTCTGTCTGTCTCTCTACCCCCTCCCCCCTTCCCCCCACCCACCCTCCCCGCTCTCTTCACAATACAATTAATTTTATCTTCGTCTTTCCCGAAAACTTTTCTGTGCAAGATTTATTTGACAGCGAGGAAATTTTCTATAGCCTACGAACTTTGAAAATAAAGGGTCTGTTTTATATTGCTCAGCAAGGAGTCTGCGTGTTTGTGTTGATTAATCAAAAATCATTATCACCTTTTTTTCCTTGCAGTAACAAAAAGTCAACGTCCTAGGGATTGAAAAAAAAAGTGAGTGCTTAAAAACTATATACATAGTCGGTGAACTGGCTGTTTAGCCGCACGGGTAAATAATACACGTACTGTTGTGTTGAATGAAATGTACTGAACTCAAACAACGTGCTGTGGTACCTTCTCTTTGGATTACTTTCCGATTCCGTGGAGACCTCGTGAAGACTGTCGTAAACTTGAGGTAAGTGATGTGCGTTGGGTTTTTATTCCCCCTCCCTCCTGTCTGACCTTTGTTATTTGTGTACGGGTGGTGTCTACTCGGGTGTCTTTAACTCCAGATCCTTCTCTTTCAGGCGAAGCAACACACTGGCTGTGCTTGCCACAACTGTTTGTCTTGTTTGTCCATAGTTTTGTGTGGCCAGCGCATAGTGAGGTTTACTTAATGAAGGTTTCCCAGTCTTTACAACACAAATCTTATCTTGCTACTTAATCGCGGTCGCGTGCGTTGGCATGATCGATCCCTGTGTAAGGCGCTTTGCAGTTTTGTCGTTCATCATCGTCACCGTCATCATCGTCACCATTATCTTCTTCTTCTTTGCCGTCATCATCATCATCATCATCATCATCATCATCATCATCATCATCATCATCATCATCATCATCATCATCATCTTCTTCTTCTTCTTCTTCTTCTTCTTCTTCTTCTTCTTCTTCTTCTTCTTCTTCTTCTTCCATTTGTGTTCCCACCCAAAATCTTGTATAAATTGTTGTCCTACTATCATGACTGCTATTGTTGTTGGTTGGTTGGTTGTTTTATTTACGTCTTTTCCACCAAAGATGATAAAACGGGGGGGGGGGGGGGGGGGGGGGAGGGGGAGGGGGGGGGGAAATATATATTTACACAAATCTAGCCACAGGTGATTCCAACAAGAGTTTTGCTAACAATGCACTTTGATGAAAATTAATCTCGTCATTGTTGTTGATTAATTGCTGCATCATCATCATCATCATTATGGTCGCAATCGTCGCTGCATCATTCATATCTCCGATGCTGTTATGTTGTGGTTGTGTTTGCTGTGGTAGCAGTGTGGATGACTGTTCAGTAACCTTCAGTAGGTTGCCAAAGTCCTCTGCTTCTTCATTGCTCAAGTTATCAGATACGGTTACTGACAGTTGCTGACTCGTGAATTAATTATTTGCTTATTATCTTTCACTTGTTTGTCCCGCCCACATATAGCTCTCAGACATCTGCACCCACTTCGCCGTCTCTCTCTTTCTATCTCTGTTCTTGTCTTCTTGTCTCTGTCTGTCTGTCTGTCTGTCTGTCTGTCTCTCTCTCTCTCTCTCTCTCTCACTCTCTCTCTCTCTCTCTCTCTCTCTCTCTCTCTCTCTCTCACATGCATCCTATGAAAGGTTTCGGCTTCGACTTTTCTCTCGTGTGTGTGTGCGTGTGTCAACGTGCGTAGGTGTGTGTTTGTGTGTGCGTTCGCGCGCGTTATGCGTAGTATCTGAGCATTGTGTCTGAAATCTCGTGCAGATTGTGCCCTCTTTTCTGACCCCAACATTGTATCCGTCTGTGTCTCTTTCCGTCTCTGTCTCTCCCTTTCTCTGTCTCTCTGTATTGTGTGTTTGTGTGAGAGAGTGGGGGGTGGGGGTGGGGGTGTACGCATTAGTATGCGTAGCTTCTGAGCACTGTATCTGGTATATGGTGCAGTTTGCGCGCTCTTGTCTAACCCCAGCACTGAAATTCAGACCCGGCACTCTCAAGGTTAAAGAAGTCCAGGAAAGGAAACTTTTTCACACTGCATAACAAAGGAAGTGAGAGAGAGGGAGAGAGAGAGAGAGAGAGAGAGAGAGAGAGAGAGAGTTTTATTACCACAGAGATTGAGAATGTAGACTTCAAGCCTTATCTGATAATAATCTGTCCTTGCATCACTTACTCTCACATTCATGCTAATTATTATAATAATTTATTTAAATGAGAGAGAGAGAGAGACAGTGTAAGTGGTGGAAAAGACAGAGAGAGGGACAGAAATACAGATACCCAAACTCAAACATTGCAAGCTTTTTGTCTACCCCTTAGCTTCCAACTTCAATAGAAGATGATACCCTCAGATGATTGTACAGAAAGGGTCTTGTGGAAAGTATTTAAATGAGGTTGATTTATCTGCGCCTTTGTAAGTTCTATATTCCGTTCTGTTAACCACTTCAATCCCACATTCTAAATGCTAGGGATACCTAAATACCTAAAGCTGTAACTGTTTGTTGAGAGTTTTTCAATGAAATATGATTTATCTGTTCCGTCTTAGTTATATTAATTTCCAACAAACAAACAAAAACGTATCACTCCAAACGTAAACCCATTCTAAAGGCGAGAGATAGCTAAGTTATACTTGTGTTTTATCTGTTTTACCCCTTCCTTTAAAAAAAAAGTTTTAAAAGTATGTTTCCTACATGTTTTTGGTAACTCCAACCCCTACGTGTTGAGAATATTTCAACGAGGTATATAATTCTGTCTAGTTCACGCTCCTTTTTAGTTGTATTTCCTGCCATTGGTAATCACTCCAATCCCCCATTCTCAAAGCGAGGGATGATGTGTGTGGCTTTAGACTCGCCGTTTTTATTCACCTGCATTATTATTTGAGCGCTGCGGTAGGAAGTGGGACAGACCGCTGAGATGCCTGGAATTCCTCGCTACAGGTAAGCGAACCAGTGCCGAGCTCTCTCTCTCTCTCTCTCTCTCTCTCTCTCTCTCTCTCTCTCTCTCTCTCTCTCTCTCTCTCTCTCTCTCTCTCTCTCTCTCTCTTGGCCGGCCAAGCTAAAAGGCGCCACAGAGTAGGGGGTATGAAGTGGGCTGGGTGGAGGTGGGGGGAGGATCCGATGTTGGGGAGGGAAGAGAGAGAGAGACCGCTTACCGGACAAGGGAGACAACAAAAGTAATAGTGTATGTAAAACAGGTCGTAGTTGAAAACATGGGACTGGAAGATGAATGACAGCAGCGTGAATATAATCCTTAATGATGATGAAGGTGATAATAATAATAATAATAATAATAATAATAATAATAATAATAATAATAATAATAATAATAATAGGATCACCCGATCATCAGGTCTTGCAAAGACCATCCTGCAAGGCACAGTGCAAGGAGGTAGAAGATGAGGGAGACCGAAAAAGCGGTGGGAGGACAACATTCGAGAATGGACTGGTTTGACACTGAGCGAAACAATCAGGGTTGCTGAGGACAGGGAAGATGGAATATGCTGGTTAAACGAAAATCTGTGGTGCCCCTACGACCTCCGAGTTACGGATAGGATAGGATAGGAATAACAGGATGCTATCACGCGCTATTGTTTTTTCATGGATCATAACAACGTGACGATCTGAAGAGCTCGGTATTACAGAAGGCGGAAAGAGAAATCCATGTTTATTTGTGAACTTGGGATTGACTGCCTCTACTGTAATGCCAGTATTGAAGGGAGCGAGAAATCCGGAGTACCTGGAGAAAACCTCGGTGTGTTGAAAAGTCTGTGTACCTTCTTGTCACGTAATCTCGTTCCATGCGGAGTTGGAACTGGCGACCTTCGGCATTGGAAACCAGCGCCCTATCCGCTGGGATGCCATACCACCCCCAGTTGACTGGTCATTGCTGAAGCAGCTTTTAGCGATAATCCATGTAGAGATTGGTTTTTAATGTGCTATGCTTTATGTCCTTTGGATTTTAGCTCTCTCTGTCTGTCTCTCTTTCTTTCGCTGTCTATTTTTTATGTCTGCCTCTTTCTCCCTCCCTCTCTCTCTCTCTCTCTCTCTCTCTCTCTCTCTCTCTCTCTCTCTCTCTCTCTCTCTCTCTCCCTCTCTCTCTCTCTCCCTCTCTCTCTCCATCCTGGCTTTTCATCAAGTGCATACAAGGTTGTTATAATTTCCCTATGAAAAAAGGGACAATAAAGTGAAATTTAAAAAAAAAATATATATAAATACATGTGGGTTGTTGCTTTTTTTTTTCTTCTCCACACCACATCACAGCAGTAGTTCCTTTGCAAGTAGATGCCAGAGTTGAGGGTGTTTCCATACTCTAACACACGGCTGCCAAGCAGGAAGTCACATTTTAACCTGCAGAAGAAGGCTTTACAGATGTTCGCCCCAGCAGACCAGTAAATGGAGTAATGCATTTCCATGTCCGTACGTGTGTTAGAAGAGAGTTCTACACACTGTCTAATGTAGCTCAAAACGACGGCGCCAAACAGGTCAAATGACTTTAGAATGAAAACGCAGACATTTAAACTAGCACCTGTGGGGCCTGGTTTTCCGTTTGTTAAGCTTGAGGCGCAGTGAGTATCAGTGACCGCCCCACCGTTCCTAAAACATAGCCATGCACAGTTTTGTGTGGCCTTTGTATATACATAGCTGGTACTACAGCTTATATATACTTTATATATATACTTATAAATATTTTAGTACCAGCTCGCCCTTAATACTGGCCCAACAAAAGTTCTAACTCAGGCCGCTGAAGGCTTCAACTTGCTGTTTGTCGGAGTGTGCGTGGCGCGACAATTTGGTGGATTATAGTGCTATCATGATTTACCCCTACTTTTGTCTAAAATGCTCACTGAGCCATGAGCCTTGTGTTGCTTTAGACATTGGGGAGGGGGAAGAAAAGATGAATAAATTAATGTGCATATTTGGATTTTGGTAGCTGAAGTCTAGTCTCCAGGTTTAAACGTTTTGAACAAGGGAAGTTAAAGCAGCGAAAAGGGAGGTTGATAAAGCCAGTTTTTTCATATGATGTAATAGCTATGGGTGTGAAAAGAAACTACTTTTTTTTAGTTCACGAGCGAAGCAGGGGAACTGGGATTTTATTAATATTATTATTATTATTATTATTATTATTATTATTATTATTATTATTATTATTATTATTATTATTATTATTATTATTATTATTATTTGACTTTCTTTGTCTTTGTAGAAGTAATGTAACTGTGCACAATGTTTGCTTAAAACGCCAACACTTTGGTTGTAGTGTCGAGTACTCGCCCAGTGAAAACACATGACTGTCAGTGTTCACACACACAAACACACACACACACACACCCACAAATACACCACAGGCGCCCATTTCAACATACTGCTCGCACCACGCGTGCATTATAACATTAACACTAGAAGCTTGCAGTTAGGTCGCTTTGGCCGGCGTCAGTGAGATCCTGTGTTCGGATCACCGTCTTGAGCAGTTCTTTGTGCAAGTACATGCGCTCTATAAGGAAGATTCAAACCAACAATCCAGCCTTTTGTAGTGCACAAGGCGCACTCGATGAGCGGGCGCCCCTCCAAGGCGCAAAAGCCTGTTGGCCATAGCTACCGTTGTGGGGGGAGGTTATAGTAACTGGTGGCAAAAGCGCCTGTATATCACCACGTGGCTCTATCTTGCTTTCCCATCACTAGAACCCCTGCTACAATCGTTTTCCAATTCCACAGTCTTCGTACGTACTTGCAGACGGAAAAAGCAGATAGTCTTATTTTGTGGACAAATATTCTGAGATCCGTAGCGAGCATTAGTTTGCAGACAAAGACTCTTGAGGTCCCTATCTACTAGTCTTATTTTGATGACTGAGGCTCTGAGGTCTGTATCTAGTCTTATTTTGTTGACTGAGGCTCTGAGGTCCCTATCTAGTCTTATTTTGACGACTGAGGCTCTGAGGTCCCTATCTAGTCTTATTTTGACGACTGAGGCTCTAAGGTCCCTATCTAGTCTTATTTTGACGACTGAGACTCTGAGATCTGTAGCTAGTCTTATTTTGACGACTGAGGCTCTGAGGTCTGTAGCTAGTCTTATTTTGCAAACAAAGACTCTTGAGGTCCGTAGCCTTAGTGTGTCATTTATTCTAATGCACTACACTACACCAATCACAGTAGGATTTTTTATTTCATTCTTATCTTGTCTATAGTTCTGTCGAATGTTTCAGCATTATCTGCCTCTCTGGTGGCTGTTTGGGGGAATTTCTGCGGGTCCATTAAAAAAGCGGATATTGGTATTCGTTTTTCACGACGCCAGTCTCCAGAGAGAATTGAAGACGGGAAAGGCAGATAAGGATTTTTATTTTGTCTGGCGTTGTAAACTGTTTGGACGTGATGTTGATCCCTTTGGTGACCGTTTCAGTCATTTCCGTACAGATGGTTAAAAAGTAACTTTCTATTAAACATTGATGCAGGGCTGAGATTTAGCAAGCCAGGCTAAGGAGCCAGCCGGGCTCCTAACCTGGGAAGTTGAAGTTGCCAAAATATTTCTCAGGTTGCCAGACCCCTTGATTGAAAGCACGGTCATTTTTTTTAAACTGTATAACTATTGCAGCTAATAAACAAGATAAATTTCAACAACAACTTTTTCTTTTTTTAAAACAAGCACTGTATAATTTATTCATCATCGACATCCTCCTCCTCAATGTTCCAAAACTTGAAGGAGCTTGGGTGTGCCTTCTTCAGCTGTTTTTTTTCTTCTTCGGACTTTATTTTTTTGCTGGAGGCTCCGAGACACCGCTTAAAAAGCGCCACATCGTTCGAGATTGACAAAAGACTGAGAATGGGGAATATCGAAAGTACGGCAAGTCTCGCGTGACTCATCAAGGAAGTCAGAGACTCGTTCCGATACACGCAAGGAAGCAAGAAGGCTAGGATCTCGCAGGGCAGTAGCGTTTCGCGGCGAGGGAAAGAAGAAAGTCTCGCGAGAAAAGGCTATTTTTACTGCGCAAATCCCTCGCTTTGCTAACGTTACCTAACTTCCTAGCATGCATCGGAACGGGTCTCCGGTGCTGACTGCAGAAGCGGTTGACACGTGTTTTGTTTTACATTGCAAGTCAAAAGTCCGTGTACAGGTACAGAATCTCTACCACTGGCGGTATTTTCAAGTCGCCAGCCGGGCGAATGGTACACCAAATCGAGCTCGCCACACACTATTTTTAGGGGCCATTGGCGAGTTGGCGAACGTTAAAGCTCAGCCCTGTTGATGATAACGTTGTCATTTGCATAACATAACCCGTATTGTCATCCTTACAGTAGTAGACTTTGATGGCTGATCTCTGGTGTCATCTCACAGTGACCAAAGCAGCTCGCCATGGCCCGGTGTGGCTTGACACGTGGTCTTAACATTATCTACTTACGTCTTATTTCTTACTTCAGCTGTTTTAGCAAAGTGTGAAATGGCGTCAATTGATTTGCCAGGCTTTTCCAAACAAGTGTTTTAAACACGCTTGATAGACTGTCCATCTTGTGACGCCAGGTTCATGAAGCGAAGCTTGTGACCCTTGTATGAGGTAGTAGTGAAAATCAGCCCCTGTAGTGGAGGGGGGTGAAGGAGGGGTCGGGGGTGCAGAGAGAGAGAGAGAGAGAGAGAGAGAGAGAGAGAGAGAGGGGTGAGGGTGGTTAAAAAAAGGCATTGACAGCCTTTGATTATAAGCTAGTTCTCATGACCTTTCTGACCCCTGTGAATTACTGGGGGTTATTACGACAGTAAATAAAGAATACATGCGTGTTCGTGCTCTTGGGTTCTCTAGCGCGTGAATGCTTGTGTGTACCCACACACTATTTACTCTCTCTTCTTTTTCTTCATCACACACACACACAAAGCACGCGCGCGGATTTATATGAGCTGTAAAGAAACTGGTAACCCAGATCCTTAAGTGGACGTTGAAAGTGAAAGCTTTGCTGATGACCTAGTCATTATTGTTGGTATTACAAGGCGGGGTCGTTATGCAATGAACATAGAACTCAGCTTAATATGACAGAAAGGAGAAGTGACAGACATACACACACACACACAGACAGACAGAATGTAAAAAGGTAAAAGTGTTCCCGTAACCTTTCCGTCGTTTGAGAGAGAGGCGTTTTGGGACATCTCCTTTCTCTGGGCCAGCTTCATAGGGGCGGTTCCCATCTCCTCACCCTCGCTGCTATTTGCTTTTCCCGGTGTCAGTGTGTCGTTTGGTGGGTGCCTTTCAAGTATGGTCGATCACCCATCTAAGCACTAACCGAGTTTGAGGTTGCTTATAACGAGAGTTTTTTTTTTAGCCAATGCGCAAACCGTACTCTTGTAATCTGCGCCACGATATGTGTTTAGGTGATGATGATTTGTATGAATTGTTTCCATGGTTATGCAGCTGCGGCACAGATCGTGGTTGGTCTGTCCGTCTATTAATAAGATGCAGATGATTTATTTCTATAGTTATGCTATCAGAGCCTTACAGTACCTGGAAAGGTTATTTATAAATCTGTGTACAGTAACTATTAGCAGAAAGATAAAGGTTACTTATGTAATATACCCCTTGGGGTCATGAGCAATCTTGCCACTGTAGATTGTTCAAACCTATAAAGGGAACAGTGAAAGCCACAGTTGAAAACCTGTCTTTCCTTTATAGGCAAGACGCTTCACTGCGGCAACAGTACCCCCGTTGGAGTGCCGGGGGTTTTCAGTATAAATAGTATCCCCACTTTATGGAAATTTAGTGCTTTAAATTCCCACTGTCGCTGTCTTCCTCATTTACTCTTTCCTATTCTTGCTCTGTCCTTCACTCTGCTATACTATCTTCTTCTTCGCTAGATCAATGACCTACCTTTTTTCTTGAAAACTCTTCCTGGACAAGACTCCTTGTTTGTGTATGAGGTCTGTTGGATCAGCTTGGGAGTGTTGGACGCTTTCTGCCGGGTGGTCACTGGGGCTTCCTATGAATGTACTATTTGGCACTATGGGCATTTTATATGTATGTGTTTGGTTGATGATTTATAATGATGTTTGTGTTCTATTTTGTTTTTGTAACCGGGGTGTTCGCGTAGTTGAGGTCAACCCTCAGCCGTCCCCCGCGTGGGGTGTCTTTATTGTAAGGTGACTGGCCGGTGGAGGGCATTCAATTTTCCCACTGGGGTTGTTTCAGCAGATCTTTTATGCGGATCGGGGGTTGTCCGGTCCTGATTTGGCTCGGAGGAGTCCGCTGGACCTAAAGCAACAATAAATCAATCAAAAAACTTATGTAATATTCCCAAGACCTGTTGAACCTTGGCCATGACTAGACTTTACGCAAAGTAAACATAGATGCTAGCACCTCTTTATTCTGTGTGTATGCGCGCGCCTGCGTGCGTGCATGAGTCCGCGCGCGCACACTCTCAAGGCGCATACCAATCCATGCGCGATGATTTCCTGGTTTTTACGCACGTGTGTGTACTGTAGTATTTTCTCCCTAACCCGGCTATGTATTAAGATGCTAGTGGTTTCTTCCCACGCTGTTGTAGAGGACTATTGTGCTGTTGTGAAACGCTGTGTTTGCAGTCCACACTCTCACCTACCTCTTTCTCTTAATTGCTAACACCTGCATCCTCCCAGTTCACCTTCCTAGGCTTTATATTCGGGCAGTTGTATTGTAGCTTTCTCACTTCTCCTCCTCTTCTTCCGCTGCCCCCTACAACTTCTACACCCCCCTCCTCCTCCTGCTACTCTTTCTACTACTTCCCATGACGATTACCTTTTCTACTGCTGCTGCTGATGATGATGATGGCCATTTCCTTCTACTACAACTGATGATGATAATGATGATTTCCTCTTCCTGCTGCTGCTTCTGCTACTACTATTATTACTACTGCTACTACTACTACTGCAACTACTACTGATGATGATGATGGTGGTGATGTTGATTTTATACTACTATTGTTGCTGCTGCTGATTTCTTTAGACACTTGTTTAGTTCCGCCATGCGTTTGGATTTGTAATATATATGTTCTTCTTGGATTATCGTTTTCTTTGTTTATTTTTTTTCCAACTTATCAGTTATATTATGCAAATTACAAATTAACAAACTAATATTATTGCAGCTCTAACATTTATTTTAAACGTTACGCTATCCGGAAGAAGATACACACTAACACGGCTCTAATAATTGTATGAATCTTATAATACTCTCTCTCTCTCTCTCTCTCTCTCTCTCTCTCTCTCTCTCTCTCTCTTTCTCACACACATAATTATGTCCCTTTCAACCTTAATTAACCGAATATTGAGAGAAGTTCATTGACTCCAAAATCAGACGCATGCCATTTAGTTAAGGTTACTATTTAAGGCTGTAGTCCCACCAATCCCACTCGTTCCCTGGCCTGGCTGTTACTGTAGCCTGCATAATGCGTAGTCACGCAGTAGACAATGTAGCATGACGGTTTATGACATCAATTATTGTCTCTATTGAAAACAAATAGCAGTGCCAACTTTCATTGCAACAATTTTGATGACATCAATTAGTGTTCGCGTTTAAATAGCTGTACGAAGTCCACTTTGATGACACGATTGTTCATGTTTAAATTGCTGTACGAATTACACTTTGATGACACGACTGTTCATGTTTAAATTGCTGTACGAAGTCCACTTTGATGACACGATTTTTATGTTTAAATAGCTGTACGAAGTCCACTTTGATGACACGATTGTTCATGTTTAAATTGCTGTACGAATTACACTTTGAGAACACGACTGTTCATGTTTAAATTGCTGTAAGAATTCCACTTTGACGACACGACTGTTAATGTTTAAATTGCTGTACGAAGTCCACTTTGGTGACACGATTGTTCGTGTTTAAATTGCTGTACGAAGTCCACTTTGATGACACGATTGTTCAAGTCCATTTGGATGACATGATTGTTTATTTTTTAATAGCAGTACGAAGTCCAGTTTGATGACATCAATTTTTCTTTTTCTTTAAATACCAGCTTGCACGAAATCCATTTTAATAACATTAATTGTTTCCGTTTCAATAAAAAGTACTACGCTTCATTATAACCCTTAAGCAGAGAGAGTAACTTCCAGTTACAACCTAAACCTTTTGTCTTTCGTTCATTGCAACCATTATTTTTTGTCTAATAACTTGCATGGACTTTAATTACTGTTTTTTTTGTCTAATAGCCTTGCACAGTAAGTAGGCCCACAATTTCGTAAAGTCGGATTTAGCGTTTTGTGGTTTTATTCATAAACCTCTTGACATCATTGATTGATTGATTGATTGTGTGTGTGTGTGTGTGAGAGAGAGAGAGAGAGAGAGAGAGAGAGAGAGAGAGACCTAAAGCGAAAGTTATTATTACTGCTCAAGATCAATTCTCGAAGGTTAATTGAATGTTTAAAAATAAACTTTATGCTGTATGAGACGTCTATTTCAGATTTTTGTATGAGTGATTTGCAGTT
Source organism: Oncomelania hupensis (assembly GCA_036898135.1). Taxonomy (NCBI): domain Eukaryota; kingdom Metazoa; phylum Mollusca; class Gastropoda; order Littorinimorpha; family Pomatiopsidae; genus Oncomelania; species Oncomelania hupensis. Next base: position 35,603,080 of record CM072524.1, read on the forward strand.
TTGTACGTATACTGCTTACATCACGACAATGCAAAGCTCTAGTCTTGATGAATTATATTACTCGGTCAGATGTTTAGTTTGCCTATTTAAAAATGGTTTACAAATAAGTTTCATAATGCATTCGCTTGAATTTAATGTTACAATCTAGGCGTTTAGAGGTATTTACGGTGTCGAATTATATGCATTTTGCTTAACGTTGAAATCTTTGTCAACAAACAAACTCTAACGTTAAAATCTTTGTCAACAAACTCTAGCGTTGAAATCTTTTTGTCAACAAACTCTTCGAAAAATTTCAACCGCCAGGTGTGCGACGGTCCTTGGTGCTTGTGAGTGGTAGCTAGAGCTTATAAATAATTTTGAGGTTCAACGATTGAGCGACCGCGTGCCTTCTGCCTGTAACATCCCCTAGCTTGCAGAAATCTTCATAGGGAAGCTCTACGCTGGGACCTAAAGCAATAACCATGTAATGTAATGTAATGTAATGTAATGTAATGTAATGTAATGTAATGTGCTTCCGCATTAAGTCTTCAGCGTTACACTACAATAGTCTCAACTTTCACATTGCGTTCATATCGATCACATATACACACAGCTGGCAACTAGCTATATTAGCAAAAAACAAAGACTATTACAAGTTTGAAAAACGGGGCTGTGATCAAGTGGGTGACATCTTAACCCTAGGAATGTGAAATGTAATGCTTCTAAAACATCAGGAAAAAAAAAGGGCCAAGGAAGGAAAGAAACTGAAATGGTGCAAGCAATCTAGTTCATTCGGTTGGGGAAAATCCAAATTGACTGTCTTTTTTTTTTTTTTTTTTTTTTTTTTTTTGTATTTTTTTTTTGGTGTGTGTGTGTGTGTGTGTGTTTTTTTTTTTTTTTTTTTTTTTTTGTACACATGGTGTGTGTGGGTGTATGTGTGCGCTTTGATCTCTGCGAGGGAAAGCGCCTTATAAATAAAATAAATAATAATAATAATAATAATAATAAACCGTAAGCACTTGCCGACTGTTGGCACTAATGTCATAAGGATGTACACATCACTCATTCAAAATGTATGCGTGTACTTTATACATTCCTGTAAACAATCGTGCGCTAAAGCATTAAAACTGTTAACTGTCCCTAAGGCTAACTACATTTATACAGAGTATGTTGTAAAGTCGGTTAATCTGACTACAAGTACAAACGCACATCATGCGCCAAAGCACAATGGCGAAGATAGCATGGTAGTGTCGCCTCTGGGGCACATACAAGTTTGATAGGTGTCCAACACTGGGGTTTATCGTGCTTCCTCCCGATCCCCTGTTACGATTATGCTGATCCTCCTGATGCCAAGGCACAGATGATGCATTCTAAACTACTACTGCTCTACATTGTGATGTTTGGCAGACATCAGGTTGGAGAAAACCCGCCGCTTTTTTTATGGATTGGAAGGTAGAATATAATAAGCGACATTTGAACGAGAGGTAATGATGTGAAAGTTTTATACTAATGTAGCCAGCGCCATTTTGTGGGAGAGAGAGGGCGAAGGAACGCAACTGCAGCCTTCGTTGATAAGTGTAAATCAGCTTAAACCCTAGATATATCCGACCCCGCTCCCTCTTTCTTCTCCCCCATTCCCCACTCCCGCGCCTCACTCTCTCACATACCCCCGTTGGGGTGCCGGGGGTTTCAGTATAAATAGTATCCCCACTTTCTGGAAATTTAGTGCTTTAAATTCCCACTGTCGCTGTCTTTCTCATTTTGTTACGTTGAAACGCGAATGGTAGTACGTCGGAAGCGCGCACGATAGATCTAATCGTTTCGTTTTGCAAAGTATTCAATGATGGAGTTTATTTACCTTTGATTTGAGTTTGCATTGTTGTTAGGAGAGGCTTTGTATAACGTTGATAATTTTTGTTGGTCGATATTGTTGTAGAATTCTCTGGACCCGCGTGTTTACTATCGATCGAAGTTTCGGGATAAATATCGAAGTATGGCGGAAGGAGAAGAAATATGTATGACGTAAGTCAGTGATGACGATCTTTTATTTGATTGGCTGTAGTGCGTCATTTTAGTCTACTGGGTTCGAAATTGTTCGGGAAGAGAGAGAGAGAGGTTATAAAATTGTGTGCCGCACTGTTGTTGAGATTGTTGTTGATAGTAAGTTGGAAGGTAAACTTGAGAGTGGAAAGGCGATTGAGCGATTGTATGCAGTTGTTGATGTATGCTGAATAAAAGTGGAAAACTTCATACGTCGACTTTGTGACTTGTATGCTGCTTGAGCAGGCTAGGTGAATAAACGAATCTGATTTACACCTTATCAGGAATTCAGCATTGGGGCTGAATCGGATACTGATAAAGAAAAACACCAACATCGAATCGAGTGTAACACATTTGCTCTTTCTCATTCCTGCTCTGTTCTATCAATCTGCTATACTATCTTCTTCTTCGCTAGACCAGTCACCTTCCTTTTTTCTTGAAAACTCTTCCGGGACAAGACTCCTTATTTGTGTGTGAGGTCTGTTGGATCAGTTTTTGGGAATGTTGGACGCTTTCTGCCAGGTGGTCACTAGGGCTTCCTATGATGTTATTATTTAGCAATGTAGGCAGGCATTTTATATGTATGTGTTTTGTTGATATTTTATAATGATGTTTGTATTTTTTTTTAAACGGGGGTTTGATAAATTAGAGTACAGCCTCAGCGTCCCCTGCGTGGGATGTCTTTATTGTAAAGTGACTGGCTGGTGGAGAGCTTTCAGTTTTACCACTAGGGTTGTTTCGGCAGATCTTTTGTGCGGATCAGGGGTTGTCCGGTCCTGATTTGCCTCGGAAGAGTCCGCTGGACCTAAAGCAATAATCATGTAATGTAATGTACTCTCTCACATCAACCTGTCACTGGGAGTCTGGTTATCTTTCCTAAGTCATAGCATAGCTGTGTCAACACGGACTGGTTAAAGCTCTTATTGTGACAACTTGCTGACAGAAGACCAAAGACCACAACTCTCTCTCTCTCTCTCTCTCTCTCTCTCTCTCTCTCTCTCTCTCTCTCTCTCTCTCTCTCACTGCATTGACATAGCAGTTACATACATATTATTATTTAATCGTTCTTATATAGCGCTTTTCCAGCTAAAGAGCTGCTCAAGGTTACTGAGTTACAAGGTTGAATTGCGGAAGTGTATAGTAGAATTAAGTGGGGGATTCAGCTCCGCGTTCCAGTGCCCTGATATGAGTTCTATGTCTGTTGTTTTATCATTTGCTCTTCCGGTAAGCAACAAGCAGTATCACAGTCTGCGTAGGCCTAACGTAGCTACGAGGTCACGATCATCAGTTCTTCCTTATCTTCACCAGAACCCAATACCACAGTTCCTCCTTCCTCCCACGAACCATCAAGGATTGGAACGGTCCCTCAAGAGGAGCAGCTGAGGTCACAGCTCTTGACGCAACCTAATAACCCCCACCCCACCCCCCACCTTGTCCCCAGGCCGGGTAGCTCAGTTGGTAAGAGCGTCTTGCTAGTAACCGAAAGGTCGCTGGTTCGAATCCCGGATTGGTCAACGTGTGATCATATTATTTTCCCCTTTACCAACAACTGGCCCGCTGGTGTCAGTATAAATCGGTCCAGTAGTCACCTATATGCGAAAGTGTCGTGTGACTATAATCTACAAACAACAACAACTTTGTCCCCTCACTCCCCTCCCCACGTTTTTTTAAAACCTGGGTAGTGTGACTCTAAAAGAGACAGAGCACTTGTTAAATGCCCTTGACCAGATCGAACTGTAATATATTTGACTGCTTCACAAGCTCTAGACAATAGAACGCGAAACCCTCGCAAAATAGATGCTAGAATGATCGACGAGTTGATCATAGGCCCTCAACGTCAAGAAGAAGAAGAAGAAGAAGCAACCTTACAGTTATACTAATGATTGCTTAGTATAATACTGTAGAATCAGTTCAGCTTACCCGAACTTCTTCCTAGTTAAAGGCCCCAATTCTAAGGCTTTGTTTACTTTTAGCGAACAGGGTTTACCCTTAAGTTCGCACTGTTCTTACATTAATCAATTATAAAGTGCGGGCTTTTGTTGTTCAAACCAACCGCTAAAATGTGAATTGTCCATTTTTGTTGTAACAGGGAGTGATTTCCCCTGTTTAACGGTACACCAACTTGTGACCTTTGACTTTTTTCTTTGAATTGCGCGGCTTCAAGAGTGAGTCTTTGGTGTCTAGAGTAGGGCAGGGTCTTTGGTATGAACCTGAACACAAAAACTTCTCCGAGCAAGGGATCTGCCTCTTCTTGTAGAAAGAACAAGTTATCCTGTTGCCATGTGGTATGTGTATGAGCACGTTGAGGCGGCTTGTCATGTACGACAAGGGAAGGCAGAAAATTCCATTGTAGTGCTCCCGGAGACGGAACGATGGCGACCGATGGAATGGCATTCGGAATCGCCCCGAATGAGCTTCCAATTCCCTCCTCCCTCCCCCCTCCCTCATCCCCCCACACACTCCTCACCCTCACAGCCTCCCCATCTTGCAAACATGCCAACCTTCCCTGATGTATTCATGCAAAGAGCAACTGAATCAGCTAACATAAGACTTTGTTCAACGCTTGCCATTTTGGGCTGTTCTCGTCACGGTGAGATGATAAAAGATAGCAAGTATTATTATTATTTATTATCTCGCCGTACTTGACCAGACTCTAGGCGCTGGCCGATAAGGATCTAACTCAAACCGCCCGAGATGCCCACCCGCAGCCTTTGGGCGCATGGTCTGACGCCCGGACAACTGAGCACTATCCCGGCCAGCCAGTGATGGGGAGAAGGACCAAGTGCATGCTGGGTGTGTTCTTGTTACCGGCACTCACCCGTCTAGGACATGAGCGTCAGGATCTTTAAAGTCCGTATATGATGGAATGTATGCGACACACAGACTAGACCTCGGTTTATACTCTCATCCGAAGGAGTAGAAAACGGGAGTAAAGTGTCTTTCCCAGGGACACAACACAATGGCCCGGACAGGGCTCGAACCCGGGACCTTCAGATCCGCAAGCCTAAGCACTACCATTAGACCACCGTGCCTCCGTACCGCTGTAGGGATCACAGTACTTGGCGTTTCATGCAAATACACAGTTATTTACTAACGTTATGAGCGACTTTTAATAGGGACAAGTCCTACCTTTTCAACCACCTATACCCAACGTTCACTCATTTACCTTCTCGCATTCATCGCACCTAGGACCATTATGTCACTCGTCACTCTTACCAAATAATACGCCACAGAGACAAGACGTCATGGTTGAAGGTTACGCTCACAGCGCGTAGCGGGACCCGCTGAGGCATACGCCCTACTCAAGTTGTACAACCTCCCAGACTCGGGCACTGGGTATGCGGTTTGCAGTTTGATTAAAACGCTTTGGTTGTACCTGGCCCAGCCTCGTTTTTATAATAATAATAATAATAATAATAATAATAATAATAATAATAATAATAATAATAATAATAATAATAATAATAATAATAATAATAATAATAATGGATATATACGCGCTTTCCCCCCAAATCACCAATCAGTCTCAAAACGCGACAATCGGTACCAACATACATCTTACAAATAAAAATCTATATCTCAAACACCACATCTCTCAAACATGCGGTGTAAAGGCATGGAGATCGGTGTTGGAAGAGAGAAAGGAAACCGTCGGGTGGCCTCGTGGCGCAGTCAGTGGGTATGTCGCCGGTTTCCTATGCCGAGGGTAGATCGTTCGTTTGGCACACCGATCGCGCAGGCTCCAATCCCGATGTGGTCAAGATAAAAGTAACTATTTGGGCTGCCCATCTTAACGCCATGATTGCATCTCATCTCATAGTTCAGTGCCTTTGATTTAGGTCTCTAGTCTGCCTTCCCGGGAGGATGTTCATCCCCGTCTGCCATATCGCCAATGGTGGGTGTAGACGTTGAACTTTATTGTTTATTCTACATACCTGTAATTTTACATTGTAATTAATTGTTGAAGACTTAATATTGAAATACGAGCACGTAGATAATTATGTGTTATTAAAAAAAATTGTAGTGTATCACTTTAATATAGCGCATTTTCCATCTCAAGAGCTGCTCAAGGCGCTAGCACATGCAGGATCTATTTCAAGCCGCCCGAGGCGCCCACCTGCAACCTTTGAACGCGTAGTCTGACACCCAGACGACTGAGCACAATCCTGGGAGACCGGGGATGGGGGAGATGGGACCTAGAGCGAGCTGGGTGTATTTGTGTAGCCGACACGTCTCGCACATGAGCGTCAGGATCTTGCACAGACTGGACCTCGGTTTATTCTATCATCCAAAGGTATGTAATTATCGAATGGATGTTTTTCTACCAAAAAAAAGCATTTTGAGTAAGCAAAAAAAAAATAAAAATAAAAATAAAAGAAAGAAAGAAAAAGCAACCAACCAAACAGCAAAAACGTCAATTTTTCTACAGTTTCACTACAAACTATTTAAAACAAAGTGTTCATTTTTTAATACAGGAGACATACTGGAAGACTTACTGGAACATAAATTATCTTTAAGACAGTATTGAAGCTTTAGATGGGCTAAACAGAAAACCTGTCGTCAATAATCTTACATTTGTACGTGGGAAACCAACATCGCTTGCGGCAAGGACAAAAAAGTGATTTTTCCCTCGCGCAGTTTCGGGCGTACATTTTTGTCGAAGAAATATTTACGACCACACATTTATTGGTTATAATTTATAAATCGTCAACGATGTTTCAGAGATGATTATAATTACAATTCCATTTTCTTAACTGATGCGTGCAAGAAATAATACAGTTATGGTTCGTTTGTAAGGCATATATAAGATTATGTGTTTGTGAGACTAGATTTGAATAGGTCTGTGAAATTGCGTTTTTTTTTATTTTTAATATTGTAAGCATATATATATCTTTATATTGTAAGCCTATTTCTATGTGGTGTAATCAGTTTGGTATATGGTGTTTTATAAATATGTCAAATGGAAGGAAACAAAATTACCCTGTGACCCCGCGCCCCTACTCTTTCGGGTGAGAGTATAAACCGAGGTCTTAGCTGTGCACGCACGCATTCCATCGCATGGACTTTAAATATCCTGACTAGACGAGCGAGTGCCGGCTACCCAAATACACCCAGCATGCACTAGGTCACTTCTCCCCATCCCCGGTCGTCCAGGATTGTGCTCAGTCGTCTGGGCGTCAGACTGTGCGTCCAGAGGTTGCAGGTGGGCGCCTCGGGCGGCTTGAGTTAGATTCTGTACCGACCAGCGTCTGGAGCCGTTCTTGGCTAGGTGTTTGAAAGAGAGGGGCACGTTTTGAGGTCTAGCGCCTTTCCGGGTTGTTAGGAAAACAACAATTGTTAGCTGGAGAAAAGACGTTACAGGTGCCGCCCAGTAGTAGCGACCACCGGAGTCTGCACACCGATTGGCGCATCCAGGATTCTCGTTGGCGTCAAGAAGGACACTAGCTATGATGGTACCCGATAGGCAGGCGACCCTGGTCGGACTTCTTCTTCTTCTTCTTCTATTTTATTTTCAGCCCAAGGACGACTGGAATTGCGTCGTAGGACGGTCACAGCAGGACCCTGCACCGCTTGAGATTATTCGGCAATTAGTACAAAACCACGACCCGTGCAACCCCCCCTTGAAAAACCCTGCTGGCTAGAGTACTTCTCTTCTCAACATTTCTCCCTGCGACTCCTCCATTTGGCAGTTTTATTTGCTCGCACTCTCAACTTTAGCGCGCATATCGCTCACTGTGAAAACTTGCACGGCACGTGAACATACACGCCTGCTCTCATACCCATATAGCGGCAGTGTTGACCAGTTTAGGCTGACGAAGCAGAACTAACAAAATAATGCGCATGTTGAATTACAATTTTTGCAAACTTATCAAACTTAAATTTATTTCCTCTCCCTCAACTTTCACCCTCTATAACAGGCTTAGAAACCCTATTATCACAGGTTTAGAAAACCGAGTCGTGACAATTTTATAAAGATGTTTATATTCTTTTTTTTTTTTTTTTTTTTTTTTTTTGTTTTGTAAACGTGGGTTCGATAAATTAGAGTACAGCCTCAGCGCCCCCTTCATAAGATGCTTTTATTGTACAGTGACTGGCTGGTGGAGTGTTTTCAGTGTTACCATTAGGGTTGTTCCAGCAGATCTTTTATACGGATCAGGAGTTAGTCCTCTTGCAGCCAGGTTGTGGTCTTGATTCGGCTCTTTGCAGTCCGCTGAACTCTAGAAACAATGACTAACTACAGTAGTTAACTCTTCTTCTTCCTCCTCCACCTCTTCTCCTCCTACTGTTCCTCCTCTGAGGTTGTACATTAGTCCTATGACAACAGTTCCAAACAGGAAAAGCCCAAAACGTCATGCACATCAATGTATTATTATAACGTCCTTGCTGTAAACTATAATTTATGTGATCTTATCTCTACAAAACGTTCCTTCGCGTTCTATTTTCAACAAAGATTGTTGGTTTCTTGCAAGCCCCTCCAGCCATATGATGCACATTTTAATGTTAAAATGTTCAGTGCAGTTAGCTGTCATTGTCTTTGATCTTATCAGTACAAAAACGTGCCGCCGGCTTTCTATTTTTAAAAAGATTGCCGTTTCTTACCTGATGTGGGAACATATTTAACGTCACTAGCACACGACTTTGCCGAGCTTGCAGAGAGATACGCCCTCACACTCACCAACTAGAGATATAAAATCTCTGCAATCAATCGATATTTCATTTATTGTCTATTCACGCATTCAGGTGATATTAGACATTAATTAATAACAACAATATAAATCAAATCACAATTAGGAAACCAAAATCTCTGCAGCAACAGTCCACTAATAACCGCTTCTGAATGGCAGTTTGGTTTCAAACCCGTTGCACTAAAATGAAGGAAGGACGGGGCAGAAAATAGACGTGTTTGTGGGCGCATTACTATGGGCGCATTACTATGGGCGCATTACTCTGCAGTACTAGATTAAATTGTTTAATGGCCATTCAATTACCAGTGAAGCGTCAGAAAGTAGCAAAATGACAAGCGGTGTTAGTGCAATGCGAGCCCTATTTCAACCACGAGTCCATGTTATTAGGAGTACTTCCTAAATAGCTGTCAACATGTATTTTGACCGCTTTTCAGGGGAAGCAACTCTCATTGACCTACTTTACCTACTTTCGGTTTATGCTGTCAACATGTATTGTGTAACCGCATTTCAGGGGAAGCAACCCACTTTCGGTTTATTTAGGGATAATGCCTGTTTGTGTTTGTGTGTGTTTTAAAACTTTTCCTTTGGCGACCTGTGCGGCTTGAATTATATCCTGTATCGTCCAGCCCCTTGAGCAGCTTTTGAGCTGGAAAGCGGTAAAGAAGAAAGAGCTTCAGCCGTTGCTGCTTCGCTGATATTGAGCGAAATAGTGTTGATTTAAAAAAAAAAAGCTTCTTCTTCTTCTTCTTCTTCTTCTTCTTCTTCTTCTTCTTCTTCTTCTTCTTCTTCTTCTTCTTCTTTGTCATTTATTTGGTCCTGATTCGGCTCTTGGCAGTCCGTTGGACCTTTTGTTGATATTGGCCAAAACAATGCTGATTTCTATTTTCGTGCGGAAGAATGTCTGATTCAGTTTGGAACACTTTACACGTTAAGGAGGTTATGATCAAAACAGTCAACCAAGCTATCCGTCTTTGTCTGGTGGTGACAGTTGATAGTCTGTGACGTGAGCTACACATCGTAGCCGAGCCTTTGGAGCCCACACCCGCTGAAGAAGGAATAGATGCCAAAGGCTCGTCGAGATTGTGCGTCTCGTGAGTCAAGCTTAGGTATCGTGTCAAAGGTCTGATTGATGATGGCGCGCAACAACTCTTTTACAAAGTATAGCAAACAGCCGACATGCCTGAGCTAAAAATAGCTTTTTCCAAAGCCAGTGAGAGACAGAACCCCTACAAAAAATTGCTAGGTAAAGTGTGTCGTTTTGGGGTTGATAAAATAGACTCCACCCTACCCCAGATACCAAAGACGCGCTCTGCAAGCCGTGCGGTTCGCTCAAAACTAGGGTCAGCGGTCACACGGCTACTGTATTGATGTACCGTTGAAACAGGGGAAATCACTCCCTGCCATCACAGAACTGGAAAATGTCAGACGTTGTAGGTTGGTTTGAGCAAGGAAAGCCCACTGTATCAATGTGTAATGTGATAACAGTGCACAATTTAGGGTAAGCCAGTTTTGGCCAGCAGTAAACAAAGCCTTGGAATTGGGAACTGTTTTGGAGTTGCTGTTTGTTTGTTTGTTTGGTTGGTTTTTTTTTAAAGCTAAGCTAAGAATTGCCAATTCGATTGTTTAATTATTGTATCAGTACTGTCACGTGTTTTTTTTCTAAGGCTTCCAAGGTTACGGGAAAGGTTATCTTCATTTCATAGTGATTCATACAGGTGAGCAAACAGGTTAATCGGCTGAGAGTACAAACAGGGGTCTAGATTGCGCACGCGCGCGTTCTACCGCACGGTCTTTAAAGATCCTGACGCTCATGTCCTTTTAAAGATTTTATTTACTGTGCCTGGACGTGATTATATTTTGTTGGTATTGTTTAGCACATGCAGCAGTTGTTGGAATGGGGGTGCCCAAAAGTAGAACATGGAATACCCAATTCTGAAGAGTGAGAGTGTCAGCTTCACAAATACGTCCAGTAAGCATTAGGTCCATTTCTCACCCATGCTCGTTCGCCCATCATCATCATCATCATCATCATCATCATCATCATCATCATCATCATCATCATCATCATCATCATCATCATCATCATCATCGGCATCATGAACGACGACGACAACAACAACAACAACAACAACAACAACAACAACAACAACAACAACAACAACAACAGACGCTGTTGAATGCAGGCAGAAGAACGGAGAGACAACAGTTTGTGTAAGAAAGGCTGCAGGAAAACTTCAGACCACAGTGTTCCAAGTCGCACGCATGCATTAACTCTTCAAGTACTGACGCTTGATTAACCTTTGATGAGACAGTCAAGATGTTTTATTAACCTTTTTTTTTAGCTGCCTAACCTCATTACAACCATGAAGGTTAAATTGGTGGTGGAGGAGGTGGGGTAGAAGAATATGTATCTATGGGCGTGCGGTGGTGAAAAAAGAGAGTCTGTGTGTGTGTGTGTGTGTGTGTGTGTGTATGTGTGCCTCTTTGCGCGTGTGGGTGTGTGTGTGTGCGTGTGGTTTGATGAGAAAAGAACGATGCGTTACTTTTTTGGCTATGCTGTATAACCACCTTTTTTACGACTCTCTTGTGTGTGAGGAGTGTGTTTTTAGGCGACCGTGTGTGTGTGGGGGCGAGAGTACGCGCGCGCGCGCGTGTGTGTGTCAATCAATTAATATTTAATTTATTGTCTATTGATTTATTGTCTGTAGTCTATTTATTGTCTATTTGTGTGTGTGTGTGTGTGTGTGTGTGTGTGTGTGTGCGTGTCATTATGTGTGTGTTTATGCGCTGCAAAGTGTTTACTTCCTGTCTTTGCTTCTTCGTTTCTTTCTTTGTTGTGGTAGGGTTGAACGTTTCCCAAAGACTTTTAGAACGGTGGTTGGCAGTGTTTCAAGATGCTTTGCCTTTACCCTGGGTTTTGTTGATTGTAGTTGTTGTATCTGGGTGCAGGTTTTTATTGGGTTGAACTTTGTCTTGAGACTTACTTTCACGTTCCAGTGTTTTCCATGTCTTTGGGGTGGCCTAGTAGCTCACTTCGTTGTGAGTTGCTCTACTGTGCCGAAGGTTGTGGGTTCGAACCTCTTAGGCACTGAGGGTTTTCTCCGGGTACTCCGGTTTACTCCCCCACTTCAGTAATGGTATTGGGAGCAGTTTAAATTTTCCTCCCTACCCACCTCATACCTCCTCTCCCTCCACACAAAAAAATTAAAATAAAGAAAGAAAAATCCATCCTTTTCTATTCGTCTTCTAGTTGCGACTTGCTGTACATGTTTGAGTGATGAATGTGCGTTTGTTGTGTATGCAGGAGTGTCTGTAACGTGTGAGCGTGTATGCTGGTTACAGATCGCCGCGTTTTGAATCAGATTGAGTAATAAGTCGCCACAGCATCCATTATTATTATTATTATTATTATTATTATTATTATTATTATTATTATTATTATTATTATTATTATTATTATTGCGTTTTGGTGTTAGGTCGTAGTCTCTTGGTGCCATTATTTTGTTTGTTTGCTGTCCTTTGACTGAAGTTGTTGGAGCTTTCCAGGACATAGGGGAAGCAACTGTTTGTTTTTTCTACCAAGTCCCAACTAAAGTGCGACGATCTTACGATGTATCGCGATCGCTTCCTTCCGTCCTTCCTTCCTTCCTTCCTTACGCCTCTCCGTCCTTTACTCTCTCCTGCTCTCTGTTTCTTCTCTTCATCTTCCATTCTATGCGGTATTTCCGTCTTTGTTTATTAGGTTTATCGCCCGCAATTTGTTTCATTTTCCATTTGGTGAATGGGGTTCATGACCTTATTCTAACATCGTTCCTTCACCTTCTGATGTACATCAATGGAGTATCAGCTCAGCCTGCGAGAGACAAATTTCGTGTTTGTTCTTTACCATTCAGGTGAGCTGCAACTCAGGCCATTTTGTTCTGCTTCTTGATTTTGGTCTATATGGATTGTTCTTTTATAGCATTTTTCCAGCTCAAGAGCTGCTCAAGGCGCATACGAACTTCATTAAAGCTTGTGGAGAAATGCAGCTGGGAGTCCAAGAATATAGAGCTGTAGTTGAGTGCCTGAGCGGGTTGTGGGTGTTGAGAGTAACAACAGGACTTGGTGTACCGTTTCGGAGACATTTCTCATTGCGTGTTTGTTCTTCTCCCTCAACACGATTTGGTAGACACGTGTCGCTCATATGCGACGCTTTTGAACCGCTGGAGGTTGCTTGTGAACTTCTCTCTCTCTCTCTCTCTCTCTCTCTCTCTCTCTCTCTCTCTCTCTCTCTCTCTCTCCCTCTCTCTCTCTTTCTCTCTCTCTCTTTCACACACACACACGCATGCGTGCATCATACACATACGCACACACACACGCGCGCGCACACCCACACACACACACACACACACACACACACACACACACACACACACATGCACGGTCGGTTTTAGAAATGGGCAAGACCATTGTTACTACCTTTGAACCCAGATAAGTGAGAAATGCTGATCATTATACATGACATAAATCTAGCCTTGACACTGCACGGTTACGTTACGTTGGTAGATTAAAGGATAGGATAGGAACTGTCTCTCGACCTTTGAGCGTGATCGCCTATTTCTGAACGTGTGCCCGTTTGTGATGTAGATGTTGAAAACTTTGTACAGCGCCTGTGTTCCATACTATGGTTGCATGCTCGATGCGTTCAGACATTACAATAATGACAGAAAATGAAGAGAAGGGTTGCTGTGGAAGTGGAGGTGGGAACAGTGCCAGTGTCAGTAGCCATGCACAGAGGGAGGGCTTTTCAGCTTCTTCTTTTATTGCCTTCTTTGAAGCAGACTGTGGAAGTGATTGGGGGTGGTCTGTTACACAGGTTGTACAATTGTGCGTGTGCGGGGTGCCCGCGTTTTACAGCTATGTGCGAGTGCATAGCTGACACAGTGACAATGATACGTCGAGTTTTCTGTGCTGTTATTTGCCATGCTGAATGAAGAAGAGTGGGCCGAACCAATGGAGATGGATTGAAAAGGCAACAGTTGAGGGGCGGCGATCAATTTTAACGACATGCGACCCTGGCCTGTAGACCTAATGTGACGTCAAAATCAATCACGCCATCGCTCCAACTTCCTTCCTGCAGCCCAACCTCCTTCCCCATTTATATTCTCCTGCATCTCCCCTTCCCCAGCCGTTATATATGCATTATTCCGTCTCTCTCCCCCCCCCCACCTCTCTCTCTCTTTCTTTCTTTCTTTCTTTCTTTCTTTCTTTCTTTCTTTCTTTCTTTCTTTCTTTCTTTCTATCTCTCAATCTTCCTCGCTCTCTCTCATCTGAAAACATGCTTTAATGTTGATTTTTAGTTTCACTAGATTAGTCCCTATTTAGGGCGAGGGCCAGATGTAAAAAAAGCAGACCACACTTATTCTACTACTGTTAAGTAAAGATTTATCTTATCTTATCTTATCTTATCTTATCTTATCTTATCTTATCTTATCTTATCTTATCTTATCTTATCTTATCTTATCTTATCTCTCTCCCTCTCTTTCCCCTCCCTCTCCCTCTCCCGTCTTTCTTTTCTCTCCCCCCCTCTCTCTCCTTCTCTCTCTCTTTCTCCCTCTCTCTCCCCTCTCTCTCTCTTACAACGTTAAGAGACCAAATTAATGGCAAAAGGTACAGCTGCTGTGTATTTAGATCTCAACATCAAACCTTGGGATATATCACGTGACCTTTCGGACAAAAGACCATGGTGTGTTCTTGTTCTAGTTTCCTGTTGCTTATATGGGGAGTCATGTATTTAAGTGAGTGGATGAATGAGTGTAGTTAAGTTTATGTGTGGGGTTGGGGGGGGGGGTTAGCTTGGAATATAAAATGATCATTTGAGGGAGAATGAGAGAGAGAGGGCGAGAGAGAGCTGATTTGTGTGTGCGTGTGTGTGTGTGTGTGTGTGTGGCCAGATTGGAATATAAAATGATCATTTGAGAACGAGAGAGTAATTGTGTGCGTGTTTGGGTTGGTTAAGTGTGTCAGCATGTATGATATAATGTGCATAATAAAATGATGAAGCCAGGTAGAATAGGCAATAATCATTTGAGACAGTATGTGGAGGGTGGGTGAGTGTATGTGTTAAACGGTGCATATGAACATTCGTTAGCATAGCCAGCTGGACTAGACATTGCCTTTGCTTGCCCTGTCACAGTAGTAGCCTATCAGCTGCTGTGGAACCGTTATTAGTATAGGATGGATACGATTACCTTGGAACAGTCACGACGAACGAACGAAAAACGATGCTTAACGTCCTATTGCATGAGCGTTAAGGACAATAAAATTGGGCTAAAAAGCCCTCATCATACATATTTACCAGACCATTTGGTCTGGCTCTGTTAGAGAACAGTCACGACCCTACATACCCCATGCTTACAATGACCATTTTGCTTGGCAAAACTTGGCACTTTGTGTTGAAAGTATAATGTAGGTGACAGGTGCAGGCAGATGCAACAGGTGCAGTGTGAACACTTACCCTCTCCATGCCCAACTCCTTACCTCTCACCTCTCCCCTTCCTTTGCAAATGTATTCTTCTCTTTGCTCAGTACAGTGAACAGAGAGTGCGTGGAGGAGGGCGAGGGAGAGAGAGAGAGAGAGAGAGAGAGAGAGAGAGAGAGAGAGAGAGAATAAAGAGAAGGGAGGGAGGGCTGTGGGGGTATCAGAAACCCAGATAGCGCAGTGGTTGGAGCACTCGCTACTGTGTCGCAAGTTAAGCACCCTCCAGTGCGGTTAGCACTTGGATGGGTTACCGCAAAACGTGAAATGACAAATAACAACGCCCCCAGTTGAGTACCTACTCTCTTAAGGGTGGGGAAGGTAAAGCAGCGAGGGAGAGAGATGGGCATCACCCTCATTACGCTGGCCCAAGATAAGTATGATCTCCAACATCACGCTCCCCTACGCCACAAGGCTATGGGACTACCTTTACCTTTTTCTTTTAAATACCTTGACTTGGTGGTGGTTCTACTGCGCCTTCGAGATTTTCGCTAGAAAGCAACTCGGATCTCCCTTCTGCACACAAACAATAGCAACAGGAAAAGAGCGCTTGCCGCCGCCGTTTGGGTCAGGCTGACAGCGCTAGCCGTGTTGAACAAACATCAACAACAACATTATCATCATTGTCAACAGCAACAACAACGCACTTCCACCACTACAACACCCACTCCAACATCAAGACAGCAAAGTCTAGTGTTCAGCGGAAGTCAGACCAGCCACATTTGGGCTACAGTGTTTCGACAACATAGTTTGGACACTTTGCTACAAAAGTGCTTTAATAACGTACGAGCATGCAAGTCACACGGTAAAGTACATATCTTCAACATTTGCGGGAAAGCAATGCGCGCTCCTCAATCTCTAGTATTGGCGTTGTCTTTGCGCGACTATTTCGGTTAGAGAAACGCGGCCGACTTTGCCGATAGCGATGATGAGAGTATTCCAAAGCGCATTATAGCTTTAATAAAGTTTGATAAATTTGACCTTTTTCAGCCATATTGGCTAATGTTCGACTGCTCATCCCAGACTGCGCATTTATTGCTGCGCGTGGCCAAATGTATGCATTCTGATTGGCTATAACAACGTTGTTGCAACACAAATTTACAGCAGGTTCTAAATCGCAAAACCTTTTTTTTAAACGGCTGCACAACAGATGTTTCAGACATGGTCACGATCACACGTGAAACACAACCCAAATATAAAAATACAGTATTTGTATAAATGGTGGTTGTTTGGTGTTGCTCTCGTCACTTCACAAATTAGTGGCAAGCAGGAGAGCAGTCCAGGCTCTAGATCTACATGTACAATGCCTATACCTGGATGACAGCCTTCTCTGATATATTTGTTGCTGCTGCTGTTGGTGGTGATGAAGAGGCTGTAGTAGCCTACTACGCCATGTAAACAAGCGCTCCCACTGAGTTAACACATCATCATCTGCAGCAGCAGCAGCGAAATCACCCTTGTCATCATCATCATCAGCATCATCATCATCAACAACAACAACAGCATCATCATCATCATCATCATCAACATCATCATTACATCTATCACCATCACCCCCCCTCCCCAAACTTTTAGTCAGAAATCATCTCTCAGTCATTCTTATTTTTAGCCACAGTACATCTTCATCCTCCTCCTTCTCCTCCTCATTATCATTATCATCATCACCACCATAATCATCATCATGATCACCATCACAACAGTCAGCATCTCCGTCATCGTCATCATCATCATTAGCATCGTCACCATTAGCATCGTCACCATCACCATCACCATCACCACCACCCCATCATCATCATAGCCACTGCCATGACCACACCATCACTGTCACCGTGCATCAACTATGGCCTACTCCGTCACTGTGTTTTGACGTCTGGACTATAGAATCCCATGTCATCCCTCATTCAAATCCCCCCACTCCCACCCTCATTACCACCCCCACCCTACTCCACCAACTATCGCCCACTCAATCATTCCATTTTTGCGTCATCAACGTTGCAAGCGGCGCTACATCACAGTGTGCGTGTCTGATGGTACGTTTATCAATTTGTGTCGGGAGATTACTTACACATCCTTCGCCGAAATCAGATTAGTAGTTTACAAAATAGCGCGTACAGTGCAGTTTAACAATCAATAGAGACAGTCTTGGGTGACTATGTAGCGCGTGCTATAACTACAAGATCGAGACCGCCTAATAAAATACTGTACCTCCAATGTTTAATTCGTTGTTAGGACTCTACCAACCGCCCACACTCACCTTCGGCTTCCCCTGCCCGAGGCGTGAGCCCGTGCGCCTAAGTTTGCAGGTGGGCGCCTGGGAAGAGTTGAGTCAGGTCCTGTTTGGGACAGCGGCTTGCAACAATTATAATACAGAAGTAAAATAAATGTGTCCTCTGTGTGGAGGATAAATCGCCGTGGACTAGATATGCTCCTCACTGTGCTGAACAAACGGAAAGCCCGATGGTATGGCCACGTCACCAGGCCTTGCAAAGACCATCCTGCAAGGTACGGTGCAAGGAGGCAGAAGAAGAGGTAGACAGAAAAAGAGGTGGGGAGGACAACATTCGAGAATGGACTGGCTTGACACTGCGCGAACGAAGCCAAGAGGGTTGCTGAGGACAGAGAAAGGTGGAGTACGCTGGTTAAACGGTCATCTGTGGTACCCCTACGACCTCCGAGTTACGGGAGAGGATAGGGTGGGGTGGCCTCGTGGCGCAGAGGATAAGTCGCCGGTTTCCTATGCCGAAGGTCGCGGGTTCGATTCCCGCAAGGGGCGAACGTACGTGACTTAGGTACAAGACTATTGAGGTCACCGAGGGTTTTCTCCGGGCACTCCGGTTTCTTCCACCCTTCAATAATGGTACAGGACGCAGTCAATATAAAAATTTGAAAAATAAAAATTCGATTTTCTTTCCGTTTTCTAATAGCGATCTTCCTGCCTTTACACCACCTGTTTAAGTGATGGATATGTATTTGGTGTGTGTGAGGGTGGATGAGACAGGTGAGCGTGTATGCTGTATAGATCGCCGCGCTTTGAGCCTGATTGATTTGGGGAAAGGCGCGTATATTGCATCCTGTATTATTATTATTATTATTATTATTATTATTATTATTATTATTATTATTATTATTATTATTATTATTATTATTATAGGATAAAAATGGTCCTATAAATTATATGATGGCAGAATCAGCTATAATTGATATCCTAGGTCTGAAGGATAGGCGCCTTATATTATTTTATTATTAATATGAGATACAGTGTGCGAACGTACTGCCGTAGCTCGGTGGTAGAGCGTTCGCCTGGCACCCTGAAGACCCTGGTTCCAATCCCAGTGTGGGCTAGTTTTAAAAAAAATAAAAAGTGGTCATTTTCACTGTCCAGCTTTTCAATTGCTCTATGGTACTTCAGTGTGTTTGATTTAGGTCACTTACCCCTTGATCTTTAGGTTGGTTACCCCTCTGTCTGCGGTATCGCCTGTGGTGGACCCCCATTGGGGTGCCGGGGGTTTCAGTATAAATAGTATTCCCACTTTCTGGAAATTTAGTGCTTTAAATTCCCACTGTCGCTGTCTTTCTCATTTGCTCTTTCTCATTCCTGCTCTGTTCTATCAATCTGCTATACTATCGTCTTCTTCGCTAGACCAGTCACCTACCTTTTTTCTTGAAAACTCTTCCGGGACAAGACTCCTGTAAGCCTATGAGGTCTGTTGGATCAGCTTGGGAATGTTGGACGCTTTCTGCCAGGTGGTCACTAGGGCTTTCTATGATGTTATTATTTAGCAATGTAGGCATTTTATATGTATGTGTTTTGTTGATAATTTTTTTAATGATGTTTGTAGTCTATTTTGTTTTTGTAAACGGGGGTTCGATAAATTAAAGTACTGCCTCAGCGTCCCCTGCGTGGGATGTCTTTATTGTAAAGTGACTGGCTTGTGGAGAGCTTTCAGTTTTACCACTAGGGTTGTTTCAGCAGATCTTTTATGCGGATCGGGGGTTGTCCGGTCCTGATTTGGCTCGGAGGAGTACGCTGGACCTAAAGCAATAAACATGTAATGTAATGTAATGTCGCCAGTGGTGGCTGTAGACGTAGAACTTCAATCTTCATTCAGTGTGAACTACGGTTAAGGAAGTTCGCACTCCCTTTAGTATAGTTTTTTTTTTTTTTTTTTTTTTTTTTTTTTTTTTTTTTTGGGGGGGGGGGGGGGGGGGGGGGGCTAAAATGGGATTTGATAGGAGACACCATGGAGATGATGTATGTTTGCCGTCAGGTCACGTCTGCTGCGCGGCAGGTAAAGTTGTAGCCACGTCATGTCACTCTATCAGGCAGGTCGGGTTCAAAAAGGTTAATTGCTCATTGACTCTTCGGCGGCCTGGCGCAATTAATGAATCCGGCGTGGCGAGGTTACAGGCGTGGTAAGTTAGACAAGCAAAGCGTGCATGATACAGCGATCATTATGGGTCTAATAGTTTGTAAAGGTAAATACTTTCCCATAACATTCCATTGAGGAATGGGAAGAGTTCATCTTTTTTTTCTCTTCCCAAGGCCAGCTTTATGAGGATGGTGCGTTAAGTTTAACACTTGTCAGGAAAGAGGAATAAAACTGGTACCTTGAAAAGGCGGAGATGTGGTCAAACAGCTTGATGAAAGAGGTTAAAACTTGCCCGAACCTTGGGTAGTGGGAAGAGCTTCTTTTTTTATATAACGAAGACCAGCTTTATGAGGATGGGACCCATCTCAGTAATGTGTTGGTGTAGAAAATGTTTAAAGTTATCAACTCCTTTTGTAAATTTGTTGGGTACGTTATATGTTCATGGGACATGCACTGCTCTCAATATTGCTGGTGATGCCTGATAACAACAGTTCCTAAAGATTACGTATCCTTATCTGTATAAAGCTTGTTTGCCGTAAAATAACGTTTGGACCATGCGGACCCCTCTTCTGGCCAAGCCAGATTATGGAAAGAATAAAAAACAAATTGGCTACTTTGGCTTATCGTGGGTATTATAGTTTGTGCGAATGAGAGGAAGATGAGGGCCACGGGTTGACGGCCACAGAGAGGTGGACATGTTAGTTCTTACTAGTTACGAGATATCCGTTTTCACTGCTGATGTGCGTCATTATTAAGACTTAAATTTAACGTAAATTTTTTTTTAAAAATAAGCCTACCATTGTCTTTCAGGTTGCGAAATATGCGCTTTGAGCTCAGTTTTATTGGGAAATCGCGCTGTATAAAAGAGTATTATTATTATTATTATTATTATTATTATTATTATTATTATTATTATTATTATTATTATTATTATTATTATTATTATTATTATCATTATTAGGTATCTTTTCTATTCTCGCAGCTTTAACTTTATACAGGTGTGTATAGGGAGTGAAGCGGAAATCTGTAATAGTTTATTGGCAAGAAAGTTTACTTTTGTGATTTGACAAATGACATCAACAACAAAAAATTTCTCCATGAAGATTGGAACTCGCGCCACCAAGCAGATATCTGACGGAACATTCCAGCGACAGTGCTGTTGTGTTATTCTGTCACGTTATACACTCACTTACACACCCTCCCCAAACACCTCACTCCTGCCATCAACCTTCTCACCATCCTTCTTCTTTTTCTTCTTCTCCTCCTCCTCCTCCTCCTCCTCCATCATCATCATCATCATCATCATCATCATCATCATCATCATCATCATCATCATCATCATCATCATCATCATCATCATCATCATCATCATCATTTTCCTCTTCTTCTTCTTCTTCTTCTTCTTCTTCTTTTTCTTCTTCTTCTTCTTCTTCTTGTGCCCTCTTATCTTATTTATTTATTATTTAATCGTACTTATATAGCGCTTTTTCAGCTCAAGAGCTGCTCAAGGCGCTGGCCGATTCAGGATCTAACTCAAGCCGCCCGATGCGCCAACTTGCAGCCTTTGGGCGCACCGTAATAACGCCCCAGACAACTGAGCACAATCCTGGGCAACCAGGGATGGGGGAGAAGGACCTAGGTGCATGCTGGGTGTGTTCTTGTCGCCGGCACTCACCCGTCTAGGACATGAGCGTCAGGATCTTTAAAGTCCGTTATGATGGAATGTATGCGACATAGACTAGACCTAGGTTTATACTCTCATCCGAAGGAGTAGGAAACGGGAGTAAAGTGTCTTTCCCAAGGATACAACACAATGCCCCGGCCTAGGCTCGAACCCGGGACCTTCAGATCCGCAAGCCAAAGCTCTACCATTAGGCCACCGTGCCTCCCTATCTCTAACATGATGTGAGTGTTGTGTTAGTAGGCACGTGCCATTAGCTTGTGGTTGTGTTGTTGGAGTGTCACATGACGTGGACACAGATGGTCACTGTGATTTTAGTGGCTGGAGGTCCCTCCGCTTCATGTTACAATGGGCTGTCCAAAATGCTAATGAACTGAACTTGCTGCTCCAGGCCCTCAGACCAAATGCAGTGAGGAAACGGTTATTTTCCAGTGGCTGAAATTCACATTCTTCTTATATTCAAATCGTACTATTTGTGTTGTTGTTGTTGTTTTGTTGTTGTTGTTGTTGTTGTCCTTTGCCTTCCTTACCAACAAATCGGCAAAATATGCCTTCCTTACCAACAAATCGGCAAAATATCTACTGTTTTAAAAGGTGTGATATATTCCAACTGATTTTGTGACATTGAGATATGGCTTCGTTGCCCTAGGCGTGTGCTTCTGGAGTCGTTGGATATAGTTGATTATGCCATCATCATCATCATCATCATCATCATCATCATCATCATCATCATCATCATCATCATCATCATCATCATCATCATCATCGTCGTCGTCGTCGTCTATCCTAAGACTTAGTTACAATCTTTCTACTCTACTTCTCCTCCTCCTCCTCCTCCTCCTCCTCCTCCTCCTCCTCCTCCTCATCATCATCATCATCATCATCATCATCATCATCATCATCATCCGACATAATCACAATCTCTTTTCCTCCTCCTCTTCATCCTCCTCTTCATCATCATTATGATCATCATCATCATCATCACCATCATCGTCGTCGTCGCAACCTTCGTTATCCTTTTCCTTTGCCCCTACCACTTCCTATACCTTTCCATCATCATCAGTGATCACGACAACTAGGATACTGAAGTGAATGACAATGGTTTTGGAAGAGGAGTGCCAACATTACAACCTTACAGTCCTATCCTGCCTAACCAGGACAGGCAGCGGGGAAACAGCATTACATGAACTATTACTGCGTGAAATGTTACTATAGCTCGCCCACTCCTTCCGTGTCGCCTCAATGGCACGCCAAAGAGCGCAGTCAGTATATCGCCGCTATACGTGTGATGTATATATAGGTGGTATTATGAGTTCAGTTGGTCCGCCACTCCGTGTGTCCGGCTGCGCATTTTCTCAGAATTGGCTGGAGTGATTTATGTGAAATTACGTTTGTCAAACTGGGTTGTTGTTTTGTTTAAGTGTAAGTAGTTTACCCGTAATCTCTCGTTCGTTTGTTGATGTTTTAAGCCTCTCTTTTATCTGGGCCACGTTGATGAGGGCGATGTCGCTGCTTGATGAGGGCGATGTCGCTGCTTGATGAGGGCGATGTCGCTGCTTGATGAGGGCGATGTCGCCCTGCTTGATGAGGGCGATGTCGCTGCTTGATGAGGGCGATGTCGCTGCTGTACGGACCTTACCTTTCCGGGTTCTAAACTAGAACCAGGTACTCAATATTTCACGGTGGACTGGAGTGGGGAGTGTGCGCTGCTTCATTCTTTGCGTCGTTGAGTGGTAGCATCCAAGTACTAACCTTCGTCCCGTCTTGACGTTGCTGGTAACGAATCATTGATAGCGTGTGCTAAGATCACTAGGCCACGCGCACTGCGGCGTCGTCCATGCTGACGGTAAAGCTGAATACAAACATAGAAATACTGTAAGTATTGAGTCGTCCAGAGTCCAGTTTCCACTCCGGCTGAGTGTGAAAGATGTAACATGCATAGACTGTGTGTAAGGCCTATACTCTCAACAGCCTCTGACACTCGGATTGGAGTCAGCGTCGCTTTCGGGCTGACTACCTATCTAACCTTAGTAACGGCCCTGTAGAGGCGAAAGGTATATTCCGATGCCAGCATAATTACAGTTGCTCCTGTAAAGGCGGGTGTTGTGCAGTAGCAGAGAGAGCGGAAAGGGCTTGCGTTGTGTACTGGGACTGTATCATCTGGATGGCACTAGACCTAGGCCGTTCCGCGTATCGATTGTCTTGAATAATGCAGGAAACGGAAGCAATTTGCTCCAAACTTTTTTTTTTTAACCCCTCTACACAAAAAGAGTTTCGAGAAGGGGAGAGTAGTACTTTGGAATCTGTGTGGGAGAGAAAACTTTAGGTTAGGGTTTAGGGCTTTTTATTTTATTTCATTTTTTAGCTAAAATGCATCTGGAAGAAACCAGTTTGGAACACTAAATGAAAATATAAGAAATTTCTGACCCTCTCTTTCTCTGTCTGTCTTCGAGCTCTCTATCTCTCTCTCTCTTTCTCTGTTTGTCTTCGAGCTCTATCACTCTCTGTCTTTGTCTCTGTCCCTCTTAATTTGTTACACTAATTATTATTGTTACAAGCCCCAAGGGCATATATAAATAAGCACACCCAATGCTTACACTTTCGCTCTTGTTGAATAAATTTGTTATCTTCTCTCTCTCTCTCTCTCTCTCTCTCTCTCTCTCTCTCTCTCTCTCTCTCTCTCTCTCTCTCTCTGTCTCTCTCTGTATGAGATGTGTCTCCTGCTGTCTCTCTGTCTCTGTCTCTCTGCCTCTCTTTCTGTAACACACACACACACACACACACAAGAGAATTGTGTCACAAACATGTTGAGAGAAGGGATACCGCTTGGACCAGTGTGTGTGTGTGTGTGTGTTGTGTGTGTATGTGTGTCAGTGAGTGCACGCGCGTGTTCCTTGCTTTGTTAGAACTTGTGCATCTGTATCTGTCAGTGGGGGGTTGGTGTGGGACAATAAGGGAATGGGTTGATGTGAGGGACACAGAAAACCATGTTTCACATTTCACACTGTTATGCCATGGTCAGGGTTCTGTTCATGACAGACCTTTTCGGCCCACTCCGTCATTTGGTCTGTCTATGACAATCTCTCTCCCACGCACACCACCGCCCCCTCAAGTAACACGCCACAACCCCCATCCTCACCATCCGCTTTTTCTTGTTCTCTCATCGTCCTCCTTTCTGGCTTTCTTTCTCTTGTTGTTGTTGTTGTTGTTGTTTTTGTTCTTCTTCTTCTTCTTCTTCTAGTTGCATCTAGCTTCCAGTACAAAAAAAGCCCTCCAGAGTGTATTAGGCAGGACAAGTCGAGTCCGCTCGGTGGAGGGACAGTTGGGCAGTAGATAATGTGGTCAAAGTTCAACCCTAATCATTACCATTTTGCACATTACTAGTACGAGATGATGGTTTTCAATGGTGGTGTGCTGCTCACAGTGGTGAACAAACGGAAACTCCGATGGTATGGCCACGTCATCAGAGCATCACGCTTTGCAAAGACCATCTTGCAAAGTACGGTGCAAGGAGGCAGAAGAAGGGGGAGACAGAAGAAGAGGTGGGAGGACAACATTCGAGAATGGATTGGCTTGAAACTGAGCGAAGATGTGAGGGTTGCTGAGGACAGAGAAAGATGGAGGACGCTGAAAGATGGAGTACGCTGGTTAAACGATCGTCTGTGGTGCCTCAGCGACTTTCGGGTTACGAGATAGGATAGGATAGGTACTGCCGCAGAAATAACCTCAACTTTACATTACATTAGATTCAGTCCTTGGGTTTAACTGAGGAATGTTTTAGTCAAATAAACCGAACATTGTAACCCAGGTGGTTGTGTTGGGTTTATGATCAGCTTCACACTACAGTTGCTCTGTTCAAACCTTATTATAGGTTGCAATCGCTCGGCTGACAATTTAAAAATAAAATATGTGTGACCTTGACCATCGCTAGTCGCACTGGAGTTGCTCCCCGTAAATAAACACCAGTTATCTTTTTACACAGTTTTTTTTTCTTTAAAAAAATAATACATTCAATGTTAATGTAGGTGTGGAGTGTAAACAGGAACGAATGTACGTAACTGGAACAAAGAGGACCATGTGTTTTTGTCTTTTGATTCGGAATCTCTCCATTGTTTGGGGCGCATCCAGCCGCACGTTTTCTCCTTGGGCGGTTGGAGTGAGATATTGTTTCCTGCCAAGCTGCTTTAAGCTCTGGATGCTGCATTTGACTGGGATAATAATAATAATAATAATAATAATAATAATAATAATAATAATAATAATAATAATAATAATAATACAGGATGCTATACGCGCTTTTCCCCAAATCATTCAGGCTCAAAGCGCGGCGATCTATACCAACATACACGCTCACCTGTCTCATCCCCCCCCCCCCCCCCCCCCCCCCCCCCCCCCCCCCCCCCCCCCCCCCCCCCCCCCCCCCCCCCCCCCCCCCCCCCCCCCCCCCCCCCCCCCCCCCCCCCCCCCCCCCCCCCCCCCCCCCCCCCCCCCCCCCCCCGCCTCTCCCTCCTATCGTTTTTATACAGCGCTTTTCCAGCTCAGGACTCAACTCAAGGCGTCACAGACGCCCATTTGCTGTCATAGGCGTATCGTCTGACGCCCAGACAACTGAATACAATTCCGGGGTAGGGGAAGAAGGACCTAGTGCTTGCAGGATGTATTTGTTTAGCCGGCACTCACCCGTCTAGGACATGAGCGTCAGGATCTTCAAAGTCCATGCGTGCACAAACTAGACCTTGGTTTATACCCTCATCCGAAGGAGTAGGGGGCCTTTGCCTGTGCATCAGACATGCTCGTGCGTTGTTGTTGTTTTTTTCTCTCGGTATTTCAGGCCGTCAATCTACTTTGAACAATTGCCTGTTGTGAGAATACTATAAACTGGACTTTACTCAGAAGCTGGGTGGAGAGGGGCCGGGTAGCTCAGTTGGTAAGAGCGTCTTGCTAGTAACCGAAAGGTCGCTGGTTCGAATCCCGGATTGGTCAACGTGTGATCATATTATTTTCCCCTTTACCAACAACTGGCCCGCTGGTGTCAGTATAAATCGGTCCAGTAGTCACCTATATGCGAAAGTGTCGTGTGACTATAATCTACAAACAACAACGGCTGGATGTTCAGTGTTGTTAGTGCTAACTTCAACAGTAAGACTATGCCTGTAGTGTCTGTTGTGTATGGCGTTTCGTTGTTGGACCGTTTGTATTCTTTGCCGCGTGTGATCCTGTTCTGCCCACCTGCTGGCTGATGAATGACTCTACGTACTTCCGTCCTCCATTTACATGTATCGCTTTACTAATATAGTGCTTTGTACTAAACTTAACTAACATCTACTTTGGTGTGGTTTATAGTCCACCATGTTGAGAGAATTGCGGACGATCTTATACTACAGTGAACTTATAATGCACTCTAGTTCTGTATGGTTTGTAGTCTTTTAAAGAGGGAACTGCGCGCCATCTAAAACTGGGGTTAATTAAGAATACGACCTCTTACCGTGTGTGATTTGTAGTTTACCAAGGCGAGAATTATACGAACGAATTAAAACTGAAGTTACATGAAAATACGATCTCGTTTGCGTGGGTTGTTGTCTGCCAAAAGTGGGAATTAACTGTGAACGAACTCATACTAAAGTAAACTTAGAGGGCGATCTTGTCTGCGTGGTTTAAAGTCCGCCAAAGAACGATCTAATACTGAAGTTAACTTAGACCACGATCTTGTTTGCATGGATAATAGCGTGCCAAAGAGGGAATTGCGAACAGTCTAATATAGGTCAACTACCATAGTTTTATTTGTGAGGTTTGTACTTTCAACTGAAAACGATTTATTACTACAGTTAACTAAGAATACGATCTGTAGGAGTGTGTATGGTTTATCGTCTACCATAAAGTTTCTAACAACTGCTTGGTTTGGGCATTGGGCTTAGAAGAATACCTATCAGTGTTAAACCACTGTCGTATGTTGATAATACAGACTTGAAACACAGGAGTTTTGAAGTGACCATGTTTCACTGTCCATCGTCGCAGTATGATTGTTCTAGTAGTTCAGTGTAGATGGGAAAATGAAGGGCGACTGCCGGAGCTTGACGTACCATTGGACATTCTTAATGCGGTACAAAGAAAAAGGTCCATGCGATGGAGTATAAAGAGACAGCGCGTGGAGTGTTGAACTATTGAGGGGCCGGGTAGCTCAGTTGGTAAGAGCGTCTTGCTAGTAACCGAAAGGTCGCTGGTTCGAATCCCGGATTGGTCAACGTGTGATCATATTATTTTCCCCTTTACCAACAACTGGCCCGCTGGTGTCAGTATAAATCGGTCCAGTAGTCACCTATATGCGAAAGTGTCGTGTGACTATAATCTACAAACAACGTTGAACTATTTGCCCTATATGCTTATAGTGTCCGGGGACGTTAATCTACCTGCCTGCCCTGTTGAACTGTTCAAAGGCCGACTGATGGGTTGGTACATGTTGATAATGAGGGCTAGGTAGATGTTGATCAGGGTAAATGTAAGACCCTACCCTTCTTCCCGCGGATGGGGTGGTTCTCCCGGTCTAGCCGTATCACCAATGGTGGGCGTAGATGTTCAGCTTCGATGCTCATTCTTTCCATCTTGCTGGTATGGCTTGTCCAAGTTGAGGAGGGGAGGTATATGAATTGATGGATGGATGGGACTGTGTTTCGGCCGTAGTTTATTTGTCATGCACTACACAACGCTTCATCTTCTTAATGTTGACACGTTTGTCACCTCTCACTCTATCGCCCCGCACCTTTCCTCTCACATACACACACACACATACACAAACACGCGCGCGCGCACTGGCAAATATGCACGCGCACCAATGCATATACCCATAGACAGACACACTTATGCATAAAACGTACACACGGGAGACATCAAGCAAAAACGCGCGCGCTTACACACACACGCACACACAGACACTCACACACTTCTCTCTCTCTCTTCCCCCCCCCCCCTCTCTCTCTCTCTCTCTCTCTCCATCGACCCAACTATATTTCCCTTGTCGATAAACATCTTGTATTTCCTCTTCTTTTTCTTCTTCTATGCTACGAAAAACATTTTTTTTGACCTTGTGTTATCTGCGCGCGCTCACAAAGTCACAAATGTGTGTGGTGTGTATATGTTTACCTGTGCGCGTGTTGTGTGTCGTGTGTGTATGTGCGTGCGTACGGGCATGTTTGTGTTGCCGTTGCCATCATCACGATACATTTGTCATAGCGGGCCCCATCTTTTGGCTGCTTACAGGCAGCAGTAGATCTTATATGGATTGAAAATCAGGTATTTGACCCCCTTATTTTAGGCAGGGGTGTGGCGTGGAGAGGCTAAAGAGGAGAGATGGGGCTGGGGTGTAGAAAGCACAGTCAGCAACAGCAGTATCACCGGCGTCATCAAACTATCAGGCTTTTCATCATCATCATCATCATCGTCATCATCATCATCATCGTCATCATCATCATCATCATCATCATCATCATCATCATCATCATCATCATCATCATGTTTGTGGGAGAATGGAAGGAGGAGGCAAAGGGAAAGAGTATAATTTGTTAACACCCTCACCGCCTAACCCCCCAGACCACAACCAGACATTCCTCACCCTTTACTCTCCTCCTCCCCTCCCCCCATCCTTCGAACACACACATACTCTCTTCTCCACATCCACTAGCTACACACTCTTTTAAATGGAATCCAAGCAGAGAGGAATGTGATACTATATATTTAGATGACACGTGAGAAAGACGTTTAACAAAGCACGACACTTTCATGTTTTCTAGTAGTTATTTTGGCCCGCAGGTAGCGTGACGTGTAATCTTCGCGTCAAGTTTATGAACAACGCGTGTCTGTCGCTGAGTTAATGAGGAGAGTGCTAATACGAATAGTATTTTGGAATACCTTTCAGTAGTTTCACTATAGACTAGTGGTGGTTTCCGACGAGGCGTTGTTTATTGTTTCAAACGGGAGAGAAACAGTATGATTATCAATTCCAGTTTCTTGTCTGCTATTAGTACAACAATTGACTGTATATATCCGTAGAAAATAGTACAACTTTTAAAGTATGTGTTTGATTAAGCATTTTTCAGTTGTTCTTGTTGCTTTTGTTGTGTTTTTAACATGTCTTAAAGTATTTTCATTTGTCGTCGCTGTTGTCGTTAGTGTTTAAGTGTTTTCAACTTGTTAGACCGTTACCTTTGCTCGCGCGCAGATATCAAAGTGAATAGAGGTGTAATTGTTTTGCATTTACTTTGTAGTCCGCTTCGGAAAGAAAACAATTATTAGGATGGAGAATAAACGTGTTAAAGCCTATTGTTGAAGGTGCCTTTTTTTTTTTTTTTTTTTTTTTTTTTTTTTTTAGTAAACTCTTTTGTTAGTTTTCTGTGGCGATGGGAAGATAAAGACAGCGCGTTTGCCGTAGTTTTGGGTCTTAAGAAAAATGTGCTGTTAATTTCTAATATCTCTGTTCATACAGGGCCACCTTCGGAAGGTAGCAACAAAAAAGTAGAAGTTTGGGAGAAAGTAACATCTCTTTTCTCAAATGCAGCTTTATGAGGGGCGAGCCCCATCTTTCTACGATGGGTTAGTGCGCCGTTTGTAAATTGTGATCAGACCTAAAAAAAATAATAAAAAACTCCGCTGTAATTCATTTTCTCACAGATTATTTATGTCAATAAAAGCTGTTTTGGCAGCAGGATTGAAATCTCTTTTTTCAAATGCAGCATTGTAAAGACCCCGTTGTAATCAACTGGCTTTTTTTTTTTCAAATTGTGATCAAGATTGAAAACAAAATAATGACATATTCCTAATAATTTTCTTATGGAAATTCGTTTCCTATCGATCAAAATAAGAGCTTTTATTTTGTCAGGTTCATGTTTTGAGTTGTTGTATAGTCGTTGTTGTTGGTTTCTCCCGGTACTCCGGTTTCCTCCCTACCTTCAGTATTGGTATTGGATGCAGTCAACGACATTTCAAAACTAACATTTGATTTTTATTCCGACATCTGTAATAGAGATCTCTTTGCCGCTCTTTGAGTTCGATTGAAGAAAAAGCAAGTGAAATCATAAATGGTTGTTGTCGTTGTTGTTATTATTAATATTGTTATATATTACTGGTTATTGTCGTTTAGGCCGTGTGTGTGTGTGTGTGTGTGTGTGTGTGTGCGCGCGCGCAATGTGTGTGTTTTAACGGGATGGTTAGAAGATCACAGAAAGAAAAGAGAAAGTTGTTCCCAGTGGGTAAAATTAGCATACAGGTGATCGTGTGTACATTTGAAACTGGATACACACTGGCAACAGGAAGTGTCTTTTATGTTGACGGAAAATGAACTTTCCCTAAAACCATTTGGTATTGTGTGCGTCTGTGTTAAGGCGTGGCAAATGGTAGTTGCGGTTAGCTGTTGCTGAGGACAGAGAAAGATGGAGTACGCCGGTTATACGATCATCTGTGGTACCCCTACGACTTTGGAGTTACGGGATAGGATAGGATAGGATAGGAAGGTTGGTGAATTGGGATGTGGAAGAGAAACAAAAAGGAGCGTAGGTGGGGGAATAGGAGAGAATGTTTTGACGCTGGTTGCCCTCATCGTCACTAATGTCATCATCATCATCATCATCATCATCATCATCATCATCATCATCATCATCATCATCATCATCATCATCATCATCATCATCATCATCATCATCATCATCATCATTTGTCTTCTTATGAAAGATTGTGTTTTTCTCGTCTTCCTCCTCTTCCTCCTCCTTCTTCACTAATGTCATCATCATCATCATCATCATCATCATCATCATCATCATCATCATCATCATCATCATCATCATTCATCATCAACATCATCATCAGCATCATCATCATCATTTGTCTTCTTATAAAAGATTGTGTGTTTCTCATCTTCCTCCTCCTTCACTAATGTTATCATCATCATCATCATCATCATCATCATCATCATCATCATCATCATCATCATCATCATCATCATCAACATCATCAACATCATCATCATCAACATCAACATCATCATCATCATCATCATCATCAACATCATCAACATCATCAACATCATCATCATCATCATCATCATCATCAACATCATCATCATCATCATCATCATCAACATCATCAACATCATCAACATCATCATCATCAACATCATCATCATCATCATCATCATCATCATCATCATCAACATCATCAACATCATCATCATCAACATCATCATCATCATCACCATCAACATCATCATCATCATCAACATCATCATCATCATCAACATCATCATCATCATCACCATCAACATCATCATCATCATCAACATCATCATCATCATCAACATCATCATCATCATCACCCACTTACTCTTCCTCCTCCTCCACGTTCTCTTTCTTCTTTTATTAGGTTTCGTTTTTCGCTCGATCTTACACGCTGGAATAGGCGATAGTCTTTTCATGATGATTTTTTTCTTTTTAAACCAGAAAGTTTTGGGCCCAAATTTCGGTGTCACAGAGATGGAGGAGGAAGATATGGTGTTCGATTAATTATCAGTGAAAGCGACGATGACAATGACTTTATAGGCTTTACGCTAGATGAATTAGCGAAAGAAGAGGTTGGCTGATGTTGACTTGGATTTAGCAGTAACCCCAAATCGCCTTGATTTTGACAATTGTGACGATCAGCAGAACTCACAGGACTGACCAGCAGATGATCTGTCGGTCAGGTCTGAGAGTTCAGTAGAGAGTGATTCAGATCAGGAGTTGCCCACTGTCGTTGTTTCCAGCAAAAGAAAGAAGAAAGGACAAACAAAGAAGGCAGGTAGGCCTACTGATAGTTAAAGAAAACAGAAAGTAGAAACATTGTTAGCAACGCTGGTGTCTTCTTTACCATCTTTACCCATTCGGACGTTGACTTAGTTTCTTAGTCATTGTTTATAGCAACTAAGTCAACGTCCCAATGGGTAAAGAAGACACCATTTACCAAAGGGGCTAACACTGTACAGTTTGTTTCTACTTTCGGTTTCTTTTAACTATCAGTAGGCCTAACTGGAATGTAGACTGATAGATAACCAGCACATCACCAGCGACGAGCTCCGGCAGGCCATCACACGGGCCGTTGGACAACACGATGACCTGCTCGCAGTGGCGAGGGAACGGAGGCTCCGATGGTATGGCCATGTCACCAGATCATCGGCCCTTGCAGAGACACTCCTGTGCAGGACACAGTGCGGGGAGGTAGAAGAGAGAGACCGAAAAAGAGGTGGGAGGACAACATTCGAGAATGGACTGGTTGGACACTGAGCGAAGCCATCAGGGTTGCTGAGGATTGAGCAAGATGGAGTACGCTGGTTACACGATCATCTGTGGTGCCCCTACGACCTCCGAGTTACGGGATAGGATAGGATAGGCCTACATGTCTTCTTCGCTTGTCTTTTCTACTAAAAGAAGAAGATAGTTAGGCTTACTGATACATTATTATTACGTGTTCTTCCGTGGTTTTTATCTATCCATTTTGGTTGTTTTATTTCCTTTCAGATCGGAATACCTCGTGCCTTTAAAAACGGCTTGTTTTTTCAACTCTGGTCTGAACAGTGGTAGCCACAAAAAAAGAAGTTCTGATCCGGACATACGTCAGAACATGAAACTGTTGTCTTTGTACTTTTTGTGTACATTTTCTGTACCAACCTCGCACGTTTTAAACAAAAAGTGTGAAAATCCAATATTTGATGGTATTTTTCATCCCATCAAAACAGTGTAAATCCTCATTTGGTTTGTTTTTTCCTAGGCGTGGCATGAACATTTTGCGGAGTTCTTTCCTTTGAATTGAGAACTAAATAAGTGGAAACTCAAAACTGGCCCCAGTGGCCTAACCTATCCTATCCTATCCTAAAGTATCCTATCCTATAGTATCTTAACCTATCCTATCCCGTAACGTGAAAGTCGCTGGAGCACCACAGATGATCGTTTAACCAGCGTACTCCATCTTTCTCTGTCCTCAGCAAACCTCATGGCTTCGCTCAGTGTCAAGCCAGCCCGTTCTTGAATGTTGTCCTCCCACCTCTTTTTTTGTCTCTCTCTTCTTCTGCCTCATTGCACCGTGCCTTGCAGGGTGGTTTTTGCAAGGCCTGATGCTCCGGTGACATGGCCATACCATCGAAGTTTTCGTTTGTTCACCACTGTGTACGTGCCATCGTGTTGTCCAATGACTTGTGTGATTATATGTCGGACTTCGTCCTTGGTGATGTGCTGAGTATAGGTAAAATGCCCAGAAGTCTTGTGGAGCATCTCCATGCTTTGTATTCTTCGTTGTAGATCTGCTGTGAGGGTCCATGTTTCTCAAGCGTATAAGAAGATGGAGATGACAAGGGAGGGCAACGACCTTTACCTTGGAGTGTATACTGATGGTCCTGTCTTTCCAAATGGGCTTCAACCTTGTCCTTGCCTTGGAGTGTAGACTGATGGTCCTGTCTTTCCAAATGGGCTTCAACCTTGTCAGGACAGCAGTTGTTTGTGCGATTCTGGAGAGGACTTTTTGTCGGGACCCATTGTCTGATACAATGGCACGTAAATATTTGAAGCTATGCACCGTGTTGACAGATTGAACTTGGACTTTGATGTCCATGTTGATGTTATTGGTGTTGTTGTCATCATTTTGATCTTTTCTGCACTTATTACCATTCCAACGGAAGGGTCAATGTTCTCTGTTAACCTTTGGGTCATAGGGAGGAAGGTCTTTTTTTTTTTTTTTTAAATCAGGGTCAGCTCTGTTCAGGCGGTGCCTGTCTACTCCTTGTCGCGACTTTAAAGTCGTGGACACCCCCAATCGACCTCCGATGTATGTGTGCTTGTTTGAACCTATAGCTTGTGACAATGACCGGGTTCTATACCGTGCCGCAGCTGCGACACCGTGGAAGTGGATCACTGTATCGAGAGAAGTCATTACAGTACAGTCGATTTCTTTTGTGGTTATACGCCGTTTGGCATAGTTAGCTCTCACTGTGATTACTTGACTGAGATCATGGAAGGACAGTTTGCGCTCGCGCCTGCTTTGCAAGCCCCGTTTTATGTTTACTTTGCACTTAGGTTTTACTGGCCCCCCACTTATTATGCTGTTTAGGGCGCATAAGGTGGCCAGGAGACTCACTGATTAGTCCCTTTAAAGGCGCATTATAAAGGCTGGAGAGGGCCCCGACCTTGGCGTGAAGAGCCTACACTGACAGCGGAGCAAAAGGAAGGGGTACAAGGTAAACAAGTCGCTGAAAGTGAGGAAAGAGTTGGTAAACATTTCACCTGGAAGGGGCTAGAGGCGGGTCACGCTATTACGGAAATTAATATCGGAAGCTTCAACATTTGTGTGCGTGTGTTTGTGTGTGTGTGGGTGTGTGTGTGTGTGTGGTTGTGTGTGTGGATGTCTTGTCTTCATCATTGTGAAGATTCTGTAGGATTTTGCGTTTAATGTATCATACGGGAAACAGTTGGTGGTAAAAGCTCTACTACAGATGTTTAGGTTGGACAGGTAAGCGAGATCAGCGATGTTAAGCTTAGTGGGCAGCTTTGGAAGTTGGAAATTAGATCCTTTGAGCGAAGCCTGCCACTCCCATTGTCTCTACCCCCACCCACACCATCACCCCCAACTTCTTCCCACCACTTCCCAACACCAGAACTTTTCATTGGAACGTGGTTACTTTGTCAAAAGAACAGAGAAAGCACAAACCATCGCGCAACAAGCACCCCTATCCACTCAGTTGTAAAAGGATGTCTGGCTACCAGGATAGCTGTCCTGGGGCCATACAAGGATTGAATATGGGCACTTTTCTCATAAAGCTGGGTCTGAAATAAAGGGAGGACCTATCGCATCTCTACTCTACAACCCAAATTGTTATCTAATAACCTTTACCTTGCATATTTGTAAGCGTTTGTTAAGTTAGGTCAGAAGTTCTCTAGATGAAAGCTCTTGCTAAAGAGCTTTTACTGAAATCTGGGCCTGCTTTAGAAGTTAATAGAAGGCTTTCAATGTTAATGGGCAAGTATAAATTTTAGTGGAAAGGTGTATTTACTGTGCCGCTAAGGTTAAAGAATGTTTGAGCTAGCAATATTTGACAGTATTCTGCCATAGCACAGGATCCCATGAAGTGGTCAGGCAGACCAAAAGCATTCTTTTATTAACAAGTGGATAATTGGTTTAAGGTATTGACACCGTACGAAGAGTTTAAATATGAATGGTTAAGAAAGAACAACATTAGACAGGTTATTAATTCTTAATACCACAAAGAGGAAATGGAGTATAATAGTTTGTTTATAAATCAGACTTTTTATGGATTCAGCGAACGCGCGGGATCCAGTAAAGTTTTATGGAGTCGAGAGGCAGGGAGTGGAATAAACGTTAGTGGCGGTGATACGATTCAAACCAAAACGTCATGGAAAGCGGGAGAAGAGAGCGCCTATAGTTTCCATTTTAGTAGATCCTGTCAAGGTTTTACACAGAAAGGAGGTCGGCTATAAACCATCGAACTTTGTTGGAGGTTCTGTTATAGCACGGGGACCAGTGAAGTTTTAAAGCCAAGAAGCATTCCTTCCTTATACGCGGTTAGTAGCAATGTTACGATCCACGTTCAAATCATTTTTGGGGAGAGGGATGATGTGATACAAACTTAGATCGCGCCTATACACAGTCACTGCCAAAAGAGAAATATGAGTTGGACGTGTTTACACACAAGCCTGCGACATTTTACAGGATTCCACCCGATTGCGGAAACCAGTGAAGTTCACCAACATGACCTGTATTTTTTGTTATTGTTTGGCTACATATAGTACTGTGAGTACAAGTTCCCATAAAATAAGCAGTGTGTATAATGCTTCATGACAGAGCCTTGGCGTATTACAACCCTATTCGTCCTTTGAGTTTTCTTCGGCAGATTTGCTGAACATGGATTGAAGAGCGTTATGATGCGGGAAACCCCTTCAGAAGGGCCACAGAGAGCGAGCGAAAAGAGCCACACACACAGCAGTATAGGTTACACTTTACCTGTACTGTGATTTCAACCTTGGAGATCCGTCTGCCTTCATTCCAATCACGTCCGCACACACACACCCACATAGAGAAAGAGGAAAACAAGAAGGAGAGGTTGGAGGCAGTGAATGGTGAGAGAGAGATAGAGAGAGAGAGAGAGAGAGAGAGAGAGAGAGAGAGGGAGAGAGAGAGGGAGGGAGGAAGAGAGAGTTGAATTGGATTGGAGAGTTTAATGAATAAATGTTTTAGGTTTTAGAGCCTAGCTTACCACCACCTGCCCTAACCAATAATATTAAAAAGATCTAACAACGAACAATAGGTGTAATACTAAATACAACCGCACGCTAAATATCGTAGTATACATACTAATGTCCACAAGATCTAACAAGGTAATTATGACCTTACTACCGTTATGTCAAATATTGTGTCAAAAGCGACAAACAAAGTGGTTCTTTTTTTTTTGGGGGGAGGCGGGGGTGGTGGGGGGGGGGGTGCGAACTTGAGCCATTGGCGCATAGACACAGCAAAGGGGTAGTGGGGAATGACAGAGACTATACAAGAGGTGGAGAGAGAGAGAGAGAGAGCGAGAGAGAGAGAGACAGAGAGAGAGCGAGAGCGCGCGAGCGAGAGAGAGACAGAGAGACAGAGACAGGTGTATGTTGACAGAAAATTCTCCATTGTTTTACCAAGGACTCTCTCTCGCTTCCCTAATCTGTTTGCCTTGGATCCAAACCGCGATCCGGTTTGTGTTATGCAGTGAACAGCGTATGTGCATACACGTTTCCGTTTTCCCTGGCTGTGCATTGGGTTGTCCAAGTTTGGAATTGTCCTTTTTTGTTTTAATAGAAGTGAATACGTGTAAACAGATTTGGTATAGATCTCTTTTTGTGTGTCTTTTTCTGACGGGAGTTAATATTGTTCAGGACATGGTGGGTATTGTAAAAAAAATGTATTTGTTGATAATCTTTATTGTTTGGGTTTATTGTTGTTTATGGTGTGTGGAGCGCCTGCTACTGGTGTAGTGTCTGATTTGCGACGTTAGAATGATGCTGTTGTTGTTGTTGTTGTTGTTGATGATAATTATGGTGAAGGATATTTGCCGACCTATATATAATATGGAGCATAACTATTGTTCTGCTTTGAGGTTTGCTTTTTATTCACAATGACGAAGGATAAAATGATGATGATAATGATGATGATGATGATGATGATGATGATGATGATGATGATGATGATGAGGAGGAGGAGGAGGAGGAGGAGGAGGATGCACCCATTGCACATAGCTACGATCGAAAGAAATTATACTCCAGTCAAACGCTGCGCAGCAGGCCAAAATATGTCCCTTGTCCCTTGAAGGGATACTTTGGCGAGGTTAGCAGCCTGCTCAGTTACTGTGTCGCTGAAAGACTACAAACGAAAGTAAGTTTCGTCTCCTCTAGGCGACGAATTAGGTCACGCTGTATTTGTTTCTAAGTCAACTGTCTTTTACGAACCGTTTGAGAATCTTTTCGAACCGTTTATTGACGCCGGATAGTGTTCTCACTTGGTTTCATACAATTTAAGAATCCAAGAAGGCAAATGGGGTTTTGGGACGGAAAAAGAGCATTTTTGTAGAGAAAAGGTTAGGGCAAGGGCTAGGGATAGATCTACAACTAACCCTTACCCGAACCCTTGTAGCAAAATTCCGCTCTTTCCGTCACTTTTAAACAGTACTGCGGTTCGCATCCGCGGCCAGCAGCGAGTCCAAAGTGTACTCTGAAGGGAAGGAGGGAATACTTTCACCTGCTGCTAGCGGGAGTTTTGGCGATACTTTGTACCGATCGCAGCAATGTGTATTACCTCGACGACGACGATGATGATGATGATGATGATGATGATGATGATGATGATGATGATGATGATGATGATGATGATGATGAACAACAACAACAACAACAACAACAAGCTGCAACAATAACAGTTAAATAAAGAAATAAACACGACGAGTGATCTGCATCATTTCAGCCTAATTGCAGCGCAGACTGGAGTAGTCAGTGATGGTCAATATTGATTGAAGTTTTAGGGAAAGGCATGAGGCGACGAAGGTTGAAAACGCTGTGGACGAGTGCTGACACAGTATCCAATGTCCAGCCGCTGAAATAACGTTTCCCGCTAATGAGACCGGCTTTAGACCAGTGCTAGCCCGTTGTCCTGGCAAAATTAAGACCACTTTAGGCACCTGCCAGGCCTAGTATTCATGAGGGTTTTAAAATGTTAGTAGTCAAGCAGCGAAAGGGTTCACTGTAAAACGATCGCCTGCCATGAGAGCGGGATGTGAAGGGGTTATTATAATAAATAACTTCTAAACATAGGGTTTTATCTCCACTTGAGTTTTCTAGGAGGTAGAAGGAGTAGATGGACAGGAAGGGGGGGGGGAAGAGGGTCCTGTCTTCTTCTTCTTCTTCTTCTTCTTCTTCTTCTTCTTCTTCTTCTTGACTATTGTTGTTCGTCTTATGTTTTGACTCTTCTTCTTGTTCTTGTTCTTTCTTTCTTTTTTCTTTATTCATTTCTTTTTTTCATCCTTCCTTTCCTTATTTTTCTTGACTACTGTTGTTTGGTCGGTATTTTTTATCCTCCTTGGTTTCTTTCTATTTCTTTCTCTCCTTCAACTTGTTAAGTAAGTTTCGCCTCTCCCAACATCGCTTACAGTAGGGACAACAAACATTCAGTTCTCATCCTCAGCAAGAAATCTTGGCTACATTCTCTCCGATGACCTGTCCCTCAACAACCACATCTCCAACGTCTGTCGCTCTGCGTACACGGCCATACGCCAAATCAGCTCCTTTCGCCACTATCTTACAGTCACTGCCACCAAAACCCTAGTCTGCGCTCTCGTCCTTTCTCGTCTTGACTATTGCAACTTTCTCCTTGCTGGCTCCCCAAAACACATCATTGACAAACTACAAAAGGTTCAGAACTCAGCAGCTAGACTAGTATTCCGAGCTAAGAAACGCGATCACATCACACCTCTACTACATTCCCTTCACTGGCTTCCTGTGCAAGCACGCATAGAGTACAAACTCTCTGTTCTCTGTCACAACTTCTTCACAGATTCTTGTCCTTCTTACCTTGCTGATCTACTGTCTGTCTACTCCCCTTCACGCACTTTAAGATCTTCTGCTGACACTCGCACACTCAAGGTTCCCGTCACCCGCACTAAGACATACGGCCAACGTGCATTCGCTTACTCCGCACCTAAGCAGTGGAATTCCCTTCCCTCCCATATCCGCAACATACAATCAACACAAGCATTCAAAAAGGCCCTCAAAACCCACCTCTTCAAACTGCATTATTCAGATTGATTTGTATTCCGCTGCCATTCTCTCCTCTTTTGTCTATGTCTGATCCGTAAGTGTATACACGGCTGTAAATATTTATACTGTTTTTCTTCCTGGGCCTAAACGGGCATATAAATAGCTGTGAATAGGTTTTTGCTATTCTATTTCTGTCTTTTTTTGTCATTTGTGTACATAGTTGTAAATAGTCTATCTCTGTCTTTTTTGTGTTGTAATTTATGTACATAGTTGTAAATAGTTGTGAATAGTCTGTACCTTTACTGTTCCGTCTTTTGGTGTATTGTAGCAAAATTGATGTTTTATCGAGTGCATGTATTTATATGTAATGACTATGTAAAGCGCGGTGAGTCTGGTCATAGGCTGGAGTACCCGCTATATAAAAATCCGTTATTATTATTATTAAGTACATTCTGTCTTAAAATCATTATTACACTGAATCAGTTGTACTCACACACTACTCGGGAACTTTACACAAACACACACACACGCCCACACACACCCTCTCCCTCTCTCTCTCTCTCCTCTCCCTCTCTCTCCCATCTCACTTTCCCTACCCCTCTCGCTCTCTTCTTCTGTCACACCATTTTGATCAAGTCAGCAAATCTCCCCATCTACCCCTATTAGACCAGGCTCCATGGGATCGATTCGCCATTGAACTGCGCTTTCATCTTTGTATTAGACCTGAAACTCTATAGCACGGTGTGGAGATTTCATGTTTCCCAGATAAAGTCCCGCCACAAGTGGGTGCCGGTACCTAACCCGCAATGTAGTTAAGGGTCCTCGAAAGCGAGCATGGAACGCTATATAGAACAAAATCGCTGGAAACATTATTACGTCTTTGAGAGAGAGTGAGAGAGAGAGAGCGAGAGAGAGAGAGAGAGAGAGAGAGAGAGTCGGGGAGGGGCAAATATTCTAACAACGTATAACACTTCTTATTTCTTTTTATTATTGCTGGTTGCGCTTTTCCATGCTTTGCTTTTTGTGTGCATTATCATATCAAACTCGCATTAAATTATTATCTTATCCAGCTAATTGACAGATTCGACTGTCTACGGTAGGGGTCCACAGATTTGTCCCACTCAGCTTTCCATCCATTGTATATCTTCAAATTCATAAACGTCTCTTATCTCTTCATGGTTCTTCTTCTAGTTATCGAACCGATACGGCGTTCCATGGAATAGATCTCCACCATTTTGACGCCGCTTATCGCATGCATAAAGACAACTGGCTCTCATAAATGTCCTCCGCAACTTGTCATAATGTGCAGACCCTTTCTATACCGGAAATCGCCGGTACCGGCAAGCTATTGTGACATGCGCGTCAGGGACTTGTTGCAAATTGTGTCGTGATTTCCCATTGATCTTTCAATTAGCTATTTTTTGTCATAAAAAAGGTAATCTTAAATTACGTAGTGTGTTACAAGTCTCTGTTTATTGTAAATAGATTTATGATATTTTGTTTTTGGGGGTTCTCTTTGTCAAAATTACAAGAACAACATATTAATACTGTACTAAGAAATACGGCCAATCAAAGAAAGACATTTTATATATCATCCAGATCTCGTTAATATTGTTAATTTTATTTTAAAATCACCTGTTGGTAAATTGTTATAATTATTATTATTATTTTGTTGTTGTTGTTGTTTCATTTTACTTATAGTGAGCAGACCTAAATTAAATTACTGAACTGAGCTGATATTTGGATTAAATTTAATAATAATAATAATAATAATAATAATAATAATAATAATAATAATAATAATAATAATAATAATAATAATAATAATAACAACCAAATGTCTTTTCTTTCTGTTTACCAGATGAGTGGTGTTCAGTGAACAGTGTTCATCAGAAGTGGAATGTTCTCTAGGTGAGTACAGTTCATTTTCTAACTATGATTTACGTCACTACTGAGTTGTGCATTCACTATTAAAAGCCAGCCCTTGAATGTCTTTTCACAAGCTTTTGATATTTGGCGAACCATTAAAACTAAATTCCGCCAGAATCATCTTATGACAAGCACATTCACTAGATTTGCAAGCCAGTCTATCCCGTTTGGAATACATACTGATTATACAGCTAAGCGTGGTTAAAGGGTACTGAGGGGGATTGTAACACTTATCAAGATCGGGAATCAGGTACCGCCCTAAGATGTGTGGATAATTAAACACGGCCTACCATCGATAAGCCTAAAGGCAAATATAGTCACACACAAACCTACCTTTTTTCCTTACTATAGTATACAATTAAACACACTGGAAAGATTCACTCAAGGGAAGGTGGTCCTGGTTCGCGTCTTTGCAGTCCGCTTCACCCTATAAACAATGACTAACTGACTCAAGGGAGGAAACGTACTGGGCTGAGGTTCCGTTTTCGTCGAACCAATGAAAGGAACACAACTGATAGCTCACGGGTTTGTATTTGTATAACATTGCGTTGCGATTCATAGTGACATTTTTCGTGATGGAATGCCATAGTTTTTGACAGAATATACAATCCTTTGTTGTCCCCCCATAAACATTACTGGGAGATTTTCTGTGCATTGTCCCACTGCATTATACAAATTCAAAACAATGAAATTAATTTATTACTATTTTATTTTATCCTATCCTGTAACTCGGAAGTCGTTGGAGCACCACAGATGATCGTTTAAACAGCGTACTCCATCTTTCTCTGTCCTCAGCAACCCCATGGCTTCGCTCAGCGTCAAGCCAGTCCATTCTCGAACGTTGTCCTACCACCTCTTTTTCTGTCTTCCTCTTATTCTGCCTCCTTGCAACACGCCTTGCAAGATGGTCTTTGCAAGACCTGATGCTCCGAGTGACGTGGCCATACCATCTGAGTTTCCGTTTATTCACCACTGTAAGCATGCCATCAGTAATGATATTGTTGATATTTTGCATTGATTAAATTAAAAGTTGTGGACAATGACACGTAGAGAGGAGACATATTAGAGACAATTGGGACACCAGGGAGACACTTTAATATAAAAATGTGGCTATACAACTGTAATAATACTAAAATAACGACCCACATTTGAACGGGAGGTAATGATATGGAAGTTCAACGCTAATGTACCGTAGGGTGTAGACAAATGCAAAAGGGACATAACTGCCACTAAATCGACCATTGTTCTAATATAGCGCACTTACTACGTCAGTGAACCGCTCAAAGCGCTAGACGGAAATCACAGAACAAAAATGTGTCAAGCAAATTATGACGCCAAGGTATGACGTCTAGCAAACCGTACGTCGAACGCTCACAACCTCGACTTGCGTGCATGCCTGTTAGTTTGTGGGTTCGAATCCTGACTTCAGCAAACTTTTGTGTGATTGCTGGATATAACGGGCCAGCGCCTTGAGAAGCTCTCTGAGCTTGTAAGTGCGTTATATAAGAGAAATCTCTTTTCTTTCTTTCTTTGTTTTGTGGGATTTTTTTTTTGTTGACCTGTAAACTGCTACCCTTTTTAGAGAAAGCCCGATTTTTTAACGTGCCGCTACACACACGGGGGATTTAAAACACCATAACCCCTCAACTTGTTTCCCCTCGTGCAGTCCTGGTCTGGTAAATATGTATGATGAGGGCTCTTTAGCCCAATTTTATTGTCCTTAACTTTTTATAAAATATAGGACGTAAAGCCTCGTTTTTGCTTGCTTGCTTGTCCTATGAGGAACACAATTTCATAGTACCTTCAATTCTACATTCAAGATGTATTCATTGCTCCTATAAATTCCAAGGAGATTCATTGTTCGAGATTCGAACCCTAGGCCTCCTTTGCACCGCCGGCGAGCTTTCTTCTTTTCGCTGAGCTACGGTGGTTAAGCAGCACTTAGACCACTATGCTTACTTCGATGTTACACTAGCGAAAGACGGCTTACTGGTAACTTTGTCAGATTTCGCTCAACGTTGCACGTTGATGGTGGTTGCACTGTGGCCTGTGCACGCTGTTGACCACTGAATGTAAGCGGCGGCCAAACTGGAGATAACTTGAGGTGGGTTCTTCGTTGTTAAGTTGATAATGGTCACTCTGTTGTGGTGTGCCTGGCTTTCAACTCTTGTCATCGTTCATATAGCGTTAAGGCAGAGGTGAACGATTTAATCATCGACGTCTTGCATGTAATGTGAATAGGTTGTATAAATAAGAAAAAGAAGAAGAAGAAGAAGAAGAACAACAACAACAACAACAACATTGGATGCTATAAACGCGCCTTTCCCCCAAATTACTAATCAGGCTCAACCCTCTGCGATCGGGGTGTCGGATAGCGCAGTGGTTGGAGCACTCGCTACTGTGTCGCAAGTTGTCCAGTGCGGTTAGCACTTGGATGGGTGACCGCAAACCGTGAAGCGACAAATAACAACGCCCCCGGTTGACTCAACTGTGACTGAGTACCTACTCTCTTAAGGGTGGGGAAGGTAAAGCAGCGAGGGAGAGAGATGGGCATCACCCTCATTACGCTGGCCCAAGATAAGTGTGATCTCGAACTTCACGCTCCCCTACGGCCACAAGGCTATGGGACTACCTTTACCTTTACCTTTACGATCTGTAACCAACATACACGTTCGCATGTGTCACCCACTCTCTCACACACACATCTCTCACTCAAACATGTGGTGTAAAGGCAGGGAGATCGCTATCAGAAGACGGAAAGGAAACAGATTTTTTTTAAATTTAAATTTTTAGATTGACTGCAGAACCCTGAAAAAAAACCAGGTGACATGAATAGTCCTTGCGGGAATCGAACCCCCGACATTCGGTATAGGAAACCAGCTTACTATCCACTGAGCTGCCAGTCCTTTTCCCTCAACCTTCTCCCTTCCCACTGATGACAATGACTATAGGTGATAAAGATCATGAGCGTGAGATGGGTTTGTGGCAGACGTTTGGGTTTTGTGTTCACGACAAATAAAACAAAGTTGGACGGTGAGATAATTTGTGCGAGAATTCTTGTGTGGGAATGTAGCGAACGCCACGGTTTGGGGCGTACACATTGTCGGAGGGATATAGCTGCAGCTAAGCCGACGTTTAACGGAGGGGAGACAATCCTGTGAAAAACCTGGACATTAATGTATCGAGCGCCACCGTGTAGGATAACTGCAGGTAGTAAATGGACCCTTGTCACCTATATAATATTATGACTGGGAAATTCCCGTGGGCTAAATTGTATCGCGAAAGCGAGGCAGATGAAGCGTGCGCGACGCCCAAGACAACGGTACCTATGGAGCAGTGCGGGCTGTGATTTGAAAAAGCAAAAAAACCTCCGACATTCA
Source organism: Oncomelania hupensis (assembly GCA_036898135.1). Lineage (NCBI taxonomy): Eukaryota > Metazoa > Mollusca > Gastropoda > Littorinimorpha > Pomatiopsidae > Oncomelania > Oncomelania hupensis. Next base: position 35,647,964 of record CM072524.1, read on the forward strand.
CCTGCCTAGGACTTGGGCGTCAGGATTTTTAAAGTCCGTGCGATGGACTGAGGTGGCAGGGATCAGTTGGTGGATGTGCGGTATCGATAAACGTAGGCTATCCACCTCTACACACTTACAGTCATCACCACCACCACCACCACCCCCACCACTACCACACTACTCCACACGCGTGGATGTATTTACTTCAAGATAACCTTTCACCTTCCATAACACGCATGTGTGTGTTTGCTTGCCTGAATGGCATAACCGCCCGTTCAGTTCAATAACTTTCGATCTAGATAGCTGTGGTAGGGTGGGTTGATGGGGGATACGAGGAAGGGGGCAGGGATTAGGTATGGGGGGGGGGAGGTAGTAAGAATAAGGCAAACTCGATTAAGGTTGTCTTGTCATACTTTCCATTCAGTAAAATAACCATACATCGTGATAGATGGGGTGGAGGAGGGGGGGGCAGATTGATTAATTTAATTGTCTTTATTTATGTAATCGTTCTTATATAGATCTCTTTTCCGGTCCAAGAGCTGCTCAAGGCGCTGGCATTCAGGATACAGGATCTAACTCAAGCTGCTCGAAGTACAGGGGTTAGGTGAAGGGCAAATGGAGTATGTAAAGCTTGTCAGTGATCGATCAGTAGTTAAGATGCCGGTGGAGTACCCTCTTCTTGGCGCTTAACATAATCAACAATCGCCGCACTTGTTTTCATCAATGGATGAGTGAATGGTTTGCCTGCGGGTCTTTGCGATAACCTTGCTTTGGATGAGATAACCTTTTGGCCTAGTACGTAACTACCTTGTAAAGAATGTTTTATGTAGAAGAAGAGACAGTTGCATTGTCATGCTTGTGATCATTGAAGACCTTTCAAATTCTGTCGCTTACTCCAGTCCAGTACAGTCTCTGTCTCTCTCTGTCTTTCTCTGTCTGTCTGCCCTCACCCTCCCTTCCTCTCTCTCTCTCTCTCTCTCTCTCTCTCTCTCTCTCTCACTCTCTCTCAGATAACCTGTTCCCTATTTGCAGTAATGCTACTAAGACAGAGACTGACTGTTTGCCTCAGTGTCCACTGTATAGTGGTGTAAGATTGACGGTTTGTATGGGATTTACACCACCTTCTCTTCTACACAATACATAATGATAATGATGCGGAGGTTGCGCGTCGTTTGCGCAACATTTGTCTTTCATGCAATTAAAAGAAGAGAGCACTTAACATTGAGCTAAACTAATTAATCTTGTCCTTGATTATATAACTATTTTCTTTCATACATGTTTCCAATTGCCCCGCCCTTATCCTTAGTCCTCCCCCACCTCCTTTTTGTGTATATATGCTAATGGCCAAGTTGACCAATCAAACAAATTTGTCAAATTGTCTGTCTGTCTGTCTGTCTGTCCCTCCCTCCCTCTCTCTCTTTCTCTCTCTCTCTCTCTCTCTCTCTCTCTCTCTCTCTCTCTCTCTCTCTCTCTCTCTCTCTCTCTCTCTCTCTCTCTCTCTCTCTCTCTCTCTCTCTCCTTGACTTCTGTCTCAGCCAGCGCGTGCGTATCCTACTCCCAATAAATAATAATTATTATTCTGAGTAATTGTACTAGTAGGAGGAGGAGGAGGAGGAGGAGTAGCAGCAGCAGCAGCAGCAGCAGCAGTAGCAGTAGTAATTTTTGTGTACTGATAGCGGTGTCACTATGGTGTCCTCAGTTCCTATCTTTATTTCCGTTTGCACTATTTGAAAACTATTTGTACCGCAGCAGCCATTCTTTAGTCAATAACCGTATAGCATCTATTATTAATATTACTATACTATCGTGCCACTAAGAGTGGACTTGTCGTCACGCCGATTTGTGATCCAATCACCGTCACCACACTGGTTGCCATGGCGACCAAGCCGATTGCTCATGCTGATTGGTCAGTGATTTGTGCGACCAAAACCGCCGTTGCTGTCAAAACGGTTTATTCATTTTGTGTGGACTCCCGACAATGCTAGATTTTGCCGTTGTTTGGTACTGTGTGTAGTAGTCCCGGACGATGCCAGACGTGTTACCCTGGTAACAATGTATTGTGGTATTTTTTTTTGTTTGTTTCACAGGGAAGCACGTTTATGATGGTGTCCCCGGGTATTTGGCTGTCGTCTGCTACCGTTGTTGATGGTTTATGTCTACTGCCGTCTTATTGCGGCTGTGACTGGGCCACACATTGTAGGTGGCTGTCGGGGTCGGTTGAGAGGGGGCGAGTGGGAGGGGTGTTAGGTGATGGAGAGAGAGAGAGAGAGAGAGAGAGAGAGAGAGATTGAGAGAAAGAGAGACAGAGAGAGAAAGTGTGTGTGTGTGTCCTGGTGTGTGCTGTTTGTGTGTGTTTGCGTGCGTGCGTGTGTGTTCTGTTATAAATTAGGTGTTTGTAGATAGCAATTTTGGTATTAAAATTATTTGTACATTTTTTTAAAGGTCATGTTAAGACCCCGGGTTTTGAAGCTTACTCGGGCCACAAATTCACTCTTGTTTTCCCACCATTCTTGCGCAAAAACTGATAACTGGTTTATTTGCTTGTCGCATTGCAGTTACAAATTCAAAAAGCCAGTTTACAATTTAAACAAATGACATTATCCTTTTTTTTCACACCAAGCCATACCTGGCATCTTATTGTATGTAAAACACTGTTGCCTTGCCATTTGTCCTGTAAGTAAGTCCCTCTTCGCACTAAGTAATAGCCAAAGACATTCCCGGGTTTAAACAAAGCCTATGAAATGAACCTTGACCTTTAACCTCAAATGAACCTTGACCTTTAACCTCTGCATCCGCCATTGGCGATACTGCAGAGGGAGATAACCACCACAGGAAAGAAGGGGTGATGACTTCAAGCCACACTGAACCGCCATAGCAGGCCTACTGTTAAGACGGATAGTGAAAAATGACCCCTTTTTTTAAATCTTGCCCATCTAAAACGGTTTCAAAGAGAAGAACTTGGTAGGCATGTGCTTAAAAGTGTAAACAAAAACAAAAAAAAAATGAAGAAAGAGAAAGCAAGACAATAGACGTCGTTTCTGCGTGGCTCGTTGTTGCTTGGCAACGGTCAGATTGAAGTTGTTTCAGTGTGCAAGTTATTCTTCGGCCAGCGGTCATTTGTTTGTGACCAACCATTACAATGAATTCACTTGGCTGTTGGTGGACCTTAACATTGAGGTTTAACGTCTACACCCACCATTGGCGATATGGCAGACGGGGATAACCATCCCAGGGAAAGAGGGATAGGGACCTGAATCAACACTGAACCACCAAAGCAATCATACTGCTAAAATGGACAGTGAAAATGGCCACATTTTATATCGCCCACCACGGGATTCGAACCTGGGTCATCGGTGAGCCAGAAGAGCGCTCTACCACTTGAGCTACGGCGGTGGGGCGTTGGTGGACCTTTGGTTGGTTGGTTAAATAGATTAACATCTCCGGACACTTGACGCGTATAGGAGACTTAAGGTGGACCTTCATCCGTCTTCTGTTTATATAGCAGGCCTGAAAAAAAAAATTAAAGAAGCTGAAGAAGGAGGATGAGAAGAAGAAGGGGGATGAGGAAGAAGAGAGAGAGCAGAAGTAGCAACAGAAGAAGGAGGAGGAGGAGAAGAAGGAGGAGGAGGAGGAAGAAGAGATAGCAGAAGTAGCAACAGAAGGAGGAGGAGAAGGGTGGAAGAGATAAAGAAGAAGAAGAAAATAAGGAAGGAGGAGAAAGAAAAAAAGAAAGCGAATGAGAAGAATGCAAGAAAAATGAAAAAAAGGAAGCAAAGAAAGAAAGAGAACAAAATGAAAGAAAGGATAACAACAACGGGGAGGGGGGGGGGCAGGAAGGAGCATTAGAAGAACAAGGAGAAGAATGAGAAGGAGAACAACAAGAAGAAGAACAAGGAGAAGAAGGAGAACAAGAAGAAGAACAAGGAGAAGGAGAACAAGGAGAAGAAGAACAAGGAGGAGAAGGAGAACAACAAGAAGAAGAACAAGGAGAAGGAGAAGGAGAACAACAAGAAGAAGAACAAGGAGGAGGAGAAGGAGAACAACAAGAAGAAGAACAAGGAGGAGAAGGAGAAGGAGAACAACAAGAAGAAGAACAAGGAGGAGAAGGAGAACAACAAGAAGAAGAACAAGGAGGAGAAGGAGAAGGAGAACAACAAGAAGAAGAACAAGGAGGAGAAGGAGAACAACAAGTAGAAGAACAAGGAGAAGAAGGAGAAGGAGAACAACAAGAAGAAGAACAAGGAGGAGAAGGAGAACAACAAGAAGAAGAACAAGGAGGAGAAGGAGAAGGAGAACAACAAGAAGAAGAACAAGGAGGAGAAGGAGAAGGAGAACAACAAGAAGAAGAACAAGGAGGAGAAGGAGAAGGAGAACAACAAGTAGAAGAACAAGGAGGAGAAGGAGAAGGAGAACAACAAGAAGAAGAACAAGGAGGAGAAGGAGAACAACAAGAAGAAGAACAAGGAGGAGAAGGAGAAGGAGAACAACAAGAAGAAGAACAAGGAGGAGAAGGAGAACAACAAGAAGAAGAACAAGGAGGAGAAGGAGAACAACAAGAAGAAGAACAAGGAGAAGAAGGAGAACAAGGAGGAGAACAAGAAGAACAAGGAGAAGAAGGAGAACAAGAAGAAGAACAAGGAGAAGGAGAAGAAGAAGAACAAGAAGAAGGAGAACAAGGAGCAGTAGAAGGACAATGAGAAGAAGGAGAACAAGGAGAAGAAGGAGAACAATGAGAAAAAGAACAAGGAGAACAAGGAGAAGTAGAAGAACAATGAGAAGAAGTAGAACAAAACATCCAGAAGAAGAGAGAGGAAGAGAGGATTGTGGAATGACGCAAAGAAACTAGAACGTTATGAACTTTGGTGTTGTGGAATTCAGTCTGACTTGGGTACTTGAATGTAGCTAAATGTGACTGCGGTCCATGCACGGTTGAATGGAGTTGTGAGTGCACTGGTTGCACGATGATGGCGTTGACATTAGTCACTGCCTGAACAGATCATGTAGGCACCGAGGATTACAAACACGCATTGTCCTTAAATGGCTTAAACCATAAACAAGCGAGTTACTTCCCTTGTCTGTGAGAACAAGCAGTTTGAACAGGTGAGCGAATGCATAGGCTGGTTTGTGAAAGTACGAAATTACATAATCCTCTCGGGAAGCCTCTTTGAGGCCAGTTCATCTGCCCCCGACGAGACTCGTCTCGGATTGACTTTTAAACAACGAAACCCGTTAATCAGGTATTCTTTATCTATGAACTCACTTCCCGTCTTGCAAATAGGATGCTTATAGGCGATCGTTTTGTGGGATGTGTTTTATTAGTTTAAAAAAAAAAGTATCATACTTATATAGCGCTATTTCAGCTGCTTAAGGCACTGGCCGATAGAGGATCTAACTCGTCGCTTGAGGCGCCCAAGTGCTGCCTAGGGCGCACAGTGTGACGCTCATACGACTGAGCACAATCCTAGGTGACCTGCGATGGGGGAGAAGGGAAAACTATACACTGACACAACCAGCAGACTAATAGCAACAGTAAGATGGCCAGTGCTCACAGCCAATGTTTTTGTCCGGGCCACCGGGGATCGAACCCGCAACCATTGTAACACGAGCTCGCCGCTCTACCAACTGAGCTATCCCGCGTTTGGACAGGCCGCCGATAATCATGGTCACTTTATCTTGTATGATAATTAATTATACTTTCTAGACTTGATCAATGGAATGAACCTCTTTCAGGATATCTGGAGTCAGTTTTGCCTGTTCCCCATGCACAACGCTGTAAATACTGTCTGCATCTTTTGCACAAGGCAGACTATAGCCCAGTCGCCAAGTTTGTTCTACAAACCAAGAGAGGTAACTCTAACGAGCAAGGACTAGGCGTATTTATGGAATAGACCTATTCAATAACGTGTGAATCCGCTTTCAATCGATACTATTGTTTATGAAACATTTTATAACGGGTTGATGTGTCGTGCTTATACCTCGACTCTTTCCACTTACAGAGTATAATTATTATCTTGTGTAGTTATCATCGAAGCATAAATCAGGTGTTTATTAATCGTACTTAAAATATACTCGCGCTCCCCCCTCCCCGCCCCCCCCCCACACACACACACAAGTTAATAGAACACCAAAACTGGGTTTTACTAAGAATGTGGGAATCGGAAAGTGGTTTTTTGACGAAAAGAACGCAAATTTCTTCTAAAAATATAAGAATCTAATGCTGAATTGGCTTTTTCCGTCTCAAAAGTTGACCTAGTTCGTCACCTATAGGCGACGAATGTTCCCGAAAATTGACTGGATTTTCTCCGTCCCGGGATAAAGCACTCCCTTGTACTTAAAACACTCTCATGCACTACAACTGCACTCCCATGCACTAAAAGAGCACTCCCGCGCACTTAGAAAAACGTGGGTGGCTGTAAAAAAAGTGGGTGACTAATACACAAACCCATTCTCTGCATAAAAAGCAAGGTCAGTCGCCCATTTCAAGGCTTATGTGTACGCACATTTTCGCTCATATACTCAACACACTCACTCTCTCACACGCACGCAATCACAGCGTGACACACTCCAAAGCACGCACGTACACGCACGTTCTATCGCACAATTCATGAATGTCGAATAAAGAAACTGTTCTTTCCTCATAAAACGCTATTATGAACTCTAAAAGAGCTACCGTCAGAACGAAACCTTTTGACTAGAATTTCTTAGAATTGTTCGATTCAATAGACATGTTTTCCTCTAACCTATTGAATTGAAATTGTTGTCATGTTGTATGTTGCCAACAGCACAAAAGTTTACCTAAAAATTAATTACAAATGTTTTGTTAATAGTTAAGAAACAAGGGTAGATAATAACTGACGCCCTATTGCAAGTTACCCCCCCCCCCCCCTTCACCTCATTTCACTGTACCACTCTCACCCCTTCCCGATTTTAGTTCAGGAGGTCACTAAGAACGTGTACTGGGAGTTGTCTCTCTTTTAATTGTTCATAATCCTTTCCTATCCTATGCTATCTTATCATATTTTATCTTGTAAACTAGAAAGTCGTGGGGCACCACAGATGATCGTTTAACCAGCGTACTCCATCTTTCTCTGTCCTCAGCAGTCCTCGTGGCATGCGCTCAGTGTCAAGCCAGTCATAACCCTTTACCTTGTCAATATAAAATGTGGTTTATAATTTGGTTAAACTTTAGGAACACTGAAATGAAGAGTTCGTCAATGTGAGTTTAGATCCCTTTTCATTAACATGACATTTTGCTGCATGTTTGAACTTAATTGAGCGAAGCCATGACAGTTGCTGAGGACAGAGAAAGATGAAGTACGCTGGTTAAACAATCATTTGTGGTGCCCCAACGACCTTCGAGTTACGGGATAGGATAGGATAGGATTGAGCTTAATTATAATTCCAGAAGCGCAGCAGTTAGGCAAGATACAAAAATTAGGTTCAACCTGATCAATGCCTCTGAGCAAAACATTCCCGTCCATGAAGCTTTAAACTTGGGAAGAGGGAGGGGGGGGGGTCATTTGGTTCGCTTTCTTTTGAGTGATATTTTGTTACACGCATGTATTTTATTCTAGAAGCAGGTATGCATTAAGCGACATTATTCTCATTAAATGGTCAAGGAATTCGAAAAAGATGTGCCTGTTCAATGGAGCTTAAACAAAAGGGAGGTTCATGCTGGTTCACTTTCATTTAAACATCATTTTGTTTTATGAATACTTGTATATATTAATTCCCGAAGCATTAGTGCACTAAACTACATTATTATTTTAATAATATCAAGATATGTCACATCGGAATATAATGAGATCTTTTACTTGGTTGAAAAACTGCGCACTTTTAGTTGCGGGCATAAATTAAATATATTGAGAGAAATTTGTGGAAGGTTGAACTCCAATTTGAAGTTCGAGAACAAAAATGTAACCTTTTCAGTGCTATTTCTTTCATTTTTGGCATATAAGTTATTATGATTAACGTTTAAAGCTTTGTGCTTGTGTTAGGTTTTATTGCCGCAAATACCACGCACAACTCAAGTAGGCAAAAGGCAACGTATATTCAAAGAATACGGCTAAGGTGGGCCGCAGTTATTAACCACACATTTTGACAATATATTCAGAAATGTCGACAATGCGTTATTAGCCAAAGCATGGTCTTTCTGATTATAGTGAAATATAAAATCGAACACAACAGGCGCACGACGAAAATGAATTCACAAACCACACATTCAAAACGCACACAACACTAGCATAATGGACACACAGTAAACAATGAAAAACGTTCTTTATGGAACAACAAAATTAAATTCAATTGCTTTATTTCAACGATTTTCTCTTTCTCTCTCTCTCCCTTCCTCTCTCTTATTTTGACAGTTACATCAGAACCATTAGATTCACACACACACACACACACCCACACACACACACACACACACACACACACACACACACACAAAACACATACACATACTGAAAAAAACTTTTTTATACGCTTTTCGTCGTTGGTGAATATGGCATTCTGCACAATATACAAAATATACTACTACTACTACTACTACTACTACTACTACCACTACTACTACTACTACTACTACTACTAATAATAATAATAATAATAATAATGATAATAATAATAATAATAATAATAATAATAATAATAATAATAATGGTAATTTAATGGGAGTAGGAAACGCACGCGCTGGCTGAGACAGAAGTCAAGGTGAGAGAGAGAGACAGACAGACGGACAGGCAGACAGGCAATTTGTCAAATTGTTTTTAGTCGTGAACTTGGCCATTAGCACTTATATAAAATAGGGACTGGAGGGAGGGGGAAGGAGTCGGTGTGGAGACTCGTATTGGGAAAATGTATGAATGAAAAAAGTTATATAATCAAGGACAAGATCAATAATTTTAGCTCTATGTTAAACTCTCTCTTCTTTTACTGGCATGACCGACAAATTTTGCGCAAACGATGCGCCACCTCTGCATCATTATCAGAAGCTCACTAGCAAGTAAAGGCTGGGCTGTGTTTGATGTCTGCTTTTCTTTAGCAGCCATACCTTCAAAAGTGGGATTTTGCCGACACATACGTATTGTGAAATGACATGGCCTGACTTCTTTGTTGAGTGGTATTCACGGGCGCAATTAAGGCGTACTTGAGCAGTGCAATCACGTACCTTAAATTGCCGTGCCTACGTCACACGGGAAAGGGAACACCAAACAGCGCACTGTAATTATGTTCCCAGGGACTCTATTTGGCGTAAAATTGTGCTTTCGTTCGTTTATGCTGCACTCTATAAAATCATCTCAGATGTAGATTACGATTGTAAATTTGCAAAGCCAACTTCTCCTCTAGCTCATTCTCTCTTCCCACAAGCCGCCATCTCCTGTGTCACACCTGCCCCATCTCTCCACATTCTCTTCCCTCCTCCCCCTTGCTCTCCTCTCCCCCTCCTTTTTCCTTCCCCTTCATTCACACACCCACGTAATGAAATCTTCAAACTGATCTTAATCATTCACAGTCGCCTTAAGGTAAAAGAAGAATGGTATTTATGTCTTAATACCATACCATAATCAAAGCATGTAATCTGAAACCCTGTTATTGTTGTTTTGCTAAGTTACCTTAAGGAATCTAAAGAGAGCGTAGCAGTTTTGTTGTTGTCTTTCGCGCTTTGACATTTGAGCCTTTTAAAAACTTATCCCAACGACTGTAAACTCCTAATAATGTTATTTTCTGACGGTAAGTTTCAAACCGTTTCATTTGATGAAATCCTGGACAGAACCCAATCATCATTCATGCAACATACATACGCCTTATCATTTCAAATGTATTTTCCAACTTTATTTTTTCTATTGAAATAATCCAAAGGGTTTTGGACCTATCTGAACATCTATCTGAAGCAGTGCTACCGGATATTCTTTCAGCCAAGGTGGGTGATCGGATCTTTTTTCTTTAGTTAGAAAGTCTTTTAATTCATATATATTTTCTTTATCTGAGCATCAATGTAAAACTATTACTGTTATTCTTCAAAGCGACAACTGGATGGTGGTTTATCCAAAGGTAAAAACGTCCAAAGAAAGATGATTAAAAAGGTCTTTATATTTATCACAAAATCAGCGAAAATATTGTTGTTATTCTTAAGACTTTAACGCTTAAGGAGAGTAATGATGAAATTGATATTTTTGTTCTAAGTGTTCTTTTACTTCACTTACCAGAACATTAACATTTTCACCTTTAGTCACTTCAGAATAATATATATCAAAATTTGCAGGTTAATGTTCCCAAAAACAATATATGAGGAATAGGTTTATTTAAAATATCAATGTTACATTCATTCATTGTTTGATTTACAGAATATTTAATTGGCTTAATGTAAGGAATACTTTCTGAACGCTTTGAATATTGGGATATTTCAATATTTACAGATGAATCGGTACTTGATTCATTTGACAGTAGATCAGGAGCTGTTATGCCAACCAGGTCTAAAAGTAGAAAAATCTTATTACAGTGGAAAAGGATTTTTAATTTTTTTATTGTGAGTTATATGCTATTTTATTGGTATTAAAACACATTGTTGAGACATCTATGGATTTCTTAAACATATTAATTTGTGTTGGTTCAGTTTTACAGTCCTTACAAAACCGGGAGAATAATATTAGATCAGATTTAACATTTGAGATTAGATACTTAATACACGATATTATTATCAGAGGACTCGGTGTTGATTTTTGTTGGACTTCATCTCATTCTGGTTTGTACTGGAATGAACGGTCAGACAAACGTGTGATATTGTTAGGTTTAAGTAAGCAGGATCAGTGTGTTATAGGTCTGTAGAATGTTTACATCATCAACAGTCTTTATATTATCGGAGCATCTGTCTATTTATTAAATTATACAAATTACGGTTTTTGACTGGTTGTGTGCTGTTGCAGACAATGTTTATCTTTACACTACAGTGTCTGGACTGTCCTAAACCTTATTATAGGTTGGGATCTATCTGGTGATGTGTTGTTGCAGACAATGTTCATCTTTACACTACAGTGTCTGGACTGTCCTAAACCTTATTATAGGTTGGGATCTATCAGGTGACATTTAAACACCACTTGTTCTCCTTTCACACTTTATAAAAATATTATTGTTAGTCTTTTGGCTTGACTTCTTTAAGTATAGTAATGTCTTAGCGTGCCTGACAAGTGAATTAAGAGAGGTATACGAGTACACCACCTCAACAAACTTGACCGAGAGTACCTTGAAGGTAGTGTATACATCTTATTAAAGAACATGTGTTTGTTGATTTAAGGCAGAGACGGTTTTATAAAAAATACAAACTAAAAACAAAGAAAGAAAAACCAGAACTTGTCAATTGTTAACCGCGGGCCATGCACTTTTTTTTTAATACTGACTACAGCTAGTCTTATAGCAGAAAACATGATTGTACTCACAGGCACACAAATGACCCAACAACAGCCACAAAGCTCTGCGATTCTACTACAGTTAAACTACTATTCAACTGCTGGCTACTGAACTAGCGTACTACGACTAATAATGAAAAAAAGTGGAGTGAGAATGGAAAGAAAATGGAGCAAACAGAAGGAAAAAAAAGTATGGGACTATCATCAGCATTAACAGTAACAAGAAAAGCACAGTGTCTAACCATAGCCGCCCCTTGTCTATTCATGCGGGGGTCTATTGCCGTCTTTTTGAATAGCTCGGGTCTCCTCCCACAAAGTTTAGCTTTCAGTACGCTTGTCCACGCAGAAACCATTTTGCATTCTGTTTGTGGCGCGAACTTGTGGGAATGTTGCTTTTTGTTCGGCGAACTTGCGGGATTAACAAACGTTTTTTGATGAAGTACATAAACGTGTGTTTATTATAGTGTGTGTGTGTGTATGTACAAGTCTAAAATCATGTTATCAATGAGAAGATCCTGACGCTCATGTCCCAGGCGGGCGAATGGCGGCGACACAAAGACACCCAGCAGGCACTGGTCCCCTTCTTCCTCATACCCAGTCACCCAGGATTGTGCTCAGTGGTTTGGGCGTCAGACTATGCGCCCAAAGGCTGCAAGTGGGCGTTTGAGGCTGCATGAGTTAGATCCTGTATCGACCGGCTGGCGTGCATGAACGAACTTAAAAGCCGACTTAGACTTAACGCTTCACTTAAACATGCTACTTAAGTCTAAGTCGGCTTTTAAGTTCGTTCATGCACGCCAGCCCTTTGCGCAGCTCTTGATCTTCAAAAGCGCTCCATAAGAACGGTTAATAAATAAATAAATAAATAAATAAATAAATAAATTAATAAATTGAAGATTTTAAATTATGAAAAAAATATGAATAAAACACCTGAAACTGAAAACCGAAACTTGCGTGATTATTTAATTTGTATTTGTTAGAGCGAACTTGCAGATTTCTTGGTTCGTGTTGGGTCAGTGCTGCAACGCTTTTCAAAGGACTGGAATTGGCAGCCCACAACGAAGAAGAAGAAGAAGAAGAAGAAGAAGAAGAAGAAGAAGAAGAAGAAGAAGAAGAAGAAGAAGAAGAAGAAGAAGAAGAAGAAGAAGAAGAAGAAAAAGTAGAAGAAGTAGAAGAAGAAGAAGAAGAAGAAGAAGAAGAAGAAGAAGAAGAAGAAGATATATGCGATATTAATCATTATGGTAATGTTGCATTTGAACGGGGTTTTGTTGGTGTCAGTGTCGAAAAGATTGATATCTCTTTAATTGTTAATAGAGTGTAGGTTGAAACCGAGAGACAGAAAGACGGAGACAAACACACGGATGGACAGAGAGAACTTGTAAGTGCTTTAGTATGTGCTTTTAAAAGTTAGTTAGTTAGTTATTCATTGCTCCTTGCGGACTGCAAAGAGCCGACTCAAGACCACAAAATCAAGATTACAACTTGGTTGAAAGAGGACTCACTCCTGTTCCGTATAAAGATCTGCTGAAACAACCCTAGTGGTAACACTGAAGGCACTCCATCAGCCGGTCACTTTACAATAAACGCATCGGAAGTAGGAGACGCTGAGGCTATACTCTAATTTATCGAAACCCAGTTTAGAAAAACAAAATAGAATATACACATCATTATAAAATATCAACAAAACACATACATATAAAATGCCTACATTGCTAAATAATATTATCATAGGAAGCCCTAGTGACCATTTAGCAGAAAGCGTCCAATATTCCCAAGGTGACCCAGCAGACCTCATAGACAAGTGAGGAGTTTTGGAAGGGTTTTCAAGAAAAAAGATAGGTGACTGGTCTAGCGAAGAAGATAGCTTAATAGATTGATAGAACAGAGTTGGAATGAGAAAGAACAAAGGAGAAAGACAGCAACAGTGAGAATTTAAAGCCCTAAATTTCCAGAAAGTGGGGAAACTATTTGTCACGAGCGGACGATTACCCCTGGCGCTGCCTGCGTCCCGTCTCCACTTTCTCGCCCGCTGGCCAAGCCAACTAAGCCCCGCCCCTCGGGAATTGCCCCTTGAAGCCACAGACTAGTCAGACCCAAGGGTCAGTCTTCATCCGTCAGCCCGAGTAAGAACAACTGCCTGCCGAGGACACGTCAGCACCACGTTGCGACCCCTGAGCCTCGACAATATTCTTGTGTTCTACCCGTTCTTGGTCAAGAACGGGCCCTTATACCGGCTGCTACGAGACTCAAGACCCGCTGCGTGCAACCCAGACACCCTGGTTGTCACCGTGAAGCGTAGGAGCCGAAACACTGCTACCGGTCAGCACCGTAGACCGCCTGCACCAACACCCCTGTTACTCAAGAAGCCGACCCAGTGACCTGCATTGGCCAACTGACGCTAACCGCCTGGACCATTGCACAATCGCCATCCAGAACCCATAGGCAACCTCCGCCCCTACACCATTGCAGCTAAGTGCGCACCAAGCGCACACCACAATTCTTGGACTATCTGGCTAGCCACGCGATAGCATCCAGATACCCCTCTGCCTTGTGATGACATCAGTCCACAATCGCCCTAGTATCCCCCAGACTGCTAACCCAGAATAACTCCACGATACTCTGGACGCTTATAGACTATTACTAGTGACTCAGCCTTAAGCTTACCTCATACGCCTGACCTACTTCTATTTAATAAATTGCCTTGTATTATATTATAACATCTGACTTCCCCTTGTTTCAATTTCTCTCCTAGCTTAGTTTGTATTCTCCTCGTCTGGCCTTTTACCTTTCTATCATTCCTTAGTATTCCCAGCATTATTTCCCTGAATGTCGCCGCAAGTTGGCCTAGACAAGGGAGGCAACACAGCGCGGGGGAATAACTGCTAATCCTCATCCCCCCAACCCCCTTTATTCGTGACACTATTTATACAGAAACCCCCGGCACCACCACGAGGGGCAACGGTCTGCTACTAAGATATTCGATGTAAAGTAGACATGATTGTGAACGAAACGCACAATTCAGTTTTCTTCCACACACATGAAGCGATTGAGGGCAGAGAGACAAACGGACAGACAGACAGAAAGATAGACAGGCAGAACGTGTAATTCCTCTCTTCCCGTGATTGCAACCGGCATTGTTCCCAGGGGAGGAGGATTTTCCCAGCAAAGAGCGACATGACCTTGTCAATGGGTGCACATTCTGATATCTCTGGAACTTGGAGATTCGCCTAACTCAATTTCTCTTTTGAGATTACAGATTCTATTTCCACCAAATTATTCTTTTTTTAATTTTTTTTTACATTGAATTTTATTTATCTTCTGGTGGAAACGATATTCGGATTCCTCTCGCACTCGAAACTCCAGTTCAAGCCGAGAACATTTATTTTCTATCAAAATTTGGAATATAGCTTTTGCATGTTCCTTCATTCACACTCTTTGGGTAAAATGACATATTGAAACTCAATTCCATTAAATTCAAGTGTCAACATATTATCATCATCATCATCGTCGTCGTCGTCATCATCATCATCATCATCATCATCATCTACTTTTTTTTTCATCATCATCATCATCTACTTTTTTTTTTCTTGTATCTTCCAATCAAGAGATTGTCCTTTCTCTTCTTCTCCTCCCCCTTCTGTCTCACAACAGCGACGTCCAGTTGTTGTCAATGTATGGCCAATTGTTGCCAGTGTGTTAAGGATAGATGATGATGATGGTAATGAGTGTGATGATGTTAATTATGGGGATTGTGATGATGGTAATAATGATGATGATGACGATGATGATGATGAGGACGACGATTACGACGGTAATGGTGATGGTGACAACGCTGACGACGATGATGATTATGCCGCGGACGCCGATGATTATGGCGACGACGATGATGACGGCGAAAACGGTAACCCTTTGTACTTGTTGCACTGTTGAGGAAATTAAGAAATTAAGAACCCCAAGAACATTTAGAGTATTCCGACGGTAACGATTTCCGTAATAATTTTTTTTAATCAAGCTTGAAGCCAAAAGCAAATTTACCCTACCGACGCGAAGTGGACATCTATTACTTGCAAATCCGTTTGTTAAGGGCGGTAATCGCGGTCATTTTGAGTTCTCTCTCTTTCTTCCGCTGTGGAGCGATAGCCTAGCGGTTCCGGAACACGCTAGTATTGCTTACGACGACGACTATGATGATGATATGTTGAATCCTCCTCCTCCTTCTCATCGTCTTCATCATCATCATCATCATCATCATCATCATCATCATCATCATCTTCTTCTTCTTCTTCTTCTTCTTCTTCTTCTTCTTCTTCTTCTTCTTCTTCTTCTTCTTCTTCTTCTTCTTCTTCTTCTTCTAGTCTACTACTATAAAATCATCATCATCATCACCATTGACGCCGTCATCATCATCACCGTCATTATCATCATCGTCACCTTCTTCTTCTACTACTACTACTACTACTGCTACGACTAATAATATAAAATCATCATCATCATCTTCATTGTCGCCGCAGTCAGCATCACCATCATCGCCATCATCATCGCCATCATCATCAACATCATCATCATCATCATCATCATCATCATCATCATCATCATCATCATCATCATCATCATCATCAATAAGTATAGAAATAAATAGTGTCGGTTCATGAAACAGGGCTTCCAATCTTCCGCCGTTCGGCGAATTTCCGCCATTTAAAAAAAATTTCAGCCGAAAAATTTTAAAGTTCCGCCGTAGAAAACTGCCGAGGTAAAAATTTCATAGGGGCTCCAAAATATCCGTAACACAGTCTCAGTTTGGTTGATCTGTAATTGGCTGGTTTCGAAGACTGGAAACGGATCATCGTTCTGTTTGCGAATAGGCAAAAATGGCGGGTCGAATTTTTGTTCAACGCGGCCAAAAGTTTGACGATGTTTCTTGCAAAAACAAGTGGAGATGGGACTGGATGGAGGTGGAGGTAGAAGAAGAAAAATTGAGTCAACATATCCGAAAGATTCCACGTGTCGGACACGCGTTTTGCAGCAATTAAGATCGTTAAAATGTGGTAAATTCCATATTTGCCTTAATTATTCTCTATTCATGTGAGACCTTACATCAAACCTTTTGTAAATCACTTATTTTCTTTCTTCTACTTCACTCTCACTAATAAAATTGTTTCTTTTATAGCAGACAGTGTTGTGACAGTGTTTGGGGTCGTGCGCTCGTGACCTCGTCACTCGGTCATTTTCCTCCTTTTTTATCTCAGACCATTGGAAGCCCTGATGAAAGTTCAACCACGGCCGAGTCCGTTTACTGCTTCAGATGGGTAACTGTGCTCCAGACTGAGGGAACTTGTCGCTTTAGCAAGCTGTCCACATCGATCCCCGTGTGATTTAAGTGTACGCTTGAAACGATCACATAACGAGGAACAGAAGGGCAAGAAGAAGAGAGAGGGATTGGAGATCGACTGCATAATAGTTGGCTCTGAGCCAAGGCGGGTCCATCTTATCAATTCGTCTGATATTATACGGGAAAATATTTCATATCGAATCTTTACCTCTCTCGTCTCTGTGACTGTAATGTTACAATGTTTTAAATAGAAAAGAACTGTTATGTGTTGCAGGCTTTTTCTACTCAACATTCATAGTTTTTCCTCATCAATAAAGTAGACTTCCTAACCAACCAACAACCAACCCGTCCAAAACTAATTTCCTCCTTTTAATCATTTAACAAAATTGAACACGTGTTGTTGCTGTTTGTCCCTCTTCTTTCAACTTCCTTCTACCTTTGACGAGATAATAATCATTTTTCTTCGTTCTCTTTCATCCTTCTGTCCATTCTTCTCCGCTAAACCTATGCGTGTCTACAAGCAATGAAAGGCGAGCTTTCCGTGTGTAATGGGGTTGTCATCAGCCCTACTGTAGCAATTAGATGTAGTTGATATTGTTTATTACGTCTTTCTCTACCCCTTGCCTGCCTCTCCCCATCTCCTGCTGCATTCCCCCTTTTTCTGTACACGCCATTTGCCCCGGCTCAGTCTTTGTCTTTCTAATCCGTTCTACGCCTGTCTCTTCTAAAATTGTCTGTCTCTCCCCCCCCCCTCCTTCTCCTCACCCTCCTTATCTATTTGTAATTTCCACCTTACCATCTTTCTTTGTTTCTCTTTTTGATCCTTTGAACCGTGTCTTTTAGTACGAGGAACTTTCCCCCAGTAAATTAATCTACAACCTCGCCATTCGTTTATCGTTTGGATTGAGAAAAACCGGGCGACATTGCTACTTGGTCATTGGAACATGAATTTTTGTGCATTCTGGTACTACCGCTACCTTATTATTTGTAAACGCTGTAGTGTCTCTACTTCAAAGAGCCCGGCGCTACAATGTTTATGTCTGTCCTTCGAACATTTATGTTATGCTACCTACGCACAGGCTCCCGTAACTGGGTTCCAGAGCTTAATCTCTCTATAAAACCTGATTTCTCTATATTCCTATAATGTACGGAAATATTATAGACAGATACGGGCTCCTGTGATCTGCATTCATGAAGAACTTGGTGCACGGTCTGTGTGGTTTTTTCTATACAGACACCTGGTAGCATGTATATTCTTTCTGCTAAGACAGAACGAACCCCCCCTCCCTCCCCACCGCCCTTCTCGTGGGGATACCGGGAGTTTCTGTATAAATAGTAACCCTGCTTTGAAAAAAACCCACTTCGTGCTTTAAATTCCCGGTGTCTTTCTCCTTTGTTCTTTCTCATTCCTACTCTGTGATCAATCTACTATACTATCCTTTTCGCTAGACCAGACACCTACCTTTTTTTCCTGAAACCTCTTCCAAAACTCCTTGTTTGTGTATGCGAACTTTTGGGTCAGCTTGGGAATATTGGACGCTTTCTGCCAAATGGACCTTGTAAGCAATGAATAACTTACCGAACGTAATTCATCAGAGAAACAAGAATTTTTATCTGACCAGACATTAAAGGGGATTTAGAGGCCACTGCATTCTCCCCCGTCCTGGGTGGCGCTTGTCTGTAAGTTGCCGCGCTTTCGCTGACTAGGAACCCCAATTTCGCCTGCACGGATGACTATATAAGGTATAAAACAACTTGAAACGACATGTTTTCCACTCAATTTGTTTGTTTATTCTTTTGTCGTTGTTTATTATATTTATATATGTATATATATATTTTTTTTCAATCGCTTGTTGATGTTTTACTTGATGGCTTGATAAAGATTTGAATAAAAATCGAAATATTGCCTCAGACCTCAACTTGGGTGTTGCTGCTTGTTTTGTTCTCCTGATGTTTTACTTGTTATCAGTTTACTTAGCCCCCTGAAAGAGTTTTGTTAGAAGGGCACATTTAATCTATAACAACCCTTTTAGGGTAACTGTTATATTCCCCAAAAAAACAAAATCCTGATTCCACGTTGCCTGTTTGTTACTGAAAAACAGATTCATCCAAATCTCTCACTGGACACCTGTCTGCCCAAAACTTCAATGCCGAGGGACATCCATAATCCCTGAGCCTTTCTTACAGGTCACTTGTCTGGAAACTTTCCATTTTACCCATTCTTACCCAGGGACGTCGGTAATCTCTGAACCTCTAAAACCCTTCCTAGATACGCTGTCACGGTATTATCACCTTCAACCCTTTGAAGCCGTGGCTTCAGGCCACTAAATCATCCCCTTGGACGCGAGAGCGTTACCTTGTCATGAAAAATTGAACAATTCTGTGGGCACTGAGTAGGATTTAGCCTTGGGACATATAAGGGCACTGTTTCTCACACAATGTATTACGTTTTTCACAAATCCTCTTTTGAGTAGATTGTGAACAGCTATGGTCAGAGAATTTGTTGTTTGTTTGTAGATTATAGTCACACGACACTTTCGCATATAGGTGACTACTGGACCGATTTATACTGACACCAGCGGGCCAGTTGTTGGTAAAGAGGAAAATAATATGATCACACGTTGACCAATCCGGGATTCGAACCAGCGACCTTTCGGTTACTAGCAAGACGCTCTTACCAACTGAGCTACCCGGCCCCACTGGTCAGAGAACAGCGGGTCTCAGAAAATATATTGCGCGTTTATCGAAAATCCCCCTCCCGTGGATTGAAAACACGGTGCTTTGAGAAAGTATCTTGCATATTGAGAATTGTGGTCTGGCGGCTGGATTATGTACTCGACAGTTGCACGGGAACCTCGTGCTTAGCCCATTAAGAACTGTTGGTAGCGGAGTAAGGATTGATTGTGATAAACGCGAGGTCAAAGGGTTAGGTGGGAGTTGAGGTTGGTCAACGTCAAATGTTCAACAATGAGTTAACAAGTCAAGTTCGAAGGTCAAGGAGCCGAAGGTCAAACGTTTAGTCAGGGGAGGTTAATGCCTTTAAAAAACAACAACAGGGTTTTCTAACAGAAAACATTCACTGTGATTATCTTTAACCGTAGATATTGGAATATACTTGTAAGATCCTCGCTCGTTCATCTCAAATAATAATTTACACCTTAAAGAAAAATGTGTTAAGACAATAAAGCAAAAACAGATAATAATAATAATAATAATAATAATAATAATAATAATAATAATAATAATAATAATAATAATAATAATAATAATAACTTGGTGTATCACGATGAGGACAATAGCGCGCGATTCCTATTCTTTCCTATCCTATCCTATCCTATCCCGTAACTCGGAGGTCGTAGGGGCACCACAGATGATCGTTTAACCAGCGTACTCCATTTTTCTTTGTTCTCAGCAACCCTCATGGCTTCGTTCAGTGTCAAACCAGTCCATTCTCGAATGTTGTCCTCCCACCTCATTTTCTGTCTCCCTCTTCTTCTGCCTCCTTGCATCGTGCCTTGCAGGATGGTTCTTGCAAGACTTGATGCTCTGGTGGCGTGGCCGTACCATCGGAGTTTTCGTTTCTTCACCACTGTGTGCATGTCATAATGTTGTTCAATGGCTTGTGTGATGGTCTGTCGGACTTCGTTGTTGGAGATGTGCTGGGTTTAGGAAAGCCCAGAAGTCTTCTGTAGCACCTCATCTCCATGCTTTGTATTTTTCGTTGGAGATCTGCTGTAAGGGTCCATGTTTCGCAAGCGTATAGGAAGATGGAGAGGACAAGGGAGCGCAGCAGCCTTACCTTGGAATGTAGACTGATGGTCCTGTCTTTCCAAACGGGCTTCAGTACGGGCACTGAATAGAATAGACCCAAAGTTTCCTGGCCTGTCGTAAGAGGCGACTAACAAGGGTGGTGTCAGCACGGCATCACTAGTAGACAATCTTCCACCCAAAAGTCACCGGCCAGGACAGAGGAATCTCACGTTAATACAAGTTAATGACCACGTGCTCGGGGCCAAGGCGAGCAACACTGTACTCGTGGATTTGGGCTGTGGCCAACAGCCTGGAGAGGATTGGGCCATGCCAGGTCTTTCTTGCCCAAGACACACCCTTGTGGTGCCCAAACGACCTTTGAGTTACCGGATAGGATCGGATAGGTTCGGTCGGACCAAAAGGACGTAAATGTTGACACTTTATGTGCCCGTTATATATATATATTATATACAGAGCGAGAGAGAGAGAGAGAAAAAAAAAAAAGAGAGAGAGAGAGAGAGAGAGAGAGAGAGAGAGAGAGAGAGAGAGAGAGAGAGAGAGAGAACATAAAATGTCAACATTATATATCACGATAGGGGGTCAGTTCATAAGCTGTCCCACTCCAGGTTTTCCCAGAGACGGTGGACGTGCTCCGTGATGGCCCGCCAATAATTCGACACAGATATTGAAATTGTCTTGATTATTGCCGATGCCTGAACTAGTTTACAAATGTCACTGAAAAGTATGCCTGCACTTGATCAGAGTGTTAACAGTCTTTAATGGTATTGTGTTTGCAAGCTGATAACATTCTTCGAGTGATATTGTGGATGAATCATTTTGCAGTTGACAAGTAATAAAATATAAAATAAGTAAACAAGTAACTATGATATAATATAATATAATATAATATAATATAATATAATATAATATAATATAATATAATATAATATAATGTAATATAATATAATATAATATAATATAATATAATATAATATAATATAATATAATATAATATAATATAATATATAATACGAGACGAGACAGATCCTATTTTTAAATGGATTAATATAAGATTTCAAAACCCTGCACTTGATGACGGTCTTCAGTTATCTGTGTTGTAAAAGAATGAACAGTGAAGTTTAACCAAAGAGCTTATTACGGAAAGAGGGGGAACTTCCATTATGTCATATACAAAAATGCGAGACGCTCTTACGGATTATTTCCCTTTGCTCGGGCTGGCTATAATACATCATCTGCTATATGAATGATCTGTGCGTGGTAACTTATTGAGCCTATGCCATTGCAAAAGAACATAAAATGGCAACGTTTGCAAAAACCAAACTTTTAACCATCATTATTAATAACATTCCGCTACTGCTGTCTTTTTTTTTTTTAATGTTTACTTATTGACATTTATTAGGTGCTTTTATGCTGCTTATGTGTGTATGTCATAGGTTCGTTTTCTGCCCTGGAATTTATTATTTTTTAATCAACGACAGATATTTTAAAATTAAAATATGCATGACAGACTGTTTCATTTATCCGAAACTGTATAAATCCGTAATCGTGAGAGAGAGAGAGAGAGAGAGAGAGAGAGAGAGAGAGAGAGTGAGTGAGAGAGAGTGAGAGAGAGGGGGGGTTGGGGGAAGAGAGAGCTCTGTCATTGAATTAATTAATCACAATAAAGCACAATAACAAAATGTTTCACTAATAGTGTGAATTTATTTTATATCAGGTGTCCCCCTACCCTCCAACCCTCTCACCTCCCACATCACTGGCTTAATAACATCAGTCACTTCATGGAAAATAATTAATTAATCAGACAGAACAATCAGAACCTAGACTACAACATTCCACGCAATATAGATCTAATGCGCAGAAATTCACAGATCAGAACAAGGACTGAGTTTCTACATTACTGTTTTTTTCCCGTTTACACTCAATCGAAAGGGGATTACAACAGATCAAGGACCATTTGTGTGCCTAGGTAAGGGGTTATCTTGCACAGTATTTGATCACGAGGAGAAAACAGACTTAGTCTAATTTAACTTGTTAACATAAGCAGTTTCAAACTTCAAACTTCACTATTCAGAATGATCTGTATCCCGCTGCCATTCTCTCCTCTTTGTCTCTGTCTGATCCGTAAGTGTATACACGGCTGTACATATTTATATTGTTTTTCCTCCTGGGCCTAACAGGGCATACAAATAGCTGTGAATATGTTTTTGCTATTCTATTTGTCCTTTCTGTCATTTGTGCACATAGTTGTAAATTGTAATTTGTGTACATAAGTGTAAATAATTTGTACCCTTACTGTTCTGTCTTTTGGTGTATTGTATGTAGCGAAAGCGATGTTTTATCGAGTGCATGTACTTATATGTAATGACTATGTAAAGCGTGGTGAGTCTGGTCATAGGCTGGAGTATCCGCTATATAAAAATCCGTTATTATTATTATTATTATTATTATTATTTTGACGAAGCCAAACTGCCAATCTGACATCCACTTTTGAAATATAAGCACAAATATAGTCAAACAACCTAGCAATAACGTAAACAGTGAGCGACCTGTTTGAACGTAAACTGTCAGCAAGCAAACTGTTTTGGATTTAGCACATAGGTATAACATGAATCATTCAAGCCGCTCTCCGATTGTTTTAACTCTAACAACACTGCAGCGGTTTTAGTTTAGGCCTACATAAACACAAAAAATGAAGTTTTTCAATTGCAATTTACCTTTCTTTGTCTCTTGGAAATTTGAAAAAGGACTTGCCAACACAACTTTTCTTGTATCTGGCATTATGGCAATTGATGGCTGTGCAAAAGTCACCGCCCTGTTTCACTCGGTCGCCTTTTGACTTTCTGCCACGAGCCATTTTCAGCATGTCGACAAGGGAGCATAACTCGTACTTTTCGTCTCGCGGTTCTGTACCAAGTTCCCCCTCTTTCTATCATTAAGCTCTTTGGTTTAACCTTGACATCCGCCATTGGCTATTTGGCAGGCGGCGATAATCATTCCAAAGGAGAGTGGGGTAGGTACACTGAACCACCAGGGCAATCATACTGTTAAGTTGCACAGTGAAAAATGGCGGCTTTTATCTTGCCCACCACGGGATTGGAACCCGGGTCATCAGTGTGCCAGGCGAACGCTCTACCACTGAGCTACGGCATTAGGACTTTTGAGTTTTCTTTTGATGATATGGGTGTCGTATAGCGCAGTGGTTGGAGCACTCGCTACTGTGTTGCAAGTTAAGCACCGTCCAGTGCGGTTAGCACTTGGATGGGTGACCGCAAAACGTGAAGCGACAAATAACAACGCCCCCAGTTGACTCAACTGTGACTGAGTACCTACTCTCTTAAGGGTGGGGAAGGTAAAGCAGCGAGGGAGAGAGATGGGCATCACCCTCATTACGCTGGCCCAAGATAAGTGTGATCTCCAACATCACGCTCCCACAAGGCTATGGGACTACCTTTACCTTTACCATTTTTAACCTTTTTGATGATATTTAGTACAATACAATACAGCACAATACAGTACAATACAATAACAATGTATGAGCGTTCAATTTGATTGTTTGAATGAATAATTCACAGGAAAAAAACCATTAGCGAATAATGATGGAAAGTGAAAATTAGTTTTGTTATTTTGAAATGTTAGCTGGACAGCATTCAGAACCAGTATTAAAGTTGGAAGGAAACCGAAGTATCTTAAAATAACTCCCAGTGACCTGATATGTTAAATTCCCAAGTGAAATCTTTCGTTCCTCGCGGGAATGGAAAGCACAACCTTTGGCCTTGAAGACTAGCGATCTACCCCTTGCGCCACAGGCCACTAATAGCCCGACAGGTTGGACAGGATTCACATAGCCTGTTTCCATCGTCTGTATAAAATGCATATACGCAAAAATGCCAGACAACATTTCCTGGCAGTTACTTCGGCTGGTTATATCGCCGCTGTTCATGTTTATGTGTAAAGGGCGGTATACTGGAATCGCTAGAACTGTCATTTTGTGTGAGTGTGTGGATCGTTCAGTATACAGTTACACAACGACACGCGGCTTCGCGTTCCTTTGATCAGTGCGATTCACAGAGCGATTTCATTCTTAACTTCACCTGGGTCCTGTATTTATCTACCAAATGCCTGACAACAACTTTTGTTGCTCGGCTTCTTGTAAGAACCCCTGTACAGTTTCCGACTGTCGCATTGTGTAGCGAGAAGAATAAAAATTGTCTGGCTTTTATTTTCACGAAAGTGTCGCATTGTGTAATGACAAATTTGGGCGGACTTTATTTTCACCAAAGTACCAGATGCACAGTCAGTTGTTCTTATATAAGCTTAGCGCAGTTATCATTTTAGAGGAACAGCTCGTGCTCAAGGCGCCGGTACCCAACATTTGATGCTACCTCCAGCCATTGAAGACGTCAATTCCCATACACAGATACATTGAGATAGAAGGATCAATTGAGAACATAAGAGCTGGGTACTGTGGGTCAAAGTCGTACCGGTATTATCGCGGTACTTTTAGGTCGTATCGGTATTTTGTACCGGTATACCCCGATTTTAAGTGTTACAATCAAATGGGATATCATATGGCACTGACAGTAGTGACCGACGCAAAAAAAAAAAGATTGTCATACACTTCAAAACAGTTCCAAAGAACCACATTTCCATAGAAACTGAAGCTTTATTATTGCTTGAACGCCTTCAAAATAAATTATGATAAATCACTGTTTAGAACATCAGCAAACTTTAAACCACAAAATCAGAATAAAACAAAAACATTCAACGGGAAAGGTCTTTAAGAACTTTAAGAGTTCAGAAGGTTTGGCGACTGGCACCATGCTCATACAGGTGGATAAGCTGCTGTTCTTATAAGTTCTTCTTCAAGAACAGCTGCCTGTCCACGTGTTTAGGCTTTAGGCTTGCTCTCTAGGCGGACAAGATGTCGCCCACTGTCGCATTATTTGTTGTCGAGATTTACCAGTAAACCGGACCTTGGACACCCGCACTGATATATCGTACCGTCGCCTTTCCGAACCTGAATACAGTTACGTATCGATAAAACCGTCCACGATCCAGCCCTAATAAGGATACGTTGATTAAAAGTGAGAGAAGAAAAAAAAGAGAGAGAGGATATGATTGAGACAAAAGAATAAGTTGAGACAGCAATTTAAATTGAGATTGAGACAGAAGAAAATGTTTAGAAAGAGACAGAAGGATAATTTGAGATTGAAGAATACGTTGGTACACAAGGATAAGTTAAGATACATGGGTAAGTTGAGACGGAAGAATAAAGTTGATACTGAAGAATAAGCTCTGTATAAATGAATGCGCTGCGATAGAAGGACGAGGCAGAAGGATACGTTTAGACAGAATAAGTTGAGAAAAACTGAGAAGGGGCAGAACAATAAGTTTATATTGAGACAGAAGGATAAATTGAGAGGCAAGCATACATTGAGAAAGAAAGATACATTGAGATACAAGGATGGAAGCTTCGATCGATACTAAACAATTCCAGAAATTCCCCAACAATATCGACCGACGAAAATTATTACCATTGTACAAAGCTTTTTCTAGCAACAACGCAAAATCAAATCAAAGGTAAAGAAATACACGCTATCAGTGCAAGCTTTGCAAAAAAAAAAAAGATCAGATCTATCGTGCGCGTCTCAATCGTAACAAAGGGTTAAATTGAGATACGAGGATAAGTTGAGAAAACAAGGGAAGGGCAAGTTGAGAGAGACCATTGGCCAAACACAAAACAGAAGTGTAGAGGAATGTGTGGTTTATCGGAAAGAAGACCTGTTTTTTCGTGCGATAGGCGGGGAAACGGTGACAGTGGGTGAATTATCGGCTGTTTGCTTTGCTCATAGCTTGTCATCAGTGTGTCCATACACAGGGATTATAACAGCCAAATATCACAACTACATTCCTCCATCTCATAGCGCCAGCTTCGCGCTGTGGCAGGGATTTGTCTCATAGACATAGCTGGCGTTGTCGTCTTAACCACCCACCAGTATGGTGAGGTGAGGGAGGAGGGGGTTGGGGAAGGGGGTTGGGGAGGTTGGGGAGGAGGAGTAAGGTGAAGGGGGAGGGGGTAAGAGAGAGATGTGTTAGAAGAAAAACTAAACTTGTGTTATTCGCTCCGGCAAATAATAAATTTTACACTGGTTGATAGGTACCCAGCCACTCTGGTTGATAGGTACCCAGCCACACTGGTTGATAGGTACCCAGCTATACTGGTTGATAGGTACTCAGCCACACTGGTTGATAGGTACCCAGCCACTCTGGTTGATAGGTACCCAGCCACACTGGTTGATAGGTACCCAGCCACACTGGTTGATAGGTACCCAGCCACACTGGTTGATAGGTACCCAGCCATACTGGTTGATAGGTACCCAGCCACACTGGTTGATAGGTACCCAGCCACACTGGTTGATAGGTACCCAGCCACACTGGTTGATAGGTACCCAGCCACACTGGTTGATAGGTACCCAGCCACACTGGTTGATAGGTACCCAGCCATACTGGTTGATAGGTACCCAGCCACACTGGTTGATAGGTACCCAGCCACACTGGTTGATAGGTACCCAGCCACACTGGTTGATAGGTACCCAGCCACACTGGTTGATAGGTACCCAGCCACACTGGTTGATAGGTACCCAGCTATACTGGTTGATAGGTACCCAGCCACACTGGTTGATAGGTACCCAGCTACACTGGTTGATAGGTACCCAGCTATACTGGTTGATAGGTACCCAGCCACACTGGTTGATAGGTACCCAGCTATACTGGTTGATAGGTACCCAGCTATACTGGTTGATAGGTACCCAGCCACACTGGTTGATAGGTACCCAGCCACACTGGTTGATAGGTACCCAGCCACACTGGTTGATAGGTACCCAGCTATACTGGTTGATAGGTACCCAGCCACACTGGTTGATAGGTACCCAGCCACACTGGTTGATAGGTACCCAGCTACACTGGTTGATAGGTACCCAGCCACACTGGTTGATAGGTACCCAGCCACACTGGTTGATAGGTACCCAGCCATACTGGTTGATAGGTATCCAGCCATACTGGTTGATAGGTACCCAGCCATACTGGTTGATAGGTACCCAGCCACACTGGTTGATAGGTACCCAGCCACACTGGTTGATAGGTACCCAGCCACACTGGTTGATAGGTACCCAGCTATACTGGTTGATAGGTACCCAGCCACACTGGTTGATAGGTACCCAGCCACACTGGTTGATAGGTACCCAGCTACACTGGTTGATAGGTACCCAGCCACACTGGTTGATAGGTACCCAGCCACACTGGTTGATAGGTACCCAGCCACACTGGTTGATAGGTACCCAGCCACACTGGTTGATAGGTACCGAGCCACACTGGTTGATAGGTACTCAGCCACACTGGTTGATAGGTACCCAGCCACACTGGTTGATAGGTACCCAGCCACACTAGTTGATAGGTACCCAGCCACACTGGCTGATAGGTACCCAGCCACACTGGTTAATAGGTACCCAACCACAATGGTTGATAGGTACCCAGCCACACTGGTTGATAGGTACCCAGCCACACTGGTTGATAGGTACCGAGCCACACTGGTTGATAGGTACTCAGCCACACTGGTTGATAGGTACCGAGCCACACTGGTTGATAGGTACTCAGCCACACTGGTTGATAGGTACCGAGCCAGACTTTGACTCTGCCGCCGTCATATTCCAATGACCTGCAGTCCAGACACAAACGTCTTGTGCCCTAGCCCCAACCAAAACTGATTTTTTTTCTCGGAATCCTTCGTTTACAGCATTACACAAATTCAGACATTTCTGTTTATAGCAGGTGTTTATTAAAGAAACATAAGGTGTTTCCACTTCGACAATACATGATATGCTATTGGCGTGATCTACAATACAAATGTGAGGTTTGTTGCTGGCTAGACTGTCCTGAAACTGCACACGTTTGTTACAGAACAGACTACAGTCATCGGTGACAATAGCTTTCTCCATCTCCTTCAACACCAACTCCACCCCCTATCGTGCATTTCAATACAGGGTCCCTTTAGCTCTTTACATCCGTCCAGTGCGTGTGAGATTAAATCTGTATGAACATTACAGAGCGGGCGCCTGTCTGGGAGGTCAGAGTAGTAACATAATATAAGGATATTCATTATATTGTCACACACACACACGCAAACACACAAAAGGCTGTATTCATGGCAAATTGGGGTTTTAGACAAATGTAGTCATCGGAAAGTTTTTTTTGGTTTTTTGGTTGTTTTTTTAAAAACGGAAAGAGCGCAAAATTCAACTTAAAATGTAAGAATTAGATTTTAAAATGGCTTTGTTCTACAAAAAGTTGATCTAGTTATCTTCCAATACTAAACCTTACCCTAACCCTTTTACTTCTAATTTGTCCAGAAAACAGCCTATCCCGGAGAGAGCACACCCCTGTACTTAAAACAGTTCCATGCCCTACAAGAGCACTCCCATGTACTAAAAAAAGCACTCCCCTACTTAGAAACAATGGGCCGTGAGCTAAATGCCCCATTCTGTGCCTAAAAAGGCAAGTTTAGCACCCCATATGTCCATGAATACACCCATCCCCCCACCCTACACCCCTCCCCCACACACACACCACCCGTTCTATTCTATTGTTCTGCTTCACTCTTGTTGCGGTTTTTACTTCTCCTGATTGCTGATTGACTTCGTAAGCTCTGAGCATTGGAGCGTAGAAGGCCGGCAGGGCTTGCGAAATCCCACTTCCCGTTACCCGGGGAAGTGTAAAATTTCGTCGGGTAGTACACATTCATCAAGTACATTTCCCGCGGGTAATACAGAAATCACAAATTTAAAAAAAAATAGAGCTTCACTATTTTCGCTTTCCTGTGAGCTGACATTTTACCATGAACCAAAAGTTTGTTTTTTTTCTGCGAGATTTCCATCGCCGCGAACAACTGTTTGTTTTGCTTTGTGTCGTCTGCCTGCGTTAGTAAAGAGTTACTTCCCTTCTGGCCACCTTCCGACGTGTTTTCTTTTATAAAATTTCATTGGTGCATTGTCCATATTTTAGCCAATGGAGGATTAGTTAAGTTAAGAGTTTGTTGTAGTAACGTAAACTCAATAAACATCCAGAATTTGCCGGCGACTTAGAAAGAAAGCCGATAGTTATTGACTTATTCAACATGTCTTTAGAAAAGTTCGGACAGACATGCAGACATTTTTTTTTTAGATAGCATTTTTGTATTTAGGTCTCATCTTGCACATATTTGTGAAAATCTTGAAATCTTTTGTTTGTTTGCTATGCATGCGAGTCAAAAACGGTTTGCACTTTATCTCTAAAAAATCCATGGGTAATGTAAAAATTTGGAGGGAATTACAGAAATCAAATTTACATTACCCCGGGAATTACAGAAATTTGAAAATTCGGCAAGCCTTGCAGGCCTAATGTACAAGTCTGAATATCGTAATAATTATCAAACATCTTCAGGAGTAAGGAGTCCCCACCTCCAGTTCTTGTTGATGAACGCTGTTTAATGCGGCTTGGACTGTTAGTGCCAACTGATCAACGGGAGAAGATTGAGAACTATTAGAGACTTATGGAGTCAAGGGTCCATACTTCCACTCTGTCCTTATAAACATCGTTTGGCAGGCTTTCGCGCGCCATGCTTTCTGATCCTTCTCCTGACATGTGGCCCACACTCGGCGCATAAACAGTAATGTTTAAATCCAGGTATAGGTCTTTGACTGCGCTGATGCCAGCTGAGGACCGGCGAGACCTCACCTGGCCAGGTGGGCCAATTATGCACGGGTATGCCACGCAGACCAGTAGCCAGCGATCATAAAAGGATTCTCTTCGGGCCAGTTAGCGAGACCTCCTTTTAATGCTTATCTTAGTCCCGAGGGCTGGCTTGAAGGAGTGCGGAGGGTATAGTGATCGCACACACACGCATGGAGGAAGCGGCGGAAGACCAACAACAGGCAATCGTATAAGCGCACGATCGCATAGGCTCCCAAGCGCGCGCACGTGCACACACACACCTACACACACACACCCACACACACACCCACCCACCTCCACACACACATATATAAACATCTAGTTAAAACATCCTTTCATCTCCCACTGTTTGTACTACATCAGCTAACACGGAACTCGTAGTTTCCAGCGTTGGTGAGCTTGTGTCCTTATCGCACCATCACCCAGCTGTTGCTTGCTCGTCTGCTGTTGAAAATGGGCAGCCACAGCCACACAGCGATGGGCCCGATAGCATTATTTACAATGATAGATGAGAGAAGCTGTGGAGAAAAAAGGGGGGGGTGGAGGGGGGGGGTGGAGGGGGGAGGGAGAGGAGCAATAATGTGTGTGTAGTGTGTGCGTGTATGTGGTGAAGATAGAGACATATGTAAGTGCAGTACCTGAGGCAGTTCATCAGAGCGTTGACGCAGCTTTATTACCAGAGAGAGAGAGAGGGAGAGGGGGAGAGAGAGAGAGAGAGAGAGACGTACGAACAGACAGACAAAGGGATAGACAAAGAGACCCGATAACAATCATTCTCAACGATAAGGCATTGACTATGATAGATGCGTTGGGGTTTAACTCCAGACAAAGCGTCTTGAACCAAATTGATGTATAGAGAATCTATTTAATCTAGTCTGCTTTACCTCTCTCAATCTATTTTGCTGGTTTTCATGATAAACTGTAGAAAGAAAATAATAGTGATCGAGTCAGGATTCAGCAAGAAAAATGTTCTTCTTTCCATCTTAACTTGGAAAATAAATATTGCCTTCTGTGCGCTTGCCTAACTTCATCAGTCTTCGATTCATCTTTCCGTCCATCGTGAAGGGTTTCTTTTCGTTTTTGAATCTTCCTCTTTCTCTCTTATTTTTTCGTCATTAGACTATAATTATTTTCCTGTTGTCGGTTTATTTCGTTGTTGTTGTTTTTTTAAATCCTTTTCTTTCGCCCCATCTACCTTTTCGCATGTGTGGGGTGTTATGGCCCGGTCACACCGCCCGCACTTTGTTGAACGGTAGGGAGGGGGGGACCGAATTTCGACAACGCTCGTCACCGCGCACAAAATGGGAAAAAAATCGAAAACACGGGCGTTGCCTTAGCGGTGCACCGCTGAAGCCGGCGTTGCTATAGCGTTGGCTTAACGGTAGCGAGCGTTGGTTTAGCGGTGACGCGAGCGTTGATAAAGCGGCGTTCTGCGCATGCGGGCGTTGGCTCGGCGGGGGTTTAAAGTTGGTTTAACGGCATACCGCTTTTGCAGCACAATGTTCAGTTGATAGCCACCATTCTCTCCTGCCAATCCACTGATCCTGATGGGGAGTTGCACCAATGCTGTAGTAGGTTTCGCTGCCTCTTCCCATCACGTGAGGCTGTGTTGAGGCCTTGCACAACGATAGCGTCCTCCAAGTTCCGTCCTTCTCTCCGCTCCATGCCCCAGGCTGCAGGTTCCCATCTGGTTGTGCACGGTCCACAAGTTTGTTCTGGACCACTGGGAAGCGGGTGCGCATCAGGTTGTGGAGGATGCAGCAAGCTTCCACGATGGTTCTGACAGTTTCATGGTGATGTTGCATGGTGGTGAGCAGAATCTGGAACCTGTTGGCCAGGATGCCGAAGGCGTTCTCCATGACCCGTCTTGCCCTGGACAGCCGATAATTGAAGATGCGCTCTTCATGGGTGAGGTTTCTGGTGCTGTACGGCTTCATGAGGTAGGTCCGCAGTGAGAAGGCGTCATCCCCGATGATGAAGTAAGGCACATACTGATTGTCATTGGTTAGGGGATCTGGCTGAGGAAAGGCATGAATCCTGTTCTGGTCCAGCCCACGATGGAGATCACTTTCGTTGTAGATCTGAGCGTCTGAGGATGAGCCATTGCCTGATAGGTCAATGTAGGTGAACTTGTAGTCAGCATCCACCATGGCAAACAGGATCATGCTGTAAAAGCCTTTGTAGTTGTAGAATTCTGAGCCAGAGTTACGAGGAGCTTTACAGGCCACGTGCATGCCATCAATGACACCAACTGTGTGGGGAAAGTTCCACCTCTGGTACCATTGGTCAGCCAGGTCTTTCCATCCTTGTTCAGTTGCGCGCTTAGAGTTATAATTATTATAAGATAAGCGCATTATAAATACAGTAATTATTATTATTATTAGTTGTTGGGCAAAACACGAGTTCATCTGTGTACTCCTCAATGATGGCCTTTACCACTTCTCTGACTACCACACTGATGGTGTTGTGGGGAACCCTCCAGGCGTATTGCATGTTTCTGTAGGTGTTACCAGAGGCCAGGTGCCGTAAGGTTATTGCCACTTTGAGACCAGGTTCCAGGCTTGCTCGGTAATTGGTGTCTTGCTTGGTCAATCTGGGGGTCAGCCTCTGTACAACTTCATCAAACATGGATGGTGGCATCCTCATGAAGTGCTGGAAGGCTCGTGGATCCTCATTCCTCAGCTCTACCATCAGCTTGTCATACAGTCCATGTTCAGGCCTTCTCAGAATCCCCTGTCTGACCCACACAACTCTGTCTCTCCTTCTTCTCTCTCTTCTCCTTCTGTCAACAGCTTGTTGCAATCTGAGGAGGTTCTGATTCTGCTGCTGGACTAGTGCACCAATCATAGCAAGTCTCTCAGCATCCATGGTAGTACAGTTTTACTGTAACTTTGAGCAAATTCGATGTAAATGAGGTCTGCACTCAACGGCAGCTCGATTCCAAATGGGCTCCAGGTCCATTTCTCCCCGTATGTATAGCTAAATTCTGATCCCGCTCTGACACCTCCATATAAACGCCAAACCAAAGTTCATCACCGCAACGGATCGCTGCTTCAACGCCAGACACCGTTCCAGCAATCCCGTGTCCGCTCGTAAAACGCTTACAACCGCTCCACCAAAGTTTGTGCAACGTTTAATCACCGCCCGGGCAAAGCTGGCGATGCAGCGGTGGTTCAGCGTTCAAGATTTCTGCGTTGGCCTAGCGTAACCAAGCGTTCACGAACTTGCGTCTAGCGGTGCCAAACATTGACTGGGCGTTGTTGGAGCGGTGGTGAACTTTGGCGGAGCGGAAAATTGCCCACTCCTCACCGCTCGCAATATTTTGTGCAGCTCAAAACTTTCGGAGCGGTAGGAGGGACCATAAGCGGTGGCTGAGCGTATACGGCGTTGCCTTAACGGGGGCCAACTTCTGGTGAACGGTAACGAGCGGTGATGATTTTTTTTCACCGCTCCAGGAACGCTCCAGCAAAGTTCTTGCGGTGTGACCGGGCCTTTAGGTACGTGCGTGTGCTTGGGCGTGTCAGCCTGCGCGGCAGTGCGCGAGAGCAGATAGGAGCTCTTTATGGCCTGCCTGAATTCGTGGAGGATCATAAACCTCGCTTTCTTCTCCCAAGGTTCTCAGAGCCAAAACCTAAGTCCCTGAACCTTTTTGTTGTTGTTGTTGTTGTTGTTGTTGTTGTCCAAAAGGTTCAGGAACCTAGGTTCGGGATTTGAGAACCTCGGAACAAGATTTAAAAAAAAAGGTTCGCGAATCTTCACGAACTTTCCAATTAAGACAGGCCAAGGCCATTAGTCTGTTAGTGAACCAACTCAAAAGAAAGGAAATTGTCTTGATCTAGTCATTTGCAGGACTGATGATAACATTGTTCACTCCACTCATGTTTGTCATGATCTGTCATCTGATCATTTTGCTGTTGTGTCCCGCCTTGCAGTAGAAAAACTAAAACGTCCCGTTAAGTTTGTGTCAACTCGGTCCATTAGCAAAGTTGACCACATAAAGTTTGCAGAAGATTTGGCTCAATCTGTGACGCACGATATGTCGGTTTCTGGTCTGAATGGTGCCCTCATTGCCGTTTTCGACAAGCATGCGCCTGTGCGACGACTGAAAGTTCGCGATGGTAAGCCAACGCCATGGTACAGTGCTGTTTCTGATCAGCTACGTGAGCTGAAGAGAGAGCGCAGGCGGGCTGAACGCTCTTGGAAAGCCTCACAGCTAACAGTACATAAACAGATCTATGACGCTGCAAGGCAGAAGGTTACGGATTTAGTAAACAGCGCAAAGACAGCTTTTTATTCCTCTCTTGTTTCGAGCTCTTCAACGTGCAAACAGCTGTTTCACAACATGTCCTCACTTTTGGGTAAAGTAAAACCGGTGTCTCTCCCTGTGGTGTCTGATATAAAACTGCTCCCGGAAATTTTTGCTGATTTCTTCTGCAAAAAAATTCTCACAATTCGCCAAAGTTTTCCTTCTCCAGACCAGTCTGTTGTTTTGCATTCTTCAACTTTTTCTGGCACTCCATTGGTTCAATTCAGTCCTGTTTCAGAGGATTTCATCAAAAAAACTATCCTTCAAACTCCTCCCAAGTCATGTGAACTTGACCCCATGCCCACCAAATTTCTCTTTGAGCACCTTGACATTTTACTTCCCACTATTACCAACATTATGAACGAGTCTATTACATCTGGTATTGTTCCCCCTGAGTTCAAGACTGCTATCGTCAAGCCTTTATTGAAGAAATCCAACCTCGATAGTAATGATCTGAAGAATTACCGACCTATATCCAATCTTTCTTTTCTCTCTAAACTACTTGAACGTCTCATCCTTCAGCAACTTCTCTCCCATATATCTGCTCACAGTCTTCTTACTTCTCATCAGTCTGCTTACCGTCCTGGGCACAGCACAGAGACCGTTCTTCTTCGCGTTCTAAATGATCTTCTGATTTCTTTAGACAAAGACAAAATTTCAGTTCTTCTTCTCTTGGATCTTTCGGCCGCTTTTGATACTATCGATCATGAAATTCTGTTATCACGTCTCAATAACGATTTTGGAATCCAAAACAGTGCTCTTAACTGGTTTCGGTCTTATCTCTCAGAAAGAAAACAAGCTGTTCTCGTAAACGGTATTAAATCTACCGCACAACCGCTTGATTTTGGCGTTCCTCAAGGCTCTGTGCTTGGCCCTATTCTGTTCATTCTGTACACCTCTCCTCTCTCACGTCTCATTCACTCACATTCTGTCCGCCACGAAATGTATGCTGATGACACCCAACTTAATCACTCTGACTCTCCTTCTAACTACAATCATTTAGTTCAGACCCTTCAAGATTGTGTTACTGAGGTAAAATCTTGGATGTCAAACAACCGTCTCAAGCTAAATGATAACAAAACTGAGGCCCTCCGCGTTTCTCCTTCATCTGCAGACCCCTCTTCTCTTCCCTCAACTATCACTGTTGAAACTACTTCTATTTCTTTTTCTGACACTGTTCGCGATCTTGGGTTTTTTCTCGATCAGGATCTCTCCATGCAGCAACACATTGCAAAAACTTGTCAGATTGCATACATTGAACTTAGACGCATAAGCTCCATTCGACAGTACCTCACACAAGAAGCAACAAAAACACTAGTTAGCGCATGCATTCTGTCTAGATTGGATTATTGTAATTCACTCCTTGTAGGTTGCACACAGAAAGTCCTTAGACCTCTTCAGCAAGTCCAAAACTCTGCAGCTAAACTCATCTTCAAAGCACGGAAATCACAGCACTGCACGCCTCTTTTTCAAGAGCTACACTGGCTCCCAATTGAACAACGAATTAAATATAAAACCTCATGTCTCTGCTACCACATCATCTCTGGAACTGCTCCTAGCTATCTTTCCGAACTTTTGACTGTCTATGTTCCTTCTCGGTCTCTCCGCTCCTCTGCAGATGAAAGGATGTTCCGTGTACCAGAATACCACAGGGTGAGACACGGTGGTAGAGCTTTCAGTTTCTTCTCCGTTCAGACCTGGAACTCGCTACCTCGGTCCGTCCGTCACAGTCCTTCATTAGCGTCTTTTAAAACGAACTTGAAGACGCATCTTTTTAGAGAGGCCTTTTCTTAGGCGCCATGAGTGAGTGTTGTTAGTTATTCTTGGTGTTGAGATGTATATGTGGTTGTGTGTTATTGACCAATGTACGCATGTTGTGTTTACATTTGTTTGTGTAAAGCGCTTTGTGATTTTGGAAAGCGCTATATAAATTGCCTGTTATTATTAAGGAATGTAGGTACAATTGTGAGGTTCACTGCTATTCAAATATAATTATGCAGTTCTGTGACAATATATAAGCTACTGCTGTGGTGCGTGCGCGCGTGTGAGACTAGAGAGAAGCCATTGCAGTTGTACTACCACCACTACTACTACTACTACTACTACTACTACTACTACTACTACTACTACTACTACTACTACTACTACTACTACTACTACTAAGCTTACTACTGCTGCTGCTAAAAGCAAGGGCAATTGTTGTGTAAGTTGTTGGTGGTAGCTGGTTAACCATTACAACTATATCAGACAATGCAGTGTGCGTGTGGTTGAGTGCATTATCGCGGGTTGGGTGCAGAACA
>CM072524.1:35689821-35694821 GCA_036898135.1 Oncomelania hupensis
GAACCTTAAATCGGTGCTAAGCAGAAACGAAGAGACGTTTCTCAAGTGTCATTATGCCAATGAAATTGACTGTTAGGATCTGCATGCATAATAAAACGTCTGAACATATCCTAGGGATGGAATATTGTAACATTTCATTTGTAGATTTATAACAGGATAGCGGTATTCGATCAATCAATCATCGAGGATTTTTATAGCGCCCATATCTCACCGTATTTGGCGACTCAAGGCGCTGGCCGATATAGGATCTAACTCTAGCCGCCCGAGGCGCCAATTTATTTGCAAAGTGATATTACACCAAGGATCTGTTTGGGCCCTCATATAATCTCATTTAAATAAATAAATGTAAACATAAATAAATACATTATATATATATATATATATATATATATATATATATATATATATATATATATATATATATATATATATATATATATATATATATATATATATATATATTATATATATATGACATTAAATGAATTATAAAAAACAACTAAACACACAAACTAACAAGTAAATAAATAAATAAATAAATTAAAAAATCCAGACCATTGACTATACTGAACCGACCGACTATATCTGTTCCTCGCAGTGGCCAGTACCCGGGGTCTTGAGAGTTCGGATCCAGAGTCTACAGTTATTTCCTCCAGAAATTGAATTTTGAATGGTCCTAAGTCCCGTTCTATTACCTCCAGACGCATACAAATGCTTCTTTATAAGTCAATGCGCTGCACTTTTTTTTTCTCCATTCATTGTTGAGTGGGAAAAGGCGGTGTATTGTTTTGAATGAGGAAAAGCTAGGTGTACAGTTCTTCTAGAAGTTTCTAGAGGTTTCCTCTCTCCCTTCTTCAATAATAATGGTATTTGGCTGCAGCCAATTTAAATTTCAAAAATGAAAATTGATTTTTCTTCTGCCGTCTGTATTAGCGATTTTCTCGGATCGCCGCTCTTTGAGTTGGATTGAAGAAAGAGCGCGTCATTACCTGAATACAAAATAAGTCATTTGAGAAATAAGACTGCAAGAAGAGATTCTCTCGCAACATTTCTGTCACGAACTGCAGGTCCTCGTTGTTGTTGGCGAAACTAGGTATACAATCTTGTTGTATGTTTTAATCACGAAAGCGACCTCGCCGGGAGCGTAAATGATAATAAATGTTGTCACCGTACTCCGAATGCCCAAAATGTAGAGAAAAATATGTCGTTTTATCTTCAGACCTATGCGGGCAGCCATTTTGGAAAATTGAGCGGCAGGTGGGTCTTGAAAACTCCCGGATCAAGTAGAATTTACCATTTAAATTGGTCGCTGCCGTGCGCTGTTCGGAATTTGTGTGAGAGAGCTTTATGACAATATTAAAATTCTAGGAAGGTTCAAGATTAAAAAAAAAATAAAAAAGAAAGGTTGTTATATTGGCTCGCTCTCTTTTTGCCTGTCTGTTTATATTTAGCTGTCTCTCTCTGTCTCTCTTGTCTCTCTCTCTCTCTCTTTCTTTCTTTCCCTCCCTCCCCCCTCTCTCTCTCTCTTTCTTTCTCTCCCCCCTCTCTCTCTCTCTGGGAGAGAGAATTAAAATCGGGTGGTAAAGTGGAGTATGAGGAGGGGGAGGTGTGGGAGAGGGGGAGAGAAAGAGCGGCGGGTGAGGTAGGATGATGCTGACACACTGGAGTTGGGATGGGAGGGTGGTGGGGGGGGGAGCATAGCGTGGTGATGTAGGCAGTGATAAGCGTGAGGGAGGAAGAGAGTGAGGCAGAAAAAAAAGACAGTAACGGTGGAAAAACCCAAACACAGTATTGACACAGAGCTTTGTCTGTTAGGTAATCAGGGTTCGCCTCCCGTTGTGCACTGGATCAATATTTGATAGATCGATTTTTTTGTGCCGGTCGATTTCCGATATTGAATGAAGCTTTCATCGCATTTCATTATTGAATCAAGCTTTGAACTACTTCTTTTATTGAACAAAGAATTTTAGTGATTTTCTTGTTATTCAAATCAGAATTTTTTTTGGTTCGGTTTATGTTTTTTTTAAATCTTTTATTGAAAGAAGAATTTATTGCGCGCGCGTGTGAGTGTGTATGTGTGTGTGAGACAGTGAGAGAGAAAGAGATAGAGAGAGATAGAGAGAGAGGTACGTGGGTGGGTGGCGAGGAGTATAAAATAAAGGTATGTGTGTGTGTGCGTGGGCATGTTTACACGGTGCTATCAGGACAAACCAGTGAACATCTACATAACTTGTTTTGACAGACCTACTTGTTTTGACATCAGAACAATGATCCGTTAGGATTAGGGCTGGGTTAGGGTTTGGGTTAGGGTTAGGGTTAGTATTCGAACACTTAAAAGTACTTAAAAAGGGGCACAAAATATGACCCATTGTCAGCACAACGTATGTGGCGTTTCAGGAAAGTGATGATAATACTATGTGTGTGTGTGTGTATGTGTGTGTGTGTATGTATGTGTGTGGTACTTGAATAAAATAGTGTAGGGTTACCCTTTCATCAAGGTCTTTTGCCGGGGGAAGGTGGTGGTGGTGATTGATTGGTTGGTGGGGGTTGGAGTATGACGGAATAACAATTGTGATCGATATTTGATCAATAAAGAATTTGACTGCCGTTAGGGATTGAATTGCAATCGTGATCAGTTTTCGTTATTGCATAAAAGCCTTGTTGGTTGATCGCGACTGTCAATTTCGCGTTGATATTGAATCTTTGCAGTTGTGATGTTACCATGACGGGCAATTTGTTATTGTCCTTTTATGAAAATTTTTTGTAGACTTTTATGAGTGTTGTATTATCATTTATAAATGTTTTATTGTCTTTATGAATATATTATTGTGTGTTATGAATTTGACATCCGCGGTGATTGCATAACAGTGTGTTGTGTGGTATGTCACTGTGTACCGCACATTGTGTACAGTCACAGTAGGCTGTTGTAATTGACGAGGAGGTTTTTGAGACGTTGCTTTGGTCATCTTCGTGAGGTTCGCAGCTGCCTTCTCCGTTTGCTACAGTAGCTTATCTGTCATCGTTGGGTTGCATGTGACGTTAGCAATTTATTACGACGCTTTAGTCTTCAGTTAACTACTGGCTGCAGCAAAGTCCGGACCTGCGTGGAGGTTGTTTACTAACACGACACCGCGTCGTAAATTTTTTCAATTTTTCCTTAACACAATGCTCACACAAGAACGATGATGATGAGAAGAAGAAGATTCGCCTTGCTTTAAATCTTCAAAAGAGCTCTCTCTCTCTCTCTCTCTCTCTCTCTCTCTCTCTCTCTCTCTCTCTCTCTCTCTCTCTCTCTCTCTCTCTCTCTCTCAATTTAATGTAGATGTTGACTCATATGCGTGCAGCAATGTGAGTCTATGTACTCACAATCCCCCCCATTCCCTCCATCTTCCCCTCTCCCACACACACAAAACTAGTTTGAATTGTTAATGCGTTCTACAGAGTCATGTTCTTATTCATTTTAAAAGATCGTTGGTGGTTGTTAAGGGAATGTTCCGAGTTTGGTGGAATGTAGGCGATACTGTGCAGGAGATGGGTCTATCGCGTCGTCATTAGTTTTCCATTTATCAGACTGCTTGTAATCCAGGCGAGCAGCGCACCGCTTGAACATATAGACCAGGGTATTACAGGTAAAAGTGTTGGAGAAAAGTGTTTCCATTGGAAAATACAGAAGAAGCGTATTAAAGGGCCCCAAGACTACAAATTTTGGCGTCAAATTCAAATTCACAATGAGTTTAACCCTCCGAGGGGAAAAAATTATTAAATAAAAAACAACCTCTTTGGAAGGAATCTTTTTTGCTGCAGTTTATTATCCCTTTTTATCGGCAAACTCTGGGCCGCCTCCCCCGGGGAAGGCGTAGTCGCAGCCAGTGGCGCGCCCAAATCCTACCTACCTAACATTATTTGTGAATTTTTGAAATTTTTGCTGGGGGAGCAAACCGGAGTACCCTGAGAAAACCCCCGAGACGTTGCCCGAGTCGAAAGTAAATAACATTCGGAGAAACATAACGCCCAGATGCTGGATCGAACCCACACCTGTCAGGCGCCATTGGTTTCTGGCTTGTGGACAAGGCAAGTTAGTCCCGCCTTAGCCCACTTGGCCACAACGCTCCCTCGAATCGTTGGTTTATGTGCCTATTACAAAGTTAAACAAATAAGACGCCTACAGTTCACAGCTTTGCGATCGGTTTTGAGCAACGGTTACCCATTGTATCATCTTTTCATGTAACCGTGCCCTTTCCCAAACTGAACTCGTTGTCAGCAACAACATCCTACATACCCGCGGCCTTTTAAAGGGTGTACAGAAGAAAACGTAATAAAGTGAATCAATATTTTGAAGAAACAGGTTTAGTTTTAAAGCTATTAACAATGCTTTAAAACGAAAGGCACAACTTAAATTTTAAAAGAAAATGTTGATCGCAGGTTTATTTTACAATGGTGAAAACCGTAAAAAAACTTTACGATATTACCGAACTTGTATTTTTTCACCCCACATATAAACAATATTCGTATTATACAGCTATACGTGGTAGTTGCAGTTACTGCATTATGTAGTGTCACCTTTTATCACAGTGGCGGAGTAAAAGTGAAAGTTTGATCTGTATTGCGTTATCAAAGTTTTAGTTTTTTTCACCTGTATTATCTATAGTATTTTATCAGCTTAGTGTTAAACCTACAGCGATATGATCAAGGTGCTATCCGCAAGTACTTGTCATGTTTCCTTCCTCTATCTGGTAACTTAGTGTTATAGTGATGTTATTCAGGAACGAACCTGGCTGTCGCTATCCAAAGGTACTTTTATTATCAGTTATCCAACGAAGATACGCTTCGCGGAAACGTTAAAATAGAGGAAACTTTTTAAATCTTTATTTTTTGGTCCATATATTTTTATTTTAATCAAAGTTTATATAGTGTAGCGTACTGACATTTACTTTTGTCGGGTAAAAGGTTACTCACTTTTTATTTAGGGGAAAGAAAGGGTGTATGACCTTCGCCGTACA
>CM072524.1:35699821-35712321 GCA_036898135.1 Oncomelania hupensis
TAGTTCAATGGTTTACGGAGTCACTCAACCCAGGGGGAAGGGGTGGGGGTGAGGTGGGGTGGAGCTACCGCAACACGATGTAGCTGCTAGGCACTGTAATAAGTTAAACCTTTACTCTCAGAGACTGGGACGTTATTAAGGTCTGTAGGTATTTAGCTATGCCACTTTTGACACTGGATTCCATAACCAGGTTGTTGTGCAGTAAAAAGGGTGTAGGTTGATAATCTGCCTAAACACTTTGGCAGAGCTCGGGACCAGTTTCTGTCAATAGGCTGACAACTGGCCTGGGGAGAGGAACGTTGTCAATCATGATCTCCTGCCTGTACAGTGCACATACACAGCGTAGCTCAATGTGCTGATGCACGCGCCCCACTTCAGTCTCGGCGAACACGGTTTAGGCAATAATAATGTACTACAGCAACTTAATGTA
The DNA here is from genome assembly GCA_036898135.1 of Oncomelania hupensis. NCBI lineage: Eukaryota > Metazoa > Mollusca > Gastropoda > Littorinimorpha > Pomatiopsidae > Oncomelania > Oncomelania hupensis. The sequence continues at coordinate 35,700,252 of CM072524.1, forward strand.
GATGTAATAATAAAGTAATAATAATATAGGATGCAATCACGCGGGTTTTTTTTTTCAATCGACCTTAAATCGCGGCGATCTCAAGCAATATATACAGAAATCGGAATATAACTTTTTTTTCCTTCATTTTTTAAATTTTGATTTGACTACATCCAATATGATTATTGAAGGCTTTGTCGTGACTTTAGAGATCTGTAACCCCCCCCACCACCACCTTTCTCTCTCTCTCTCTCTCTCTCTCTCTCTCTCTCTCTCTCTCTTTCTCTCTCTCTCTCTAGTTTTATTACAATTAATTTTAAGTTAATTATTTTGTTCTCAGTTTTCTTTAATTTTATTATTGACTAGCTGTAAGACGGGTCCATAGGACCTAATGCTATTATCCTATAAAAGGTTTCGACCTCTCTCTCTCTCTCTCTCTCTCTCTCTCTCTCTCTCTCCATGGCAACGGCTATTGAGTCAAGTGCGGGATTGCTTGTAATAATAATAATAATAATAATAATAATAATAATAATAATAATAATAATAATAATTATAATAATAATAATTATAATAATAATAATTATAATAATAAGAATGATACTACTACTACTACTACTACTACTACTACTACTACTACTACTACTACTACTACTACTACTACTAATATTTTCAGAGAAAAGTTAAGTCCACACGGAAGGACGGACGGACAGAGCCAGACACAATAGTTCCCCAGCAGTCGCTCAGGGACTAATAATAGACTAAAGGTACGGAGAAAGGAGGCAAAAGGTGTATGCACAAACACCGGTAGTAGATTTAGCTGTCTCACCACAACGATGGGACGGGTCCGGGGTAAAATGAAAGCATCTTTGAAATATAATCCTTATTAAATACTAACTCTCCTCCGCTGGGGGTAAGGGAATATTAGAGCCCTTTCCAGCTCAGAGAGTTCCTTAAGGCGTCTGTGGTGGGATGTGGGGGTATGGAGAGAATAGTCAGGTGTAGGTTACGACTGTGGGAGGACGAGGTTGGGAGCAGTGTAGCGTGGCTTTAATGGCTTTGCCGTCTTGACTCCGATGTTGAACACCAACATTCCAGGCCTGATAGCGTTTCTACAGCTTCCATCTCTCAGCCTTTGCCTGCTGCAGGGAAACCTTACACTGTTAAACTGCAGAAATATAGACTGCCGCCTACAACCCTTTAAACTCCACTTATATCACTGTTAAGCTTCGCTTATCTAGACTACAACCTACATCGTTAAACGGCAAATATATACGCTTCTGTCTACACCGTTTAAACTGTACTTATATTGATGTTTTCATTAACTTAATTTATATAGGCTGCTACCTACAGTGTTAAACTTTACTTATATAGACTGCAACCTATACCGTTAAATTTAGATATATACACTGCGGTCTACACAGTTTAAACTCCACTTATATCACTGTTTTAACTTCACTTATTTACCCTGCTACCTACACCATTAAACTGCAGATATATACACTCCTACCTACACTGTTAAACTGCAGGTACATAGACTGCTGCCTACACTGTTAAACTGCCGATATATAGACTGCTACATAAACCATTAAACTGCAGATATATAGACTGCAACCTACGCTTTTAAACTGCACTTTTATAAACTTCCACCTACACTGTTAAACTGCAGATATAGAGACTGCTATCTTAACCATCAAACTGCAGATATATAGAGTGCAACCTACACTTTTAAACTGCACTGTTATAAACTGCCACCTACAATTATAAACTGCCACCTACACTGTTAAACTGCATGCAGCTATATAAGTTGCAGCCTACACCATCAAACTGCAGATATATAGATTGCAACCTACACTTTTAAACTGCACTTTTATAAACTGCCACCTACACTATTAAACTGCATGCAGCTATATAAGTTGCTGCCTACACCATCAAACTGCAGATATATAGATTGCAACCTACACTTTTAAACTGCAATTTTATAAACTGTGTTACACGTGGTTATTTGTATAAATGGTTGATTCAGCCCCGATGTTTCAATCTTGATAAGTGTAACTCAGATTCGTTTATCCACGCAGCCTGTTCACTCAGCAACAAGGCAGGAGTCGTCGTATAAAGTTTTCCAACTTTATTCAGCAAACATCAACAACTGCATACAAGATCGCTTTCCGAAAATCACTTCTAAGATCATCATCAAAAATCATCATCAATCTCTATCAATCACTGTTTCACTCCTCCATTCAAGCGTAGTGCATTACTTATCTAGCCTCTCTGCAATCGAGAAAAAGTTCGAACATTTCAGCATGACGCAATAACACCCAATCAAAATAAAACCTCTAAATCAACACTGAACCACAAGAGCGATCATACTGCAAATACGGATGGTTAAAATGTCCCATTTATCTTGTCCACCACGGGATTCGAACCTGGGCCCTCCTTGTGCCAGGCGAACGCTCTATCACTGAGAAAACGAAAACAAAAATTAAATGCATTGCACATGCACAACACAAAGCAAACAGTAACGATGTTTGTAAAAGTAGAATTAAAACACTAGCACTAGATCACACTTCGTGGCATAATCAATCACAACTCAACAGTCTACATCATATCCAAGATAGCAATTGCACTGAGATTACTACTAAAGGATACACACAAATAAATAAAAATAGATACCATCTTCTCTCCCACTTTCTTTGGGTGGTCTGATTGGGCTCTTGGCAGTCCGCTGGACCCTATAAACACTGACTTAACTAACTAATTAACTTTGCGTGGAATGGACCTAAACACAGATGTGATAAGTACCAAATAATTGTGGTATAGGACGCAAACACCACCGCCTACGGACAGTTATAGGAAATTAAATCTGTATGAGGTAGATATTCATACGCGCTCAAGGGACTATTTCTCGATGCTAAGAGAGCGTAAAATGAGCGTAAAGCGGCACGGAGCTCAACCAAATACACTTTTGATGGAGTATGAAATGGCGTCTAAAATAGATCATTGCAAAGCAGGAACGCCAGCGGGAACAGGCTGTAGATAGTTGATCGACATTGGATCTACCTCCGCTATATGTTTCACGCGCGAGGGGCTATCTTTCTGCGCTTAGGCGACGTAAAATACCTGGAACGAAACTTTATACGTTTGACAGATAGGTGACGGAGTTGGTTGTTTGTTGCTGTTGTTGTTATTGTTGTTGTTTTAAGGTAATGTGAACAGTTGATCAGAATGCTATAACATTAATAAAATGTTTAACTCACCTTAAGCAGATTACTGCTCATATAATAGTCATAGATTATATAGATTAGATTTAATCGGGGTGGTCTGGTAGTGCTGTAGGTAGTGAGCTGGCCTCATGTGCCGAAGGTCGCGGGTTCGAGCCCCGCCTGGGATGAACTTACGTGACTGACACCGAGGGTTTTTTCCGGGTATTCCGGTTTCCTCCCTCCCTCCCTTCAATAATGGTATTGCCTACCCTTTCCTATCCCGTAACTCGAAGGTCGTTGGGGCACCACAGATGATCGTTTAACCAGCGTACTCCATCTTACTCTGTCCTCAGCAACCTTCATGGCTTCGCTTAGTGTCAAGCCAGTCCATTCTGGAATGTTGTCCTCCCAACTCTTTGTCTGTCTCCCTCTTCTTTTGCCTCCTTGCACCGTGCCTTGCAGGATGGTCTTTCCAAGGCCTGATGCTCTGGTGACGTGGCCATATTGGGTGAAGGCAATATTAAAATTTCAAATAAAAAAATTGTTTTCTGTTCCGACTCTTGTTATAGCAATCTCCAGATCGCCGCGCTTTGAGTTCATTTGAAGAAAAAGCGCGTGATCACATCCTGTATTATTATTATTATTATTATTATTATTATTATTATTATTATTATTATTATTATTATTATTATTTAGTTGCTGATATAATTTTGAAAGTTGAATCTACTCGTCGTGTCGTATCATTTTTAAAAAAACCGACTGCTGTAAATCATTACAGGACTTCGCTTTGCTTGTAATATGGTCGTGGTAGTAGCTCAGAAATGTATTCAGGCACTCACAGTTAGACACAGCCGTGCTAGTCTTAAGAGTATGATAACCACTGACTGCATCAACTACAACCTCTCCCGCACAGCTAGTATGTCATTCAACACAGCGCCAATACTTCAGCTAACTCTACCTCCGTGGAGTCGCAGCCTTCGGGTTTTCCCAATGTGATTTTCGGCGATGGCCAGAAAAATGTACAAACTGTGTTTAAAGCCATTAACTCAATCATGTGGACTAATATAGTCTTCTATGATCATGTTCTATAGCAAGAAAGTGTGAAAAATGGCCTTAGGTTTACTTTAAGTCCGCGTTAAACGTGCGGGTGCAGGTGGATGAAGAAGAGAAGATCCCTTGTGAAGACCAGATACTTGTAAGATCCCTTATGGAGACCAGATACTTGTAAGATCCCTTGTGAAGACCAGATACTTGTAAGAAACTTGATCCTCCTAAACTCAGTTCCCATCCACTGAAGGGGCAATCGAGTGTTGCTCAGAGGGCACGTAAAAGGGAGCATCGGGCCAATGAAAGTCATTTCACGCAAAAGGCGAAGAGCTTTTTACCTGCCTGAAGGCCAAATGGAAAAGTTTAGAACTCTTTAAGACAGAGAGAGTTTCGGAGCCCTGTGGGGAATAACCTGGAAAGTGATTGTTCAAGAACATTCTGAGTATCAGGTGTTACCTGCTTTCGCGGCTGACTAAAAGTTTGAAGTGCATTGTTGAGGTGGTGCTGAGCGGTAATTAACGATTTAAAAGGTTATTTGATTGGTTTGGTACACTTATAATACGAGTCATCCTTGCCGGCAAATATGCCTGTAGTTGTACTATCAAAACCCAATCTAACAAACAAACAAAACAAACTACTAACAATGTTTCTAAACATCATAATTTATCATTGGCTTATTATGCAGTAGAGCTGCTTGTTTTTGACAACGGCTAGAAATTAAACTACCAAGAATTGATGGATCCTATCCTTGCCCTCTCCTTGTTCGGGATAGCGCAACATTGAGGCTTCCGTGCTTTCTCTGAAAAGCAATTCACGTGGGGTTCCTGCACTCTACAAATGTACGCCGCCACATGTAAGTGAGCGGACGGAAGTTTGCACAGAAACTCCCCAAAAGAGAGTGATTGACATCAACAGAATCCATCCTCTTCCTTTGCACAGCCATTGGAGCTCGCCTTCATGTCTGTACAGTCTCAACCTCCAGTTTGACGTCGTGAGAAACTTAGACCACAATCCTTTTCTTTTCTTTTCTTGGGGGTGCATCTAATAACCCCTTTCAAAACAGCTCTACCGTCAAGTCCTGCAAACACTGTCAGTATCATGTAAGTAAGTTTCTTAACATTGCCGTTGGAGTAGATGGTCCGATGCTGTTTGCGCGACTGACTATCCAGGCTTTCGTTTGAACAAGGATTTTAGTCTTGAAGTGCCACGAATGGTTTTTAAATCCTATCCTATCCTATCCTGTCCCGTAACCCGAAGGTCGTAGGGGCACCACAGATGATCGTTTAACCAGCATACTCCATCTTTCTCTGTCCTCAGCAGCCCTGATGGCTTCGCTCAGTGTCAAACCAGTCCATTCTCGAATGTTGTCCTCCCACCTCTTTTTCGGTCTCCCTTTTCTTCTACCTCCTTGCACTGTGCCTTGCAGAATAGTCTTTGCAAGGCCTGATGATCTGGTGACGTGGCCATACCACCGAAGTTTCCGTTTCTTCACCACTGTTAGCAGGTCATCATGTTGTCCAATAGCTTGTGTGATGGTCTGTCGGACTTCGTCGTTGGTGATGTGTTGGGTATAGGAAATGCCCAGAAGTCTTCTGTAGCACCTCATCTCCATGCTTTGTATTCTTCGTTGGAGATCTGCTGTGAGGGTCCATGCTTCGCAAGCATATAGGAAGATGGAGATGACAAGGGAGCGCAGCAGTCTTACTTTGGAATGTAGACTGATGGTCCTGTCTTTCCAAATGGGCTTCAACCTTGTCAGGGCAGCAGTTGTTTGTGCGATCCTGGAGAGGACTTCCTGTCGGGACCCATTGTCTGATACGATGGCTCCTAAATATTTGAAGCTATGCACTGTGTCGAGGGATTGGCCTTGGACTTTGATGTCCGTATTGATGCCATTGGTGTTGTTGGTCATCATTTTGGTCTTCTCTGCACTTATTTCCATTCCATAGGCTTTGGAGGTGGTGTCAAGCCTCTGTACCAGCTGTTCAAGTTCTTGTTCCTCTCCAGCCAATCCATCAATGTCATCTGCAAAACGAAGATTGGAGATTGCTCTACCCCCTATGCTGACTGTGCCTTCATGGTCTGCAAGAGCATCCGACATGATGCGCTCTAGGAAGATGTTGAAGAGTGTTGGAGAGAGTAGGCATCCTTGACGCACACCGATTGTTGTTCTGAACCTATTCCCGATGGCTCTGTTGTGTAGGACTGCACTGGTAGCCTTGTCATACAGGCTTTTGATGACTTCAATAATTTTTGGGCTGATGTTGTACACTTTCATTGTTGCCCATAGAGCTGCATGCCAGACTCGGTCAAACGCCTTCTTGAAGTCTATGAACACATGATATAGATGTTGTTGGTGTTGTAGGTATTTCTCACAGATTATTCTGAGGTTGAAAATCTGCTCAGTGGTACTTCGCCCTGCCCTGAATCCTGCTTGTTCTTCAGCTATGATTTGTTCAGCTTGGGGTTTTAAATCGAGTACACGAAAACACAACAACGACAATTCGAAAAAGGAAAGAAAGAAAGGCCACTTTAGAAATCGAGTGCACGAAACACACACACACGCACACACACAGACACACAAATAAAAAAAATACCACTTTAGAATAATTTGAAGTTTTTAAAAAAATACAAAAATCTCATTTGTAGACGGTATTAAACAACGCACCTGCTGGCAGCAAGTCTTGGGCGACTGTAAATGAAATCCTGACCTCGACAGACTATTCTGTGCAGGCTGTCCTGGGTGGATAGCCTCTTGTGAGCAGCTAGGAAGCCCTGGCGCACTGGATTACAAAAAAATCCTTTTTAAAGTCAAAGTCAACTCAGTACTTCAAACTTTGACTCTGGCTGTATATAAAAAACAATTCTTTATAAAGTGGTTTCAACTTGCACTAACGTACTGATCCCAAGTGGATCCCACCAAAGCGGGCGGTTAGCCGGGCAAAGTTTAAAGTAGTCGAGTAAACGTTAGTCGATCCCAGGCAAACGCTAAACGAATCTACAGGCCAGTGTCAATCGGGTCTTCAAACAAAAGAGCCTTTGCTACAATAATTCAACCGACTGGACGAAATCCATTCAAAGTATTTGACAATACTAATTATACCCGGTTGACACTGAGTCTGGGCAAATTGACTTGTTTACCTTGTACTGATCTCTTTGTTATTTGCGATCCCTTGATTGAAAGTGGTTTAAACAATGATATGCACTGCAGAAATTGGAAAGGTTGAAAGGGAACCGCCATTTTAAACATACCGTAGTATGAGATTCAGTTGAATTGTTTTAAAGAGACTCGTCATTTCAGGTTTAGAAATAGATTTAAAATATGATTTTGTGACGAGACGTGCTTATTTGATTTCGTGAATTGGTTTAGTACTCAGGACACTAGCAACCTAATTTTATTTTATGTAGACAATGAAATAATAACTCGGTGTTCCCAATGAAACGTTCTCTCTTTCAAATAATTTTTTTTGGTTTTAGTTCATACTATTATTTTTTTCCCCCAGATCCGAGTCATAATGATCGTGTCAGAATAATGTGAGGCTGTCCTTCACGAATCCTACAAAAAGAAGAAAGAGACTGATTCATAATACAACGAGGGGAATGACGAGGGCTGGAGCAGAGAAGAGAACAAATATAAAAAGAATCGAGCTAATAATGAAATTAGGAAGAAAAGAAATCCTAGATGTCCTAGGTGCCTGCCCCGAAGAACCATTTCCTAATGATCACTCATTACCTAAAGAAGAAAGACGCATTCCTCATTAGTGCGGTAATATATACATTGGGAAGACAGGAATGAGAAGGGAGGGGGGAGGGGAGAGAAGGAGAGAGACAGACTGAAACAGAGGGACAGATAGAGAAGGGGAAGAAGAAGAAGGAAGAGTCGGTGGCGTATGTTCTTCATTAAATTTCACCGGGAGGAAAATAAGAAGAATAAAGACGATGCAGCCTAAGGTGGCAATCCTTCCATTCCTGGCAATTAAGCATTCACACTTGGTACACATTTCCCCATTAATTATCATGTATAGCACGAACAAACCAGACAATAAATGATAATGGTGGTGGTGGTGATGATGATGAAGATGATGAAGATGATGATGATGATGATGATGATAGTGGTGGTGATGGGGGTGATGGTTGTAGAGGAGGAGGAGACGATGAAAAAGAGTGTTAAGCTGTCCCACTAATTATCATGCTTAAGACGAACAAAGACAGAAAGAAATGAAAGAATAAGAGCTATCACAATAAAGAAAAACAAGAAAAAGAAGAAAGAAGACTATGAGTATGTAGCTCTTCTATCAATTCTGATGCAGTGCCCCAGCACGAACAGAAAGAATGAGAAGAACAAAGTACGATGAGAAAGGAAGGAAGAAAAACGAGCAAAGAAAGAATGATGACAGTGAGAAGACAAGAAACGGAGCTGAACACAACACTAAATGGCAGGAAGAAAAAAACTCGCAAATTTATTCACAAACTTCTCAAATTCTTCCAACGCAACAGATCAAATTATCATACACTATGTTCCCTTACGAAGCTCTCACACATAATAATGCGATATGACAAAATCGTATCGTCATCTGATTACGCATATGTGATATGACAACATCGCATAATGATCTTACGCGTAATCTTCTTCACACGCATAGATGATATGGCAGTCGTAATATCTGATCATTTCGCATTTCCATGTCTATTGGATAATAGAATAGCAAGAGTGCTGGAGGTTTGATCATCCCCATCTCAGTAAAGTCGTCTGCGCAGACGCTCATTTGCAAGTCCCGTGTCGCCTTTTCTGACAGCGAAATGACGGCCTTGGTCGCCCTTCACTTTCTCATCTGTCCGCGTGTCGGAATGGGTTAAGGGATTCTGGACCTTGTGTGTGTGTGTGGGAGAGGGGAGAAAGAGGAAGAGGGAGGGGGGCGGAGTGCAAAGAGTTAACGGTGATGTGGAATGTGGACTTTGTGCTGTTTGATGGGTTAACTGTGATGGATGGGGACAGCAGGGAAGAAAGATGGGAAGAACTGGCTGAACTTTGTTTTTTGTCAGTGAGTACTATTCACTGTCCGTTTTCCGGTTTGTCAGTTGTACGTTTTCGTCCTTGTGTATAATTCTCCGCTTGGTCAAACGCGTCACCACAGATGGGAGGGGACAGTTGGAAGATGGAGGCAGATTGCAAGAAACAGAAGACCTCCTACTCTTTACTAAATTTTAATTATGTATTTATTTTTATTATATATAACATAAAACACTTTTAAAACGACAACATGTTATCCACTCAATTTGAATTGCCAAATTTTCGGTTTTAATAACCTTCTTCAGGGCATTACAATGTCAGTGTGATAATGTACAAGCGTTTTACCTATTACTATAATTCATGACTATAATTCATAAACCACACATATATACTAAGTGAACATGAATACAACTCTATTATAAAAACCACACACACACACACACACACACACACACACACACACACATATATATAATATCTATACTACCACAACCAACAACACACACATACTACAACACACACATATAATATACCACACACAACACATACACACATAATATACCACACACACACTACCCATACACATACATACCACATACACAAACAACACACACATATAGACAACACACTCAACACACACCACATAATATCATACACACAACACCCACACACACACACATATATATGTAGAGAGAATATGTAAAGTATCTAGTGGAAAAACAATCACTTTAAATCCATAATCAAAACCAATCAACATTTATAATAAACATTTACAATAAACATCTACACTACCACTGCTGTTGATTGAGGTCCTTACCTCTGTACTGTTGATTGAGGTCCTTACCTCTGTACTGTTAATTGAGGTCCTTACCTCTGTACTGTTGATTGAGGTCCTTACCTCTGTACTGTTGATTGAGGTCCTTACCTCTGTACTGTTAATTGAGGTCCTTACCTCTGTACTGTTAATTGAGGTCCTTACCTCTGTACTGTTGATTGAGGTCCTTACCTCTGTACTGTTGATTGAGGTCCTTATCTCTGTACTGTTGATTGAGGTCCTTACCTCTGTACTGTTGATTGAGGCCCTTACCTCTGTACTGTTGATTGAGGTCCTTATCTCTGTACTGTTGATTGAGGCCCTTACCTCTCTACTGTTGATTGAGGTCCTTATCTCTGTACTGTTGATTGAGGTCCTTACCTCTGTATTGTTGATTGAGGTCCTTATCTTTGTACTGTTGATTGAGGTCCTTACCTCTGTACTGTTGATTGAGGTCCTTACCTCTGTACTGTTGATTGAGGTCCTTATCTCTGTACTGTTGATTGAGGCCCTTACCTCTGTACTGTTGATTGAGGTCCTTACCTCTGTACTGTTGATTGAGGTCCTTACCTCTGTACTGTTGATTGAGGTCCTTACCTCTGTACTGTTGATTGAGGCCCTTACCTCTGTACTGTTGATTGAGGTCCTTACCTCTGTACTGTTGATTGAGGTCCTTACCTCTCTACTGTTGATTGAGGTCCTTACCTCTGTACTGTTGATTGAGGTCCTTATCTTTGTACTGTTGATTGAGGTCCTTATCTCTGTACTGTTGATTGAGGTCCTTACCTCTGTACTGTTGATTGAGGTCCTTACCTCTGTACTGTTGATTGAGGCCCTTACCTCTGTACTGTTGATTGAGGCCCTTACCTCTGTACTGTTGATTGAGGTCCTTACCTCTGTACTGTTGATTGAGGTCCTTACCTCTGTACTGTTGATTGAGGTCCTTACCTCTCTAGTGTTGATTGAGGTCCTTACCTCTGTACTGTTGATTGAGGTCCTTACCTCTCTACTGTTGATTGAGGTCCTTACCTCTGTACTGTTGATTGAGGTCCTTACCTCTCTACTGTTGATTGAGGTCCTTACCTCTGTACTGTTGATTGAGGTCCTAACTTCTGTACTGTTGATTGAGGTCCTTACCTCTCTAGTGTTGATTGAGGTCCTTACCTCTGTACTGTTGATTGAGGTCCTAACTTCTGTACTGTTGATTGAGGTCCTTACCTCTCTAGTGTTGATTGAGGTCCTTACCTCTGTACTGTTGATTGAGGTCCTTACCTCTCTACTGTTGATTGAGGTCCTAACTTCTGTACTGTTGATTGAGGTCCTAACTTCTGTACTGTTGATTGAGGTCCTAACTTCTGTACTGTTGATTGAGGTCCTTACCTCTGTACTGTTGATTGAGGTCCTTACCTCTCTACTGTTGATTGAGGTCCTTATCTCTGTACTGTTGATTGAGGTCCTTACCTCTGTACTGTTGATTGAGGCCCTTACCTCTGTACTGTTAATTGAGGTCCTTATCTCTGTACTGTTGATTGAGGTCCTTATCTCTGTACTGTTGATTGAGGCCCTTACCTCTGTACTGTTGATTGAGGTCCTTATCTCTGTACTGTTGATTGAGGTCCTTACCTCTGTACTGTTGATTGAGGTCCTTATCTCTGTACTGTTGATTGAGGTCCTTACCTCTGTACTGTTGATTGAGGTCCTTACCTCTGTACTGTTGATTGAGGCCCTTACCTCTGTACTGTTGATTGAGGTCCTTACCTCTCTACTGTTGATTGAGGTCCTTACCTCTGTACTGTTGATTGAGGTCCTTATCTCTGTACTGTTGATTGAGGTCCTTATCTCTGTACTGTTGATTGAGGTCCTTATCTCTGTACTGTTGATTGAGGTCCTAACCTCTCTACTGTTGATTGAGGTCCTAACCTCTCTACTGTTGATTGAGGTCCTTATCTCTGTACTGTTGATTGAGGTCCTTACCTCTGTATTGTTGATTGAGGTCCTTATCTTTGTACTGTTGATTGA